>VXCM01001664.1:0-91176 GCA_014773175.1 Lucifuga dentata
ATTTCCATCTCTATCCTTAATCACCCTAACCTGCTGCACGTCCTTCCCATCTCTATTTCTCTGCTTTTTGATCGGCAATATTTCTGTAAATCATACAGTGATAAGTGCTGTAAATAGGATGCTATATTTGCACAGTTTTTATTGTGCAGTTTGTTCTATTTTATTTTATATAGCGTGTTCAGTCTATTATATTGCACAGTTTTTATTTTTATTCTGTTTTGTACAGTTTGTCTAGTCTGTACTATAACATGTAAGCTGTTGAAAATACAACAGAAATAGTCAGTTATTCTATTCTTGTATACTAGTGCAAAGCAAAGTTTCTGATTTTCACTGTTCTGTTATCTTGTATAATCTGTCAGTTTTTCCTGCTTCATATTTTTGAGTCCTCTGTTGCTGCAACATGTGAATTTCCCCTGTTTATCTAAAGAAATCACAGCATGAAGTTACATTTTCTTTAAAGTTAGAAATAAACAATGTTTAATTCATTTCATAAATCATACTTCAATGGACATTTGTTTTGACAAACAAACAGGACTTTTTCACATTCTGATTTGCACCTACAGCACTGGCCAAAAGTATTGCACCCTCCTGTACTTTTGTGTAAACTTTTCTTTCTGAGTTAAAATACCACTCTAAACACCACAAAATTTATTTTTTGGTGTGTTAGAGTAAGCACAACTGAAAAAAAGCCAATAGTTGTTAATAGTGTTAAGTAGGAAGACACTTATGACATATTGTTAAGATTTGAAGAATACCAACATTATTAGTAGAGATCAAACAGGCAGTTAAAACATCTTTGAGGTAGGGTCAGAGGTCAAATGGTTTTCACGTGTTTTCAATGACTTGTAGAAATATTGCAGTCATATTACCTCTCTGAAATCCAAATTTAAGTCTAAAAAATAGTTGAATATCCTGAAAAATACTCAACTACTTGTAAAATACTAATAAATGAATTTTGTTGTGCTTGGAGTGGTACTTTGGTAAAGTTTACACAAAAATACAGGGGGTGACATACTTTTGGCATGCTGTAGTTACTCTGTAGTGCCTTCTTGTGACAAAAATACACAATAAGGTAGACCCTTAATGAAGCATTGTTGACAATAAGAGTTAACACAGTGCAGTGTGTTATAAGTTAAGACTAAAACTATCTTTTTTTCCTCCTATGTATTTTGGAGAATGAGAGTGAAGGGGTGCCAATGGATGTCTCGCCTAGGGTGCCAAAGTGGTCAGAAATGGCCCTGATTAAGATATTAAGCAATTACCAAGCTGTTGTCCAGAAAAGTTCAGAAAATGAACAAAGTCATCACTACCTTTACTATGATAGCACTGCCTCTACTGTGTGTGTGTGTGTGTGTGTGTGTGTGTGTGTGTATGTGTGTGTGTCAGCATCAATATTTCAGAGACCACACGCTGAATCGCGGCAGAGCATCAATGGAACGAGGACACTCTGCTCTCTAGAGACATAAACAGAGAGAAGTGAGAGCAAGAAAGGGATCGGTGGTAAGACATTCACAAACAAAAAGAGGATGAATGAACACACAAACACACACACCTAAAATCCCATAATTAGAATGTCTCAGCAGGTTAGAAGAGGAAAACTGCAGATCTAATTTCCACTTCCAAACTGTGTCTGCAGGGAACAACAAAGTTGAAGACTCTTTCCTCAAAGAAAGTGTGTTTGACTTGACAGAAATCAAACTGAACCATAAAATTTCCCTTCAGGCAACTTTGGTTCAGTTTTTTTACTTCTTCACTCTCTGACAACAGAATCATCCTCAACAAAACCAGACCTCGGGTCAGTTCCAGTTTCAGAAAGAACTGACAGCAAGCCCGAGCTCAGCTGACTGTACATTTTGCTGCAAAATGTGTACATTCAGCAAATATGTCTTCTTGAAAGTATTCACGGAATTATTTCTATCCATCACAACAAGACGCTTGATAGCAGTTCTTGTTTTTTTCTTGCTTTTGAACTGCGACAGCATAATTGTAATTGAAGCACAGGTGCCTAACACAGATTTTTACCTTTCATAAAAATGGTTTTGAAGGACTTTCTCATCCTTAGTGTTGATACGAAGCTGTGATATTGATTTTTAAATGTTCCTCGGTGTGTTTAGCTCATCAGATTAGAGGGATTATCAGATTCCATCTTATAGCACCTGATTGGTGTTAAAATGCTCTACAGGCTGGTGGGAGAGAGTTCATTGGTTAAGGTCAGTAGGCCGGAGCAGTGTGGAAATTTAGCGTGGGTAGATAAAGGTGAAACGTCTTAGTGGTAAACCTTCTTAATACCACTAAAACCATTAGTGAGACATCGAGCCTTCTCCTGGTGTGTGAATAAAAGCCATTCCTTTGAATTACATTGTGCAACTATCTTACATGAGCAAAATACGTATTAGAAGGAAACAAAAAAACGCCCAGATTATATTTTTCAGTCTTTTAGATACAGTTGGATCCAGAAGTCTGAGACCACTGTGAAAATGCATCTATTTTGCATTCTTTTTGAATTTAATACAATATTTTTCATTACAAATGATAATATCATATCATCTTAACAATTTGAGTGAAAAGTTGAATCTTTGAAAAATGTACATGAATTTCAGAAGATCATAGTATTTGGTATGCCTCCCTTTTGCTTTAGTGACAGCATGCACTCCAGCTGGCACGGACTCCACAAGTTTGTGCAAAACCTGATAAACCAAGTTATCCCAGCATAATATGACAATGTTCCAAAGAGTTTCTTGTAATGTCAGACTTTTTGATTATTTCCATATTTACATGGAAAACATCACAGATTTTTGATGTGGTCTCAGAATTTTGGACCCCACTGTATATCATTCTATTAAAAATGTATCACTCGTGGTAGCTAAAGTATGTTAAGGTATGGCTAAACTATAGGCAATAACAGCTCCTATAACATATGGATCCGAGTTATGAGCCCCAACCTCCACCCCCCCTGATNCAATAACAGCTCCTATAACATATGGATCCGAGTTATGAGCCCCAACCTCCACCCCCCCTGATTTTCCGGTTGGCTCTTATCAAAATAAAGCAATATGTAATGTATTGATCATTGTCATGTGACCAAACCTGTAGCTTGATAAGTCATTTGTATTTATATATCGTGCTGACCTTTTTTTTTTTTTTTTTNGGAGAGAGAGAGAGAGAGAGAGAGAGAGAGAGAGAGAGAGATATTCATATGCAAGTGACAATGAGTAACTCTGTTGCTGACGTCATGGTTACTAACAGGATGACAGTGTATTCTTGTCCATCTGTCATTGGGAGACCACTATCGTGTATGTGTGTGTGTGTGTGTGTGTGTGTGTGTGTCAGAGATTTATAAAGGGAGATCAGTCTGTTTAGGATTCAAGACAAATCTGACATAAAAGAAATGTGGCAAAAACATCCAATCTAACATCTGTTCTCATGAGGTCTCAGCAGGAAAATAAGACACTGCAGTGCAATTACTGTTATTCCACAAATCAGCAAGATGCAACTCATAATTATCTCAGTGCTAGCATAATAGCTTGGCAGTGATGTAGCAGTGCATTGTTCTTTTTGAGAAAGAAAGAGAGCGCACAGTGGAACATTTCAGAGATGATTATTGTGATTATGGGTGTAACAATGATACAGAAACACACAAATGTTCCTGAAATGCCGATTTCCCATAAGCACGATGAAGAGCTTCCTCCTCGATCTTTCTGCCTTCCTACACTTTCTTGTGGCTTGAAAGCTTCATGGTTAATGTAGTTAATATTTCACTGCATTTTTTAAAAAAATTCAGAGTAACATAAATAAACATGGCATTTTTTTACTGAACCCTCTCCTCTTTGCTGCCGGCATGTCTGACCTGGGATTTGAACTTTAGTCTCCAGGTGTTAAACAGGTACTTCACTGCACTATGACACAGTGGTAAATGTTTCACATTCAGATATAAGAGGAAAACCTCATTCAATATGGTTTGTTGGTTATGTAATATGACCAGGATTTACCAGATGTGTTAGCACAATAAGAAAAGCTTGATTGATGAAGATACACATTATTCTTTAGAGTACAACAAGGCCTATTTGATATTTTGCTACCTACAGCCTTTAGTTTCTCATTTCTTTATCTGCATGCCTTTGTTTTTCTATTCATTCCACAACGCAGACATCCATCTCCCTTTCCTTTTTGTATCTGTGAATGTGAAATCAAACTAAACTTGTGGATCCTCACAGTCAGTGAAAACAGCCTCTCATGAATGCAGCAGGCTGAGCCGTGAGGGAGCTGAGAAACTGTTGACTTTCTCCTCTCTTCTCTTCAGTCTCTTTCTCGCTCCCTTTGAGCTAGAAGGCTATTGAGACATCTAAATGACCTATAGATGCACACACACACACACACACACACACACACACACACACACACACACACACACNCACACACACACACAGTGACCTATAGCCACCCAACCCCCCCAGGCACATTGTGAGCCAGTATAAAGACTGCTCTGTTTACAGAATGCCCTTTTATCGCACATATGAAAATACACACACACACACACACACACACACACACACACTGGCCAAACATGACTAAAAGTATATCCAGAGAGTATTCTTGCCCTCATCTCCTCATTCACCACCATCCATACATTTACTGACCAACTTTTAAAGTTCCACAAAATCTGTTATTTAATTTGGTTAATTTTGGTTTATAGTTGTCACTGGCTGTTCATGCTAAACATTATTTAAAAAANAAAAAAAAAAAAAAAAAAAAATCAACAATGGTTGATTCAGGGGATGGAGCCATGGCAGGCCAGCTCATGCCGGGATGCTGGCCTGGGTCTGGCATTAATGATTGGTTGAGGTATGGGAACTGTTAGCCTTACACCATCACAACATCAACTGAAGCAGTGGGCCTTACCAACTATATGACTGCAGTGTTTTGTGGCAATGGTGAGAGACAGAAAGAGAGAGAGAGAGAGAGAGAGAGAGTACTTAGTGGGGCTGTCCACTTTTTCTCTCACATTTCTGATTTTATATTATTGTTGCTGTTAAATGTGCGTAGTTCAGTATCAAAGCTCCAAAGCTTTTTTTTTTTTTTTTTGNTTTTTTTTTTTTTTTTTTTTTTTTTACTGCTGAGCAAAAATCTATTTCTGAATAAGATGGTTTAGGGAAAAAGTAAAAATACTGAAATACTGAGATTTTGCATCATGAGCAGCCTTGCAGCTCACAGTGAACAAGTGATTTGAAGTGCACATATGATTTGAAATGTATGTGTGTGTGTGATTTGAAATGTGTGTATGTGTGTGTTCATGTCAGTGGCCTCAGCATTGATCCCTCTCTAAGCCACGGTCAATGCTTGTGGCCTGAAGGTGAAGGTACACAGGCGTAAAGAGGCTTTCATCAGATTACTCTCTCTCTCTCTCTCTCTCNCTCCCCCTTATATTCCTTTCCACTCTCATGTATCTCTCTACTGCTCCCGACCTCTTTCCTGTCTTTCATTCTTTCTCTTGCTGAGCCGAGGACCTATAGTTTAAACCAGAGTGTTAAATTCATCTTCAATCCCACATTGATCTATTTCTGTCTTTCTGAATGTTGAACACTGACAGTCTCTGTACAGAACTGTCTGCCTTAAAGTCAAATTGTACAGAATGAATAGTAAATAGACCAACTTTTTCCATTTTTATAACTTATGGCACTCTATTAGACTTGCAACACAGCCACGTCAATAGTCAAACTTTAGAAACTTTGCACCATAATAGTTAAAAATTCCTGCAAAAAAAAATTTATTTTTCTAGTTTCTGCATGTTTCTGCTTTCTTAGATAAGTGACATAGAAATGATTTTTTCCCCCTTTCCTTTGTTTCTATTCTGTTTGCCTTGTGTAGTCTGTATGTGTGTGTGTGTGTGTGTGTGTGTGTGTGTGTGTGTGTTGTGTGTATGTGTGTACGCTGTATACACTAGGGATCTCCGGCTGTTGACCTACAATGTGTGTCTAACAGACACAGCTTCTTCTGTGATGTGTGAACAAATAGTGAGAGTTGTCACATACAGTTACTCTATCTATTCCCAGTATCTCTATAAATCCTTGTCTTCCATCTTCTGTGTGTTTCTGTGTCTCTCTGGACCCATTATGAATCATTACTGCATTGAACCAAAGCTATTTTCTATATTCTATTTTTTATGTGTGTTCCTGTAAACAAATGCATCCATATCCATACACATGAAGTTGCTCCAATGACCTTACTGATTCTTTAACTAGGTTGACAAGGTTTATCTTTCATATTTTGTTCGGGTGAGGATGGACCAGTATTTCCTTCTAAAGGCAAATAAATTAATTCAGTACTAATTAAATGGTCATACCGGTAATCGTGCATGTTTGAGCACAATATATACACTCTACATATATTTCTGACATCCATTTCCCCAAATTTATTACTTTAGTGGTAAATGTTCGATTTTTTTCCCCCTACCTTCCAGACTGCCATTGGTTTGAGTTCATTCCAGTATGCTATTAAAATCAACTTATAGAGACTTGAACTTCAACTTTGTAGAGACGTTTTGATCAATCACAGCGAACACAACATCTATTAGGGTTTTTTTTTTTTTTTTTTTTTNTTTTTTTTTTTTTTTTTTTGTCAAATTAACTTTATTTAACTGATCCTGGAAAACCAAAGTGGTTGCTTGTTTTTTGGAAATTGTTTACCAGTAATGTACCGTGCAGATTGTATATATTGGGCTCAAACACACATGATCGCCGGTATGGTCCTTTTATTCAGGGTGTGTCCAGAGATGCCATTAGAGATTTTAGGCCCCATGAAAAGATATCACTTTGGGTCCCACCACCCCAATAGTGTTTGGGGTGGTTGTCACAGACCCTTAGAATCTTCCTAACCTCCACCCCGTCACGGCAACGTGTGCGTCTGTTTGCTGTAGACATCTTTCAGCTGTGGACATAATGTTCTATCAGGCCCTGAAGGTAAAAGTCACTTTAGTGTGTGTGGGTTCACTTCACTGACTCTACATGAAGTGTATGAACAGGCCAAATTATAATGATCCAGACAGCATATCGGTGAGCTGAATAATAAACAGCAGCGTGTGTGTGTGTGTGTGTGNGTGTGTGTGTGTGTGTGTGTGTGTGTGTGTGTGTGTGTGTGTGTGTGTGTGTGTGTGTGAGTGCGTATGCCAGAGGAAGGACAGTGCTGGTGTGTATTAATGGGATTAGGATCGACTTTACCCTTCCTCCCCTCCTCTCCCTCCCTGTATCTCCATCCCCTCTTCTCTTTCCCTCATCCCTTGCATTACTTCCCTCCATCCCTCCCTTCTCTTTCAGCTCCTACTCACTTCACCCTCATTTTCACTTCTTCCTTTTAGCTTTTTTTTTTTTTTGTATTCCTCGCAATCCCCACTTTTATCTAAAGCCTTCACCATGCTGCCTCTCCTTTTTTCCTTCTCCACTTTTGTCTCACCCTAGCTATTTATTGCTCTGATGCCTCCTATTTTCACATACAGTCATTCCGCACTCTTCTCTTCTTCTAGCCTTGTCTGTACTCGCTAACACCACATTCATCTCTCTCTAATGTGTAACAAAAGCACATGGCCTGTAGCAGACAAGTTCTGTCAGACAGCAAAGTCCCTGTAGATGTTCTGTGATCTGTCACTGGTCTGAGTTTTGGCTTGTGTTCGCTGCACTTACATAACCCAACATCAGAGCGAATACACACAAACACAGGCAGCCCACTGACTGCTTTTCCTTTATGAATTATGTTCTCACAGCGCCCATCCATCACTGAAATGTCTTAAAGCAGGAAGCATGTTTTGTGGTCAAGGATGGAGCAAAGGGATTACAAAATACTGAATAGTGTGGACAATTTTTCCAGTTATGTGAAGCAATATGTTTTGAAGTTTACAGATTTTTTTTTTCATTACCATTAAATCAATATCCACTGCAAGTCTCTGCATGCCTTAACTTGGCTGGATTCTACCAAGTACTGATATTTTAGGGTTTCAGCTAAGGGCACACTTCATTTTCACTTACAAAAGAAGTTATTGCTGATACAATGCAAACCCTAAGCAAACCTATACAATGCATCGTCTGAAATTTTAGCACTTAATTGGCAATGAAAAGAAAAGTCATCAGGAAGCCAAATTTGTGCTTTTGCAATCAATTCTGAGTCTGTGACTGGTTCAAGTCCTTTGACAGGCCTACTTGGCTGCTGCTTATGGTTACATAATTAACAACAAAGCACCATGTGCAGGGCCTCAATTCATTACTATTAAGCTGACTTTCCATGTGGGTTTGAATCCCAGTATATTATGTTGTTGTCATATTTCTATTTATTCACCTTTCTTCCCAATTAAAAAAAAAAAAAATCTATCCAGTTCTTATGCATGTCAGCACAATACCTGTGAATTCCAGCTGTCAACCAAAACAACTGCAGTGTGGAAACCACCAAGCATTTTAGAGAAGTGAGCTTGTGACTGGCAAATGGCTGGTTGGTATTCCAGGACAGGCTTGGCAATCTCAGTAAAGAAAGAGTGAAGCACCTTTCTTTTTCTCAACAACTACTATTACACTGCCCTGAGCAACATTTCGCAAATGCTTTAGTGGAGGAGCAAAGTTGCCAGGAGCAGAGGGTTGGTGGAACACTGGGTTAAATGTGTTTAAATGTAAGATAGGATGCTGCTGAAAAAGAGCCCATATGCTACTTCGGTATCATCACAATCTTTTTTTTTTCTTTCTTTTATTTAAACTCCTTCCCACAGCACATTTTACTACAATTTTACTTCAAATCCACCACCTTATCTTAAAATATCTTCAGCTCAATAACATCAGGTTTCTCACCTGGTAGGCTGTATCTGGATGTTTTTAACTACTGCCAAACTTCTAAATTTGCTTCTATCTAACAACTATCTCATTTTAACTCTGTTAAAATTGAAAAGGATCAAGTCAAACCATGTTGCAAATCCTTGGTCAGTGCCTTGGTACATGAACCTTTTCAGTTATCTGTTTTAAACCCCTTTTTGTTCTCATTAGCTCTTTCTGTTATATTGTGCAAATGTCTGCAAGTCTTTTCGGTGATTGTGTGTCTTACTTGCATCACATGGGAAGCCATATATGCATGTCCTATACTGTCAAATATATATCCCCACACATACTCAGGCATACAAACATACAAACATTATTGGTACCATAAGAAAAGCACATATACATTGCCTGATGCAAATACCTTTAGCTCAGTGATCTACTGTCTTTTATCATGTGTATGTCCTTTTTTAATGTGAAGTGGAGATGATTGAGTAATTTCAATATATTGCTGGATATCTGAAACAACTGCTTACACACAGGTCATAATGACACTACAGAACACTATAGAAGCATGGTATATAGACAACATGTGCATTTTAACAAAAGTAAAATGCCTACATTTATCTCATCAGGATTGCAAACTGTAATTATTCCTTCTTTGCTCTGGGAAATAAAAACTACTGATTGTGTGAAGCTGTTCTTTTGTTCTCTCTCTCTCTCTCTCTCTCTCTCTCTCTCTCTCTGTTTTATTCTTTGGATTAACTCCCAATTTCAATTTAGAGCCTTTCTTTCTTTGTCCCACAAGAGGCTAAATGTGCTTGGTGATAGATAGATAGATAGATAGATAGATAGATAGATAGATAGATAGATAGATAGATATCCACGTGACTTTCCGTCATGTGGAGTGCTAATCAATTTGACTCCTAGTGTTTACACGTTGCTCAACCCAATTATGCCTACTGGTATCAAATTCAGAGTTTATAGTCCTGTAAATTATTAATTGCTACACATAATGAAGGATTCATTTGGCTGTCATGGATATGCGGCCGCTGAGAGCTCTTGAAGGGCCGTTATATCACCGAATGTTGCCTTTGAAAACAATAGAGCGAAAACAATAGCAGAGCCACTTGGGTTTTGTGCGCTACATTCTTCCCATGCCTCCGATAATTGATTTATGATCAGATCCTGAATTCCAGAAACCATACTAACATTTAAAAATATACATGTGCTAACAGGAAAAGCGTTCCACTTTTTTCTTTGTTATTTGGGGGGAAACGTAGCGTCACATTCAGTATAATAAAGAGCTTTATGATCCATGTTACGCATAACTGGGAGTGAACAAAGAACTCACTTACCTCAAACGCGTAACATATTAGCGTCTTTCTTTGTCATCCCACAGTCCAGGAAAAAGAAAAAAGAAAAAAAAGACAATAAATCGCGAAAAAGATAAGAAGAATCTCCACTTGTCGACTCGGTCAGCTTGAAGAACGCAACATCGTGATTTTAATGAAGCAGGTTCGGTTCAGGAACAGCGAAGAACTCCAGAGATAAAACAATGCCCAACTCCTCTCTCCTCCTCTCCTTTACTCTTTCATTTCTCTGTCTTTCGATGTCCGATCACACGCTGTCCTGTCACTCCCTCACGAATATTGAAGGCCAATAACGGGCCAATGTGATGGGAAATGGAAATGCACCCTTGCGGTTTTTATTCCATGTTTACATCATGCACCTTCTTCCGTCCTCCTGAACGACCAATGCATCTGCGCGTTCTTTGTGCACTTTCTCTCTCTCTCTCTCTCTCTCTCTCTCTCTCTCTCTCTCTCTCTCTCTCTCTCTTTGAATAACGGGTTAAACCATTCCCCCAGCAAGAGAGGGGGGAGAGAGGAGCTTTGGAGGAGCTTTTCATGTGATTATATGGGGAAGAATGGGTTTGGTGACTCGTGGCCAAATGTTGTTATTGTCGAGGATAAAAGGAGTGGGAGAGAGGAGGAGGAGGAGAGAATATAGGGGGCGGGGTGTGGGGGGTGAAAGTGACGGAGAGATAGTGAGAGAGGGAGAGCCAAGCGAAGAGAAAGAAAGACTTGGAGATATTAGTGGGTGGGGGGCACAAGGAAGAGGAGGGAGGGGGACACGGAGAGTTGAGGAGAGAGTGACAGTGTGAGAAGGAGAAAAGGAGGTGAGGAGATAGAGAGCAGGGGAAAAGGAGAGGGAAAACAGGAGGGTACAATGCAAAAAGAAAAGCGTTATTTAAGTCAGGATCCGCTGGAAATAGGAATGATCTTATGTGATGTAAAAATACGCACAAAGCATCTTGTTTGAGTAGGATGTAGGCAAAAAAAGAACATCCCTTTGATTCCAATATACGAGAAGTAAACGCATCGACGCGATAAACGTGTTTCTTCTCGAATGCAGGCAGCATTATGGAACAAATTTACATAATTGTATTGTAAAGGAAAACATAATTAGCTCCCACGAGTGTTTGGAGAGCTTATTGTTCTGCTGCTGCCTGTTTGTCCATTCAGCACCAACAGTCAGGGATCAGGACCTTGGAGAGCTCCCAACCAAACTATAGCCAACAACAAGCTTTAATATGACACGTTCACATTAAAATTCAGTAGAAGAAGATTGTACAATTGCCAATGAAAAACAGTTTTAATGAATATACCAGGACTGTTACACATTTGAAAAAAAAAAGACATTTCAAATAGTCCAATTGTCGCTATGCAAGAGTAGACTGAAAAGTTTAAAAACCTCTTTTGTCTTATCCTGTCTATTTAAATGGAACACAGTGTCAGACCATAGAGGCTGTGCAATAGAATCTGTGCGCTATACAGCACAATACAATACAACTTTATTGTCAAGTGTAGTTGAAATTTGTCTTGGACCACACCTGCAACATAGGAAAAACATTAAAAACTAAAATAGTGTCAATCACCTGAGGCATGGGTGCTATCCAGAGTTCAAAGGTTAATGAGTTATTGCATATGTTGCCTGGAAACTATTGGAAAGAAGACATTGTGCAAAAGAATCTATGCAGCTCAGAATTTAAAAGAATAATGTTAATATGAATAATGTGCAATATGTTGATTGGAAACTAACAAGAATATCTGTGTGGTACATTCTTATATTATCTTATGATCAGATGGAGATGAACATAGAATGGAGTAATCCCTTGTGGCTATTATGACAGCATAGCTACCATGCATGACTTTTTCATAAGGTTTATAGTTTGTTTGTAACTAATAGAAAAACTCAGTGTTGCATGTCTGTAGTGCTGCAGGTGTTACAGGCTTTGGCTGTGGGTACTATAGGTTTCCAGTAGTGTGTTTCTTAAAATGAAAATGACTATTGAGCATTCAGGCAGCACAAAAGACAAACATTTAAAAAAAAAAGCAAAAAGTAGTCCCACTCAGGTTTTAGCACAGTATATGTAATATATACATAATTTTATTTTATTTTATTTTATTTTATTTTATGTTATTTTGTCTATTCTCAGTAGATTATCTTCTAGACTAGGGATCTTCACTTTTCTACTGAACTCTTACATCTCTTGAGCAAAAACAAATGTACAAGGACTTCAAAAGGCCTTGTGGCTGTAGGGAGACGAGCAGTGGACCAACAGCGCCACCTCCTGGATAGTTTAAAAAAAAAGCTACTTGTGGAAGACATTTAAACCTTAAATGATTTACGAGGAATTAATGTTGCTTTTGGCTTAATATGATGACGTTATATTGCTTTGCTGCATCTTATTACAACCCATTCTTTTACTTAACCTGCTGGAAATTTGTTCAAACTATAGCCTCACAAATATTTGCTACAAAATATTCCCATAGGATTTAAAATATGACATTTCTCTTAACAAAGGGTTGTTTTTTTATGATAATACGATATGATAATTTCCAGTGTTAAGATGATACTGATGAACACCAGGCGTACTGTTAGATACAATGAGTACATTATAGATCATTCAATTGCATTCGTATAAAGGTTGTAAGTATATAGTGTCCTTTTAAATGTAAAGCTTTAGAAACAGTTTTAAAATTCTCGTGTTATCTTTGACAGCAGCAGCAGCATCTGCGCCTTTAAGAGCATCTGACAGCTCATCCTCCTCCTCCTCCTTCTCCTCCTCTGTCACGGACGCGCATACAGCAGCTCAGTATTGGGGAATACATCCGAGTTTTCAACACACACACACACACACACACATACACATCTCTCATCAGACACATCATATCATCACATAACTGCATTTATCAACGTTATTTTCCACCTGGATATTGATGCATTTGCCTCAACGGTCGCCGTAGCGGTCCAGCCGATCGTTATTGCTGTTCATTCCCATCCTTCTTGCATCCGCGGCTCATCTACGCTACAAGATGGCTGAGTTGAATTTGGGGAAGGGGCTAACCGCAGGGAAAGTGGCCAGCAATGTCCAGAAAAAGCTAACCAGAGCCCAAGAAAAGGTAAGACGCGCATGAGTCCACGTAAAACTACAGGATGTGGGCATTAAGGCCTGGAAACCCTTCAGCGTTTGTGTCGCATCCTTCATCAACGCGCAGTGTCGCATCATGGCACGATAATAATAAGAGCTGGGACGCTATGTGTGAGGATGAGGATGTCCACTTGAAGACACTTTTCCTCTTTTCAATGCCACACAGCGGGCGCGTTGATATTGCAGTAGGTTGCACTTTAAGTCTGCTCATGTACAGCCTGTAACTGTTGTGATTTCTGCATTTTTCATCATATCTGAATGAGTGAATGAACCATGATGAGTGCTTGTCACACAGATGGAGACTGCCGCCCCCTCTTAATATTTACTGGTACTGCGATCATAGTATTCGCCCATGGTGCAGTTACTGTACGTGGATACGAGGCCTCCTCCGTGAGTTCATGTGCCCTTAATGAATGGCAGGGGGCGCTATTTTCCTTAGCATATACAGTATAAGGTTATTTGATACTCTGGAAGAAGAGTAGGAGCTCTCTTGAATGTGCAAGTATTCAACAGCCTATTCATGTATATTTGATGGGAAAATGATAAGTGATCTCCTGTCTTCTGTCTGAAAAGTAAAACTGAGGACTCAGTGGAATCTTTTGTTTGACAGGTTCTTCAGAAGCTTGGCAAAGCCGATGAGACCAAAGATGTTGCCTTTGAGGAGGGAGTCATCAACTTCAACAAACAATATGTGAGAGTGAACACATGGTGGATCAATGCTTCTAGTTTGTTCAGACAAATTACATTAAAACACATTAATACAGATCCAGCTTAGAAGCATTTTTTTTTTAAAACTAATCCATACCATCTGCAGCTTAAGCCTTTCACTCTGCTGCTTGTAACATTTTGTTGCTTTTTTTCTCCAAACTGTTTCCTAATCTAAGCATCATACTTCATATGCTTTATCCTCAGGCTGAAGGCAGCAAGCTACAGAGAGACCTAAGGGCCTACCTGGAGGCAGTAAAAGGTGCTGCACAAGCACATACACACTCACAGTGCACAATATAGGCACACATGCATTCATATGCATGCATGCACGAAGGCTGCACATGTGAATGCACAACTGCACATGTTCAATAAA
The DNA here is from genome assembly GCA_014773175.1 of Lucifuga dentata. Taxonomy (NCBI): domain Eukaryota; kingdom Metazoa; phylum Chordata; class Actinopteri; order Ophidiiformes; family Bythitidae; genus Lucifuga; species Lucifuga dentata. The sequence continues at coordinate 14,360 of VXCM01001664.1, forward strand.
CCAGAAGATGCTCACCTTAACTTCTTAAATGACCACTGAAGTTTCGCTAATGTGCAATATCTGCGTTTGCGTGTGTCCTCAGCCATGCATGAGTCCTCCAAGAACGTGCAGGCATGTCTGGCTGATATGTACGAGCCAGAGTGGTACGGCAAGAACGAAGTGGATTCTATTTTGGAGGTCAGAAACACTTTTCATGGATGTTTTTGAATCATAGAAGATGGTTAGATGTGTGAGTGTGAAAGTGGTGGAATGAGGACAAACTGATTTTGATTAAGAGGTCAGAACCACTTTTTTGGTCAGAACCATAAATGTTTGACATAACATATATTAGTTGAGTTGGTGGTGGTGGTGGTGGTGGTGGTTGGGTGAAAAAGTTACACAGTTGCATTTCTGGTGAGAGTTAATGAGTAGCATTCAAAAATTTCCTCCAGCTTCATTAACTTTGCCCTTGAAATGGAGTCTGGATTCATTTATCTTGCCAAAGTTGCCTCTAACTGCAGGCTGACAGCTTGCTGAAACAAATGCTTCATTCATTGAAAATGGATTCAGTGTAAAATTGGACTGCATTTGTGCTAACTTTTCCATCGGAGCAGGACAAAGACATTCACACTCATACACCGATAGTGATGAAGCTCCCATGTAAGACACTGACCTGCTCACCAGGGACAGTTTGGGGGTTCAAACAACCAACTCTCCAGTTAATGGATGGCCCATTCTCCCACCTGATCTGCTGTCACTCTATTCTTAGTTCAGATAAGACCATGAAAAAACACGTCATCATAGCTACTCGTAAAGCTGTGTGACAAAGAAGCACATTCAGGACTATAAACTTCAGTTTAGCAATAAAGCAAGGTTAAGATGTTGTTTATTCTCTGACATGGTGTGTGTGTGTGTGTGTGTGTGTGTGCATGCATGCATCTACCTATTATCTATAGGACTGTGATGTGCTGTGGACTGACTACCACCAGAAGTTGGTAGATCACGCTCTCATCTCCATGGATACCTACTTGGGTCAATTCCCTGATATCAAGGTAAGATGTTAACATAAACCTGTAATAACTTCCACTTCAAACTGTCATCATTAGACATTCTTGCAATGGCAGCCGGGCTGTAAAGGTTGTAATAAAATACATTTATTCCTCTATTCAAAGTCCAATAACTGTAATTTCATAACAGTGAAAATAATACTTGAACAAATGCAGTAACATGTTGATGGATGTACCTGAAGTTTAATACAAAATCTGCCACCTGGAACCTGAAGAAAGCATGGTTTTGCATAAAGTAACTAAATAATAAAGACACACTCCTCTTCTCCTGTTCAGGCACGTATAGCTAAGAGAGACAGGAAGTTGGTTGATTACGACAGTGCCAGACACAACTATTCCACCACACACAAGACTAAGAAGAAGGATGGGGGCATTAAAATTACGAAGGTAACAATAACACACAGTAGTTTGATACCAAAGTAGTGTTTTACAACTATAGTGTTTCACAGATTGTGATTTTGATGTCTTATCCACATGTGGCAAATTGAGCAGTATGTGTCTCTCTCTTCCAGCCCTCTTCTTTGTTAGAGAGAGCGACTCCGGTTTGGGCCCAGGGTATCCTGTCTGCACACAATGTTGCTCAGAGCAACCTGTCAAGAAGCCAGGTACTCACTAATCTGTGCTATGAGGCTACTGACTATAAAACAAGCACAAGAGGCATCCTGGAGGCCCAGAATTCCACGTCCAAAGCATGTAACATTCTCACTCAGAGTCTGTTTGGGGACTTTTATCACATCATTTCCCTGTTTCCCACCATACATTTCCTTTCACTCTCCACTTACACAATGCTTAATTTATGCTCATATATTGACCATGAGTCATAAGACACAATATCAAATCAAAGATGTGGTTTCTCTTCACACGCATGGCTCGATCACACATTATCCACACACATTAGCCTCCTTTATGCTTGGTGCCAATGCACTTTGTGTGTTTCAGGCTGAGGAGGAGTTGGAGAGAGCCCAGAAGGTGTTTGAGGAGATAAATCTTGACTTGCAAGAGGAGTTACCTTCCCTCTGGAACAGGTTAGTGTGTATGCAGATGTTGAGATGGATGGATGGATGGATGGATGGATATTAAAATTATATTCATATTTATGTCACATGAACATTCTTATCTCTCTCTCTCTCTCTCTCTCTCTCCCTCCCTCCATGTAGTCGTGTTGGGTTTTACGTCAGCACATTCCAGAGTTTGTCAGGTTTCGAGGAGAAATTCCACAAGGAAATGAGCCGGGTGAGTGTTGTGTTCAGATTTCCATTTCAGCAATGCTGGATGATAATGATGACTAGATGAAACAAATTGAGATATTGTACGGAATAAAAGATGATAATGATAACAGCATGGGTAGCAATAGATCAGAAATTAACTTTTGGCTGTCCTCCATCACTAATTTTGAAGCATTCTTTTTTTATTTTTCCTTCTAAATCAAAAGTTGCCAGACACTGAATTTTCAATTAGATTCTCCTGTATTTTATTACTTTAAATTAAAAGCTGTTCGGTAAATATCTGTTTTCTGGATTCACACATTATGGTGCAAATTGACTGTGACAGGCAGATACACATCATCCCATTTAACTGACAATGATATAGATCAGAGGGAATATAGGTAATGTAATGATTATGTTAAAGATTAGGAAATGGAAGGTCCTAAAACATTGTAATTAATGGGTGATACATTGGCATAGATAGGTATTTATGTAATAGCTAACCTCACCTCTACCTCCTCAGTTGGATCAGGATTTGTATGACATCTTGGAGAAATTGGAACAAACAGACACAAGCAGGTTAGTAAGGAATGCTACCATAAAATTATAATGAATCATGTAAATTCTGCCACAACACTTTATACTGATAGGTGCCTTATTTCTATGAATAAATCTAAAACCTCTGTCACTTTTTTTTTTTTTTTTTTTTTTTTTTTTTTTTTNTTTTTTTTTTTTTTTTTAATATAACCTACCTTTTCTTGACAGTCGAACTATCTTAAGTAAAAAGTACGGGGACATTGGTAAAAGTTTTCCTTTCTGTTTTTATTAGCCAAAAGTAATTGTGATATGAGTGAGACTGTTAGCTTTTTGTTTTCTTCATTTTTACCACCATTACATTTTCTACTCTGTGCTGAGAATATAATTAACACATGTAGATAAAAAAAAAAAATAGGTTTTTNTTTTTTTTTTTTTTTTTTTTTTTTTTTTTGTTTTAGGTCATATGAGTCACCTTGAAATTAACTATTTGTTTTAAATCCTTTGAATCAGACTTGGAATTGCTAGATTCATTATTCAGTCTCTCTTTTGATTTGTCTGCCATGTTATACAGTTTGTCTGTGGACACCCTTCTAGACTTGAGCAAAATTTAATTTTGTCAGAAATGGGTGCAAATATTTAAACTTCTTGAGAGCACATGATTTATCACATTGCTGAATGTAATGAGCTGCATCAAAAATAGCAGTTCCAATATGAATGAATGAAAGGGTGGGGTTATTTTTCCTGATGGACTGTTTGCTCTAAGTAAACTCTTTTTACTTAGAGATGTAACAGTAAAAAAAAAACATAGCACCTTTTCCTGCCCACATAGCAGTGGTCCACTCTGAAGATCTAGTATTTGTTCTTCTCTCAGCTTTTAGAAGCACAGAAGGCTCCAGAAATTCCTTTTGTTGCAATATGCATATTGATTGTTTTTAACATCAAGAATAATGTGGCCAATGCAATGTCAAAGGAGGATAAAAGCACCATGTTTCTACTATTCTATTAGCTGAAAAATATAACCTATTTTTTGTAATTCCCCACTAATATGCCCAAACAGGGAATAAAACACTACACGTCACAATTTATTACAAAACATCATGCATTAACCTGAAGCAACCCCTGAACCCCCCTTTCAGAAAGACAGGTAACCATGGCACCTCGTCATCGGGAGCAAATATGAGGTAAACAGCAGCAGCTTTGGTGATCATGTTGACAAAACTCTTGTCTGTCTGTCTGACTGACCTGTCTGTCTGACGTGTGTCTCAGTCAGTCTGCAGGCTTGGGAGAGTTCAGGAAGAAGTTGTGCTTGAATGTTGTGCAAGTCGATTCACAGAAACTCTGATCAGAGCACATGTGGGCTCAGGGTCGTGGATTTATGGAGTGGAGCAAACCTGTGTCCTTGAAGCTGCACCAGGCAGATTGTTAGGTAACAGGAAAGTACAGCTCCATCCTGTTTCCCAAAGCAATGTCTTGTCTGTTCATAACTGAGAGTCTTTTTACGATCAAACTGAACACCTACAGTCTGCAACTTTTTGGCCTTTTTGTGAAAGAGCTTGCATATTGTAGTTTTAAGGGTGAAATATCAACAGCCAGTGGTGTGGACTCGACACTTAACTTGGACTCAACTTACAGAATTGTTAACTTGAGACTTTATTTGAATAAATTTTGAAAGACTTGAAACTCTTACTTTGACATCAATGACTTGTGACTTCACTTGGACTTTAACTTGATACAGTACAATTAACTATTAAAATGCAGGCAGTGAAACAACTCTTCATTTCCAGCAATTCAGCTTCCAGCTCATCAGTTCATCTCCCAGATCTGTGTTCGACCAATCAAATTGCACATGACAATGACAATCAAAAACAGCTGACCAACACAACCACTTTGGAATTACCTGATGCTGAAGCCTTTGCCTACAAAACTTATGTTGTTAGAGTTTTTATAGTCATATTCAAGTGTATTTTCATTGAAGTATCACATTGTATCTAGAAAGTAATAAACACAAAATTTTAAAACATCCATGATTGTTTAAATTGACTACTTTTTACTCTGCATTGAATTTTGTATCGAGCCTATTATGACTTGTTTAGGATTTGAAACTCAACTTCACCTGTGATTTGACTTGGACTTGTTAGTCTTGACTTGTAACTTGATTTGTCACTTTCCTGTCTTGACTTAGTACTTTACTTGGTACTGAAATGTCATATATGAGACTCATTTGCGACTTGCAAAACAGGGACTTGCACCATCTTCTGCCAGCAGCAGCAAGAGAGGGCTTCATGCAGTATTAATCATTGTGTGCCATTAGCAGTTCACTGGTGTCACATTACAGGACTTCTGACTGTTAACGTATAGACTTTTCAAAGGTTTATCGCTCCAGTCTTCACATTTGTCTGGTGCAGCTGTGAGTTCCTGGTTTTTGCCAAACTCTACATATCTGCAGATCTGAGCTTGTTTTTGTTAGTGTTATCTTGTCTATGACAATGAATGCCTCTATCACCGCCCGCTTGTGAGAATTCAGGAGGCAGAGCCTGCTTGCATGGGATAGCCAGAGGAGAGGAAGGAGGGATGAAAAGAAAGGAGTCTCACTTCCCTTTGCATGATAATTTTTGCAATGACAATGTTTCTCAGCTTGGATATTTCATCGAGCATGCTCATTAACTGTTTAGGGCCCTCTTTACTTCTCTCTGTTTTCTTTCTCTTTTAGCTTCTCTTTGATTATTGCCCTTATTACTTTCTCTGTAATACTTTTCTCTGTAATATTGCATCACTTTCTTGCCTACCATCTCTCTCTCTCTCTCTCTCTCTCTCTCTCTCTCTCTCTCTCTCTCTCTCAGTGGCAAAGATCAATCTAACCATACTCTCAGGCCAGGAGGACCACCCCCAATTCCCAAGTCTCCATCTAAGGTACTGTAGAAACAAAAACATGCATAAGCATGCTTAAATGATCATAGTGGTGGTTTTGTATGTTTGTATTGTTTAATTTGATCTTTTTTCCTTCATCTGTCCTAGCTAAAGCCAGCAGTGCCTCCTCCGCCAAAGGTGACTCCATCTAAGGAGCTAAAAACAGAGAACATCATTAACCTGTTTGATGCTGCAGCTACTCCTAATATCAGCGTCACCTCCCCTACACAGGTTAGTGACCAGTTGCTCTCAAACAGTAGAATAGCCCTTTAACTTCCCCTTCTACTCTCTTGTACAGATCAGAGACATTAAGTATTCCTTCCTCTGGCCTGATCCTCCTCCTAGTCCTCCTTCTCTCTTCTCTTCTCTTCTCTTCTCTTCTCTTCTCTTCTCTTCTCTTCTCTTCTCTTCTTTTCTCCTTATTCCTTGTCCACTACATTGCACTCTGTTAGCCATTGAGTCCTCGTATTCCTGTTGTTATCAGTTTGACAGTCCCACAATGAGCAGCCTATTGGACATGGACCTGGACTCTCTCAATGCAGCAACCGCTGCCTCCACAGTCACACAGGTGGATGAGTCACAGCATGAACATATAGAATGTGGAGAGCTTACACTGCAGAACAAGTCAAGCTTCACAAGGGATTTTATGTTATTCAGAGAGGTTTTAAACTCAAAGTTGTAACGCTGGTGTTGAAGAACTTTTCTTTATTTCATTGCAATTTGACAATCAAGCAAGTAAAATATTATCAATAAAAGTGAGGATCCTTAAACAACATTGCCACTTGCTAACTTAATTAGACTTAAATTGTGTTGAAATAAGCTTGACAAGTCTGGATGCGACATGAAATCACTTGTTAAGCTCGGCATGGTTTGGTGTGTTACCTGGTCTTCTTCTGTCTAGTTTACCAAACAAGGTGGATGGTGGCATGATGATTTGTGGAATCCTGCTTTTGGTGATCACTTCGTTCTGCTTCAGCACAACCCACAGATGACTCATGGCATGAACTGTAGACTACAGCCCCACTCTGCTCTCACTTAAAATAAAAATTAAAAATTAAAAATCTCGTAAATAGTTGATAAAACTGGCATATGGTTGGATTCAGCACATCTCAGATAATATAAACACACACATTATGAACAATTTTTACTGTAGCATTTATGATTTCCAAAGTGTCCAAAGTCCAAACTTTTTATGAATTTAAATTCTTTTTGAAGCTCTTCATTGAAGCTTTAAGCTCATTTAATCACAATTCTGGCAAGCTAGAAAGCTGAAAGTATAATGTGCCCACACTTTTCACATATTAGCGGTGAATGGGTCAGCGCACACCAGCATAGGGATGCTAACAGATTGGATATTTTGGATGTTGCAATGTGTGTGTGTGTGTGTGTGTGTGTGTGTGTGTGTGAGTGTGAGTGTGAGTGAGAGAGAGAGAGAGAGAGAGAGACTGATGGGTTTGGATGCGTGCAACCCACTTTGACTCATAACTGATAAAATGGGATTTTTTTTTTTTTTTTNTTTTTTTTTTTTTTGTTTTTTGTGTTTTACAAAAAGCATAAATGCCTGAAATGCAGGACAAATCAGGATTTTTTTTTTCAGAATAAGTCAGGACTTAAAAAGGACCTAAAATAGGTCTAGACTAGTCCTGGGAAAAAACGGGATGTCTGGTCAGCCTAACACATCTGCTATATACCTTAACAAGACAAATTCAAATTAAATGAGTCATAACTGCAACTTCATATTTTGCAGTGCACCTTTCCTTACATTCACTGATACGAGTGAATATTTTCCTCTTCAGATTTTGGTTATTTTATTCTTCAAACTTGCTTAAATTTTTACTAAGCATTGCCTGTGCTCTTGTTCTGCTGAAAAGCTACTGCTATGGGCTTGTAAATTTAAAGCATGGGTTCTGCACTGGAAATGTTTTAAGAAATCCAAAGAACATTGCTGCAAGTTTTAGAACCTTTTCTCATTCTGTTGCTTCCTTTATTTCCTACAGCCTGCAAACTGGGACTCGTGGGTAAGCATCCTCATTGTCATCCTGAAACATATGTATATATAAAAACATAATGTAATACATAATAATCATTGTGTCATCCCGTAACACATATATATAACTAATGCTAATAATCATTATGATCATCATCTTTATCAGTATAAACGTGTCTTCATAATATAGTTTTGTCATTATCAATACTGACTACTTATATAGCCATTATAGAAGCTACACTCTTGTTAGATCTGCTGCTTCCTAGAAAAAAAGTCCTGCATGACAAATGCAGTGCATGCTGCGACTTGTATAATGGCCATAACTGTATGTGAATAAGTTTTTCCAGTAATGGAATGTAATGGAATGTTTCCAGTAATGGACCTCAGTTATTTGTCTGTCCTACATCTGTTTGTGTGTGTTGTCCTTGTTTGTAGTCCTTGAACAGCATCCAACACTGAAGAGAATGTAGAGCCTGGGAATGAGCTGGAGTCAATTCAGTTATAGATTGGCATTGCACAATTAATACATGTTAATGGTGTCTGATACACAATCTTCTCTCAAGATCTCTCTCTGCTTTTCTCTTTCAACATATGCTTGAGCTACAGTAGAGGGGTTATTGTAAGACACCATTAACATCCATAAAACAAATCTCACATATGCTTTGCACAAATTCAGTGGAGAATCTAAATTGAAAATCCCTTCTGTGTGGACTGATTTGTAATTGAATTGACCTTCTTTCTTTCTTTCTTTCTTTCTTTCTTTCTTTCTTTCTTTTTTCTTTCTGTTTTCCCTCATGTCCCTATATGTCCACATGTCCTGCTGAAAGAACATGTACTGTTACGTGTTAGCAACACTTCTTTACATGTGACACACAGGGAATGTTCTCAAAGTCGGGTGAAGTTGCTCATTTGAGCTGAAAGCAAAAAGTGTGTTTGCAGCGTGTTGCTTTCACCTACAGCAGCTTACCTGTCACCTAGAAGTGACAGGTAAGACGATCACTCCTGTACCAAGAGCTAGTGGGCAACTTCACAGAGCCTTGCTTGCAAGTTGGCCATCTGACCATCAGCTAACCTTTCTGTCCATCCTTTTCACTGTAAGAGAGATGTGTCGCTAAATCATGCAGTTGCACTGTGCCGAATCTTGAGGCAGAGCAGTGACAGCTCAGGAATGACACTTCTGCTCTTACAAAACACCCTTCTTCCTTCTCCATCTGAATATAGCTGTGGGAATATAAACCACACTTGTCAAATGCACACAGAAGAACCAACATCTATCTTCTGATGGGAAAACGCTGATATTTTTTTCTTTTTCCTGCTTTTATTGCCACCCTTCCTTATCTCATCTCTTTTAATTTGATTTGAGCCTCCACCTTGGCAGTTTGTCCTTCTACATCAGCCTTCTTGAGTCATGATGATGATGGTGGTGATGATGATCATGATGATAATGACTTGCTGATATCTGTTGTGGAACTCTTCCCAATGGTGCCCATGGCATCTTACATGTCCTCCTGGCCAAACTACCCCATTTTCCCCATAAATAATTATATTTAAATAATGCTTGATGCCAAATCTCCAGTCTCTCTTGTTAAAATCCCTTTAAAGACCATACTTGTGGCTTTGTATGTTTTAGTCCATTGACTGAAAGCTATGCGTACTTTATTCACATTACTGCCAACTGCTCACACTTGTGATAATATAAGTTTACTCTTTACTTTGGTCAATGGGCTAAAATATGTAAAACCACTCTTATTGATTGGTAATGAAATCCCTTGGTTTGAATTTCTGAACACTCCCCTTATCTGCTATTCTGAACATACTCCTCCTATGAAACACTTTCCCCGCAAAAATCCCTTAGCTTCCTGTATTGCCCATTCCCAAACCCCTTTACCCTTTAAAAATGTTTAGCCATTGAACCTGCCCATATCCCTCATACCTCTCTTGTCTTTCCCTGAAAATATCCTGAACCACTTGAATTATGAATCTCTTATGATAAGGTTTAATATCCCTTACTCCCAACTCCTTGAACACATCCATTTATGACCTCTGATTCCTTGAAACCTGACACTTGCTCCTCAGACTGAGGATAATGATGCCCAAGAACAGGACGCCAAGCAGCATTACGACCCTATGGCTGCTGCTGCAGATGCCTGGGGAGACGATGGATCACAGCCTGTTCGCTACGACCCCATAGCAGCTGCTGAAGAGGGCTGGGGGGATGATGGAAGCCAACCAGTTCGTTATGACCCTGTGGCTATGGCCCAGGAAGGATGGGGGGATGATGGGAACCAACCAGTTACAGAGTTACCCACCACAGTGGATGAAACACCGGCTGAGGTTGCAGCTGACACCACTGAGGAAGAAACACCTCTGGCTGACGCGCCGCTGGATGCTGAAGAGGGTCAGGTAACCAAGGAGAGAAAAATGGTGAGATGCATCTGGAGTGACAAAATGGATGCATCAGCTGTGATACCGAGAAATTAATTGATAAAAGGATGGGAAAGAGAGAGAGAGAGAGAATAGTAAGCATCTGCTCCTCAATACACAATTAATCTGATACATTGCTGACAGTGTGCTTTATCCTTATAGCAACTGTGCAATAGCATCTAAGGTTTTTTTTTTTTTTTTTTTTTTTTTTTTTTTAGTTCTGTGTAAGTGTATTCGTTAGGCTGTCATCGTACTATCTGTCTTTTTGTCTCTGTGTCTTACCTGGTTGTTCTTCTCTGTTTCACTCTTCTTCCCCTCTTTCTTTTCATCAATCATTTTCTCCTAACTTCTCTCCTTTATTTCTCTATGTCACTTGCAGGGTAACTCTGCAGCATCTCCTCCAGCAGCTGAGGATGAAGCAGCAACAGAGGAAGTGAGTGCAAACTGATCTACAGAACATTTTCAGTAACTGCCAAATATTAGATAATGTGATGAAATTTTTGATTTCAAGGCAATTAGCAATCAAGCAATAAAAGTTAAGTCACAAAATCTGTTAATGTCACATTTCCATTGTACATATTATTGTATGCATGGCCTTTTTAGCCAATAGTCTTGATGTATCTTTATAAGGCCTGATCTTACAAATACACACAAAGACATTGTGAGCTGTGTAGTGATACATCAAATGGTTGTACTTCAGTGTTACAAGATAGTAAAGGTGTCCCACAGGGGTCTAGTCTGGGTCCTTTCTTATTCTAGCAAGATATAAATAACATTATATTTTCCACTTCATAATGCAATGTACATTTTTTTTGCAGATAACACTACTTTATATGCTACTGGTTCATCCCCTCATGTTGCCATTGCTGATAAAGCAAAATGTATTATTTCAAGATCACAAATGAATATTTTACCTTCTCCTAGTATGTAGTAGTATGATGTCAAGCCACAGGACCTTTTAACTTTAGTTGTTCTGCATGTACAGTGTAAACTGAAGCTTGGTAAAACTGGGTTAAAATACTGTGCCTTCAGATGGTATAATCTCATTCCATTTGAATACTTTAAAACATTATGTTTTGATATTCTAGGCCTAAACGGTATCATTGTTTTTTCTCACTTTTGTTTGAATTATTGATGTCATGTGTGATGAATTTGAGTTTGTTTCTTGTTTTTATTTTTCCATGTTATTGTACTCAGGCCTCTCTTAAAAGAGATGGCGATCTTAATGAGACTAAAAGAGATGGCAATCTTAATGAGACTACCTGTTTTAACAAAGGTTAACTTACTACATTCCACTTCTCCTACATTCATTGTCAGATAATTAAGCTTCTGTTTTTGTCTAGACTCCTGCAGTAGCAGCAAAGTCAACAGAAGTAGCATCAGACACAGGAGAAATGCCACCTGGCCTTATGTTCAAGGTAAGACTTGGTAGGAGAATAATTTCTCTGTCAAAGGTAAACTGCAATATTTACTACCCACTACCCCACTACTGCCCACCTACTAAAACATAAACTCTATACAGAATGTATTCAGCTGTGTATTTTTGTAAATTAGGTTCAGGTGATGCATGATTATGCAGCCAATGACACAGATGAACTGGAGATGAAGGCTGGAGAGGTGGTACTCGTGATCCCATTTGACAACCCAGAGGAACAGGTATATGCACGCGCACACACACACACACACACACACACACACACAGGTATGTAATGTGTCCGTGATGTGTTAATAATGTATTCATGACTGTGTGTTTCAGGATGAGGGTTGGCTGATGGGAGTGAAGCTGGATGACTGGCTCCAAAACAAAGAAAATGCTGCTAAAGGTGTATTTCCTGAAAACTTCACCCAGAGGCTGTGAAAGAGAAGGACAGGATGCCATTCCATCTTTCTTCTTTATGTCTCCTTTTCCTCAGCCCCTCCTTTCCTTTTTCACCCTGATACTGTATATCTTTATTAGGACTTTGGCCATAGAAGCAGAGCTGTCACAGCCCTGGTTGAAATCATCCATTTCTGAGATCTCCTACACTTTGCTGAAAGCGGATCTTGGCATTTAAATGGATTTCTGCCACCATTTATTCTACAGATGTAGCCATTGCACGGGTCCCACTTTTTTTTTTTTTTTTTNTTTTTTTTTTTTTTTCTGCTGCACTACTGCTGCATTGTTGGTTCTTTTAAACAGAGCAACGGATTAAAAAATCCTGTTAATATAGGATACATGCAGGGATAAAGTTCTTCACAATGGCTACCACTGTAGTTTTTATCTAATGTTCCAGCATTAATCACATTTCATCCAAACACTTGTCAAAAACATTTTCCATCAACCTTCATCTAAGAAAATCTCAATTGAGATGTAATGTTTGTTCATATGATAATAAGAGACACTATCCATTATTATTAACCTAATGCCAAGTGTAGTAGAGTTGTAATCCCTAAGACCTCAATAGCACTCTGAGACACATTCACCCAGTAGATCAAGGAACCCAAAAGCTGATCAGAACAAACCATTCTTCAACAACATCACCACAATCAAATTACTAACATCGTAAAGTACTGTGATAATGAAGGACTGTGTTCCTACAGTGGTCTGTTTGAAAACTGGCATTAAACAGTTCATAAACATATAATTGTAGAACTGTAAAATAGCTTAAAGAAATTAAATTATCAATCTCAAACACAGCTGTGTTGACTGGGTTTGTATTCAGCAGGGATGTTGGCTATCTGATTAATCCTATTGAGATATACCATTTTTATGAAATCATAGAGATCCGGAAAAAATATCTTAATGAAATTAAGTTCCTGAGGCTGGCAATTGGGCATTGGGATTCTGCACCTCTGCTCAGTTTTCTTTCTAGATACAAATGTGTAATTTTATCAGTTTGAAGTATAATGACAGCTCACCAGTTTCCCACCTTTTCTGAACATCTTTTTCCTTCAACTTTAGATCTCTATGGGTTATTTTGGTGAGACTGAGATCTAATCTGAGTTAACTACTTATATGTAGGCAAGATTTTAATAACTAACAATATTAGACCAAATTTAACCATCCTTGCTTTCATTGTTAAATTGCTAAATCCACAAGTGCATCTCTGCATTTCCTTGAATTTCTGAAATGTGAAAATCTAGTCTAAATTTTTGTCTGATTTCTACTGTAGTGCACCTTGGTACACAACGGTGGGAGACAGCTGGCCTGTACTTGACTTTTCCAGGTAGTGTCCTGTGTAGTATTGTGGTGACTCGTGTGGTATTGGTCATGAATAAGATGGAGTTGAGGCTCAATGAGTAAAATCCTTGGTTTCAAGGTTTAGCAGATTTGCATTTGCAATACTGACATACCCAGACCACATACAAAGCACTTGGCAGATGGTGCATTTAGGTTCTGTGCTGTTTTGTGGATATTACCAACAAGTAAAAAAAAAAAAAAAAAAANAAAAAAAAAAAAAAAAAGATCTTGTTACTGTTTCTACTGTTTTCCATACTGTTTGGTTCTTCCTCTAATAGCTTTAACCAAATCTGTTCTCCCCTCTTAAGTACATCTAATTTATTTGCTTGTGGTGATTCTGTATCTTCTGTTCAACAACATCAGCTTCATCTTTGGAAAATTTTTAATTACTATGGACTCTTTTTTTTTTTTTTTTTTTTCCCCATGACAAATTTATTATAGCAAGATTGCACAAAGTACCCTTCTGTAAAATAGAAGGAAAATACAGGTGATTTATTTGGTCATAGCTGATGATGTATACTCCTAATCCTGAACCAGGTCCATCATATTCTTCAGGCCAAAAATGTGTGAAAAATGCCCTATAGTTTCATACTGTGACCCTTCAACCTTGAGTCATGAAAATAGACCCTAGCTTTGCCATAGTTGCTTTTCCCTTAAGAAAAATATCTGGAAACTTGTGGAACGCTGTTCTTGAACAGATGGCTATTATTGTTGGAGATATATTCTTCACTCAACCGACTTAGTATATAAATGAGTTAGTATAGACTTAGTATATAAATGAGGAAAACTCAATCTCTGGCCAGAGCTTGAGTTTTCCTGGTATCGTCCCTGCTATCAGAACCTAAGTTGTTTTTAATATGAAGGTTGTTTCTTTCCCATCTCCTGCACTCCTGCTATGTTTGTTACTGGACATTTGTGTATTGTGATTGTTTGTCAGAGAGTAATTGTATGTACTAATCTAGAGTCACTCTAATTAGTACAAGTGATTACACTGCTGACACAATGGCTTTCAGAAATTCTCCTTTTCCTGTTTTAAATGTTAAGTGGTGAATGATAAGCTCTTGGTTGTTGTATTAGTTTAGCTTCTATTAAGGTATGAATCCATTGTTGGAATACAAATGTATTCACGTGCAGTCAATCAGTCATGAAACACCAATGTGGTCAAAAGTAACAGGAGGGATCAAGTATAAAAATCCAAACTGAAATCCTGGTTTGAGAGTCCTGCTGTTACTGATAAACAGGACTATTACAATCATATAGTCTGGTAGGATGTTTAATCCTTTATATTTTAAACTTATGTGATTGGTTCGGACTTTGTTTTTGATGTGATACAGATATGCAGTAGCCAGGCTAGCTCAGAAAGCTGGATATCAAACTACACATATGAGAAGCTGCTCATGGTAAAAGAATAGTTAGACATCAAAAGTTACACCTTAATGCTAATCAAATAATAATAATAATAATAATAATAATAATAATTATATATATATAAAATAGCTGAGCCAGCCTCATTGATTTTTAAGAAATGTGCCGAAAACAATTCCTTCTGTTTGCATAGAGACAACTTCACTCAAATGGAGATGATGCAGATGATTCAGATTATGCACCAGAGCAATTCCTTTTATTTTTGTATGCTGCCAAGCAACGATTACCTGTACCCTGTAACCTGATGTTACCTGATGTAACCTGATGTTACTGTCAAATATTGCCAACTAAAGCTGTTATGGAGTGTTTTCTACTTCTGTCAGATCAACATAGGTAGTTAAAACTAACTTGATGCATTCATTCATTCACTCACTTTCTCAAAAGAGATTCATAATTATCATGATGTTATTCTGATGTAATAAATGTATGAGAAATTGTGTGTGTGTATGTGTGTGTGTGCGTGTGTGTATATGTGTGTGTGTGTGTGTGTGCATGTGCGCGTATGTGTGTGTGTTTATCGATTGCTTGAAAAACAAATTCTTGATCTATGGGCTAAAGTTATTGGATGATACCACCTACAACAGGAGGGGGTTGTTCTTTTTATGGGAAGCTTTTCTGACTGGACAAAGACAAACTCAAATGTATTTGGGTCTTTTTACATTGGCTGGTATTATGGTTCCAGGTGTTATTGTGCATTTGTTGTGTATAAGTGTAATTTTGCCAAGCTGTGATGACAGATACATATTCTATAAAGACATTCATATCTGTATGTGAGTTACTGTGAGCATGCTGACTTTCCATGTGTTGTTGTGTGAACACCCTTAATTTAAAGACGGCGTACCTGTGGCACTTTGAGGGGGATGGTGGCCAGTCCAAATTGTCCATCAAACTTGTCTCAATATGTTGCTGGTATGTCATGGTCTGGACTAAATCTTAAGGAGACAAGACAAATAGAGACTCATTCAAAATCAGACTCAGGTGGACAAATTGTCAAAATGGTTATCAAGCTTCATGTGTAAGATTGTCGCCTGCATATTTATTTTTACTAAATACCATTCATGTTTTCATTCAAATATTATCTGTAACTTGGGGAGTGTCTCACCTGGGTCTGGTTCTCTATCTGTCTTTATGAAAATGTCTCCTTGATTGAACTATAAGATAAGACAAAAAGTTTTTCCTTTACCTAACTGACCAATAATAATAAATATTACTCATAATCTCCATGTTGCTTATTGATCTTTTGTTTCGTTCTAGTGCACTGTTTTTACATGTGTCCTGAATGACAATAAAGTTATCTATCTATCTATCTATCTATCTATCTATCTATCTATCTATCTATCTATCTAAGACTATGCAGTTGGAACAAAATTAACATGCAGTATTGACTCATACTGTAAATCTGCTAATAATAAGAAAGCTACAGTTATTATCTCTAATAAAGTGTGCTTTGTTCCATAATGTTATATATTTTCTGACTTTTTAATGGAGAAATAAGCAGTATGAGATGCAAAGAAAAAGAGTATCCTGCTCTGTGCACCTGTGCTTAATTCAGCTAAATTGTGGATTCTGGACTCTGAATTTCTTTTTTGCAAATATTGAAGTGTCCAGCAGGTAGTGCTGTCTTCAATGACTGGCTGTTCACGTGGATAAAAGGAAACAGACAGGCATTAAAGTGGGCTGTGCTGCTGTCCATGGTGCTGAAAGCTAACAGTAGCAGAAATTCTTATCATGAAACAAATATTTTGGGATCTGATCATAGTTTTGTAGATTTTCTGACCCCAAGAACCAACTAATATCTGCAATTCTCCAGCCCTTGGACATTCTATCATCATCTTTACTGCTGTGCGTGGGCTCATTATAGACACACGTCCTCTTTCAGGTCCTCTTTCAGTCATTGAGAAAAAATATTTTTTTCATGATAATTTCTTTTTCCTTTCAATTATTTTACTTTAATTAAAGATTATATTTTTATTAATATTTTGAACCAAAGATCAAGAGGATAAACGTAAAGACATTTTTTTCACAGGCTATTTTGCTTTTATTTACCAAGGTTGCCAATATTAGTGGCAGGTAAAGTATATATGTATATATATATATATATACACACACACATATATACAGCATAATTTCCAAAACCTGTGATACCAACCAAAAGAAAATGCCTCTCTTTACATCAAAAGCATTTCTATCAGAAAAACCTTGATGACAACAAAGACTTTATTTCATAAACTCAACAGTTTTTTTTCCACTGATTTGTAATCTATGTAATTCATGTAATGTAATATATTTTTTAAATATATTTTAAGAAAAAAAATGCAGACTATTTTTGGTTTACAAACAACTTTATGTTTCAAATACAAATTGTATACACAGAGATGCCAAAAACAACAATAATACACTTACAATACTTTTAAAAAATAGATCTTTTAAATAGTTTCTCCAACAATACTTTAATATACATATTTGACAGAATTTTGAGCACACATATAGAATAATGTCTTGGATTTTGTAGATTCTAGATCACAATATTTGACTCTATCTCAACAAATGCCTCTTGGAAAGTTGTGTGGGCTGGATGAACACAGGAACATGTCGCATATTTATCCTTATGTGAACTACAAGTTTAAAAAAATCCATTCAGCCATATATCCTAAATGAAATCTGCTTTCCAAAGTGTTAAAATCAGAATTTCTTTAACTCTGCCAGTCTGGATCTTAAATGTTGGGTGATGGAATACAAAAAAAAAAAAAAAAAAAAAAAAAAAGCCATGCAAAGAAGACTTATCAAATAACCCATACTATTCAAGATTTGTGATAAATATTATTTCATACTAATGCATAGCTGTTGCCTGTTACAGTAGTTAAATACAGCCTGAGTGTTGTTTATGATTTACCTAGATACTACAAATCTGACAATTCAACCAGGAAGAACATTTCACAAAGTATAAATAAAATACCTGATAAAAAAAAAAAAACATGAATCTGTATAAATGAGCAGTAAAAATCTGACTGATGGGCTTGGAAAAACATAAAAGGTGTCAGACAGAGAACCTTGCATCTATCCTGCATCAGTCATTCTGCCTTTTGGAAATCAGAACTCAATATATAAGCTGCAAAACAAATGACAGATTATTCCCTGTTATTCTGACAGCTTAAAATCTTCAAATAAGTCATGCAGTGAAACTACAATGCAACAGTAGTGCATTACTGCACTGCAGGCAGTAAAATGCATGGCCACTCCAATAACTGCCCCTTTATGAACATTGTAAAGAGCTTTGTAAATGATCCATAGTTTAGGTATTATTTTGTCCATTTCTTCTTCTGATATATACAGTATAGCCAGTACAGAGAGGAAAAAAGTGAAGAATAGTTTGGTTTACTGATGAATCTGAGAGTAAACAGAGCTAAAGTTCTACTAACTTTCTTTCTTAATATTACTTCATGGTATAAATACCTATGTAAATAACTTCAACACCTCGCTCATTCAGGCACTGGTTTCCTTCATTTGTCTCTTAATTTTTTATTTATTTATTTATTTATTTTTTACCTGTTTTGTTTCCTCAGACATTTACTTCATGCTTTCATCTCTCCACTCCTCCTGAAGCCTGAAGCTTCCAAGAGGTTTGGTAATACTTCATACACTTAGATCTCTTGCCGCTGTGGAGTAGTCATATCAGTGCTTCTGCTTGATCTCAGTATGTATTTTATGATAAATATTGATGATTAAATACAGTACAAAATGAACGATGAAACATGATTGTTATACTCCAGCACTTCATTTGTTTCTTAAATGCTGTTATTAAGTATCACAGTTCACTGGTGTTTGATCTCTGAGTTACTTCGAGTTGAAACTGAACTTTTCAACTCGGAGCAGCTCAAAGTTTAGTTTACTTTAACAGTAAGGTCATGTCCACGTTTTAACCTGTAAATCAACAGCTGTGACTAAAGAAATACTTGTTTTACTATGTTTGTTAGTACTTCTGCTTCTGCTTATGTTAAAAAATAATTACTCTGAATGTTTTCGGTGGTCCCTCCACCTCTCTTCTGTAGGGAAAGATCAGCTGTGTTGTGTGCCTTGGTGCTCCTGAATGCAGATAAGTCAAGGAAGTCATCAGTGTGAAACATGTCTGTCCCTCCGATCAATGTCCTTGTTCAAACCCGTAGGGGTGAAAGTGTCCAGCATCCAGCAGCATTTGCCCAAGCCTCTGTAGAAGCCGAGGGTACCAGTGCAGCCCTTCAGTCTGTGGTTCTGAAGGTCCCATCAGGCTGTAGAAGAATCGCAGTGGGGCGAGGACCCAGTGGGCCAAATGATGCTTGTCCACAGCAGCATAACAGGACGCAAGCACGCCATTCACCACTATAGACCCATGCTGGGTTAGCGGGGCATACAACCCGCTGCCCCTCTGCACCTCCACATGGGTCACGGCTGACAGCTTTGCCTGTGACCCCACTCTCCCTTTCGTCATAAGTACACATTGTCCTGGCTGGACCTCGCTGGCAAAAACTGTCCTCAGACCAGCTACACCTGCCCAGTTAGTCCCTACCTCCTCGATAGGGCCCAGAAATGACCCCTCACCTGTCTCTTCCCTTCCCTCAGCACAGTTACTGTCTTTAATAAAAATCAGGTGTGCAGCTGTGAGCGTAATATTAAGTCCAGCTGCAGTACCAATGACGTAGAAGATCTTTGTGACATTGGGTTGCCAATCCAGAAAGGATAAGACCGGGCTGTAAAGAAGGGGGCCGTGACCATCTGTTGCTGCAGAAGCCAAGACACGGTCCCCAGGGTGAAGGTCACGGATCTCTTTGGTAGTCCCACCCTCAAGGATAACCTGAGCATCACCAGGGAAACAACCACCAGTTTTCGCTGCCACAGAGTGTTCTGGAGAGAGGAAGGAAGAAAACAGGATTATTTTATTACATTTCTGTTTGTGCCATCTTAATTTTTATGAACTGCATATATTGTTGATGAGGAAGAAGAGTCAAAGAGAGTGGAGTCCTACACCAGTTGTAGTATATCAGGGGTCGGATTATCTATGATGGCTTCATCTGCAGGTGATTCTAGGTCACACAGATCTATGAAGCAAACTTTGACACCGACTCAAGGGCAGCTTTATCTCAGTGGGTCAGTGGTAGATTGTTAACGTATGTAATGAGACTTGTGTTCATTCTTTGTGTTTCTGTCCATCTATCTGCTCTGTCATACCCCCACACACATACACATACACAGACACAGTTCTTCAAAATAAAAACATCCACTCAGTTGATTTTCAAAACTCTGTTAGTGATTGATGGCTTCTATCTTCAGCTGTGTTTCGCTGGTGAGAATTACTCTCAATAACCAATTTATTCAGTACATCTGTACAATGCCATGGAGGCCATATTTTGTCATTGTACCATACTAGACAGTTTAATAGTGAAAGAATTTATCACAGGGCTGCTGGACTGTATAGGATTGTATGGTATACCTAATAAAGTGGTCACTGAGTGTATGAATGGGTTAAGCTCGACTATCAGGAATCATTTCACTTGGGTTTGTGCAGAATCTTTCCAGTAATGCTGATGCCAATGAACCTATTTATAGTCATAGTCATATATTATAACCAAATTAAGCATTATTACTTTTCTTTTGGCTCATAAATGGAATGTGGAATGTGTGTTAATCTGTATAAAAACAGATAAATCGGCAGCTCAGCAAAAGAGATAATGCTGTCAAATATTTTAATACAGTTTGTTATAGCATTTACTGTAACTCTAAGCCCTACTGTTAAATCTGTCAAAACCACTCAGGCATGATAACATGAGTAATACCACATTATGGCAAATTATACAAAAACGCCGTGCATGTTTGTGTTCTGTTGGGCTATCGTCAGTTGTCAGATACTAAAATGTGTCACTGGCCCTGCATTTGATCTTGTTTGAGGATTTTTGATTTGGCCCTTTAAGAAGCAGTGAGATAAGCTGGTAAGAAGAGGTAGTCAGAGAGAGCTAATGGATAACCAGATGATCGTATCTCCACAGTCAGAGCACAGCCTGGGGTCACACAGGCAGGAAAGTACACAGACTTAGGGAAAGGGTCTGGATTTATTTGGATTTCAGCAAAGTATGTGGTCTGAACTTAAACACATGTCCAGTGTAAGAATAGTAACTTGCATAAATGAGTTTGAATTACAAATAGCTCAGGTAGGATTAAATAGCTGAGGTAGGCAAGCAGGGTAAAGACAAAAATAACAGCAGAATGGAACACAACTTCACATTTCATCAGTATGTGTGTGAATGCGCATGTGTGTGTATGTTGGGGGTTGTCTTAAGGTAGTCTTAAGGCAGCCAAATATTTGTCCAAGGTGTGTGTGTGTCTGTAAGGCTGAGAGCTGCAGGGAAGGAGAGCTGTGACTGGGATGTGATAAGACATAGATAAGAGATCTGGGAGAAACTTACTGGAGGAAAAGCAACAGCAAAACAAAGAGAGAGTTAATGATCTCACAGCCTTCTTACCTACATGGACTGCTAGAATGTAATCTGGCATCAAATAACTGGTGGTACCAGACATGGGTACATGGATTTCGGAAATGTCTTAAAAGTTTAGAACAGTTTAAGGTGGAGTTTAGTGAGCTATTTTTGCTTAAGATCTGTTGATAGATGTTTCAGCAAGAACATGGACATATGTTGGAGAATGGAGGAAGCAGTATTACCAAAGTGTAGAATAGGACTTATGTTATTGTATTATCTATTAAGCTTTAATAGTTTCTATCCAGTGGATATCAACATATTCACACATTTTGGGGGCAGAAATGTAGTATTGCTTATGCCAAGGGTGCCCAACCAGTAGATTATGATCTAACAGATGATCACAGGGTGATAACTGAAGAAATAAAAATATCACCTATCATGTTTCTGTGTCAGTGATCCAATCACATCCAACTTTGAGGGGTCATCAGCTCAACTGACATTAAATCTGACCATTTTCATTCAGTTAAAATACAACAGAAAGTATAGAGAAGCTGTCAAATCAAATACAAAGACAACTACAAAATATGCAAAAGGGAGCCTGGCCATTGTGGGCTGATGGGGTCACTTCCACAAAACAGGGAAAGCTGATAACCAGAACATCATATTATGCCAGTCATATTCTTGCTAAGCATAAAAATGTCATTCAAAGAAGTAAAAATATCAAAAGAGGCTGTATAGATGCTGTTGACACAGTTTTGAGATTTGAGTAATAAGACTGAAATTGTGATTGCTGTCAAGTCAATTCAAGTCAAGTCGTACTTATTTGTATAGCCCAATATCACATAAAGTGTCTCAAAGATCTTTACAGATCCACACATCAACGGTTTCCAACCAGCCCAAGCTCTCTGAGAGGGAAAGGGAAAAACTCCCTTAAAAAAGAAAAAAAAAAAAAAAANAAAAAAAAAAAAAAAGAACAGAAATACAGTGATAGAGATGTGAATAAATGTCAGAGGATCCCAAGCACCAGCTCATACGGTTTATGGCTGCATGAGTGTTTGTCCCTTCAGTTCAACGAGTTCAATAAATATGGCAGATGTGGAATAGAGCAAACACATAATTCACATCTTCATGGAGTTTGCAATTCAGCTGTCTGTTTGTAAACTTGTCTCTGTATCTACTGATGTATGGTAGGACATACAAGATGATTCTTTTCATGACTTTATCCATTACCATTGATATCATTCACCAACAAGCCTTGTGTTGGAAGATATTAAAATAAATGATGAGATGGATGTTGCAATGAAGACTGTTAAATTTAAGTAAAAAGTCTGTAAAGGAGCTCTCGTTTGGAGGACACTGATATGTGGTAGCTAAGCAGAGGTAAATTTAAGTGATTTAGGAATCTGCTATGTGAAATCAAAGAGTTTCTAAGTTGTCAAAGCATGCAGCACATGCTTGAGGTGCAAGGAAAACCAAACAACATCAGCTCTGTGAATCCTTTTAAACACAAGCTGCAACTTCTCAACTGAGCTGCAGCACCCAGGTCTGGGTTATTTTCAAATGTGCATTCAGAACTTGAGCAACAGGGAAAGACCACTAAGCAACTTTGCAGCAAACACAACATAAAGCAAATTTGTTGTGCCTGATCATCTCATCAGAACTGGACAGAACTTTTTGGCTCATCTTACAAAATCTATATTTTCTCACTGAATAACAGATCTAGTATGACATACAGTATGAGCGCCTATTAGTCTACATGAGACTTGCAAAAAACTACTCCTGCCCTAACTATGAGAAACTAGCTACCTCCTCCCAGTGCCAAGTGTCACCTTTTTATTCTTCACCATTTTCAAAAAATGTTATCAGGTAAGTGTAGAGAGCAGTTTATATTTGAAGTTATTGTTGCACTTTTGAGTTGAGTTCCCTTTTTGGGTTTGTTGTTGCTGGTCTCTCAACTGGGGATGGTAGATTCTATCACCTTTACAAATGGAAAACTAGATGTTGTCACTGCAGTGACAACATCCAGTGATTTATGCAGTATTATCCATTATACCTGCCACTCCTCCACACACACATTCAAGTCAAAACAGCTTTATCCCCATAGTCACCAGGACTGATCACCTTTATGATGAAACCTGGTCACAGAGTGAGATTAAAGAAGAGAACACAGGTGCACTCCCTTCTTTGATTGCATCCCAATAGACCACACACACACGCACGCACGCACACACACACACACACACACACACACACACAGAAAGAGACTGAAAGAGGCCAAACCTAGGTTGAATCACCAACAAAGACTCTAGCGCCAACCTCATTAGTGCTAATGACAGCTGGATACAAACACAAAGAATCATACAAACACACATACATGACACACCTACACATAAATACAACATACACACACACACACACACACACACACATATACACACATATCCATGCCTTACCTGATTTGACGCTACAGTGAATGTGGGCTTTGGACTCATAGTAGACCCAGTCAAATCCAGCTTCAACTGCCAGCCGTGCCAACATGGCATATTTGTTTCTGTCCCTGTGAAGAAGAACATAAAGATATCAAACCTTGGCCAACATGGTGTACTTCTCCAAACATCTACAGAAGAAGTTTTTCAGATTAATGTAAATATTTATAATATAATGAATATTGTGAAATGCATTCATTTCAGGAATAATTTTATCACATGTACAATTTTAAGTTTGCTATCAGCACCAAATTACTTGGATGATTATTTGGCTATAATGACTCTCCCATTATGAGATTTGTTGGCCGACTGACCGTTCACTATCTTAGCTGTTGGACCATACAGTTTTAATTTTATCTTTGTTCCCTGTCTATTTATGCTATAGTGTTCTTTATGATGATCTCCTCATACGGAACAGATTCTACCTGTCTGAGGTGGTGATGTCCACAGCACGGCCCTCATAATGCAGTGAGTCCTCTGAATGGTGGCCGTCCTCGTCCCAGCCCTCTGTCACTCTCAGCTTCACACCGGGCCACATGTTCATTACAGAGATGGCCAGAGAGTTCAATTTGTCTTTACAACGCTGAAGGAGGTATAGAAAGTAAGAGAGGGAGAACATTGTTAAAAATAAATAATACGGGCATGAGAATTTAGATTGTTTTTACTATGCTGAGAGAGTATGGCAGGGTAGAGAGACTGGCTAAAGAGAGGAGTAAGATGGGTGGTTACTGCCAGTTCAGACCTACAAAAAAANAAAAAAAAAAAAAAAAAAAAAAACCTCACAGAGAGATTCAAATGTAGTCAGATGTCAGCTCACAACAATGGTGGCTGAGGCAGGGGAAAAGAAGGTGAGAGGAGGAGGAGGGAAAGAGTAAAAATATGTCCCAGACAAATGGGAATGGCAAATGCATGGTAGTGCAGAGTTTGGTTGGTCCTTGTCATAGGAAAAAGTGTGGTGAGAGCATAATAAAATAACTAAGTTATTTCCAAAACACACGCACAGACACACATTTGCAGCAGCTATCTCACACAGAAGTGTGTGGAGTGCATGGTCAAAGTTCAAACAGTGTGTTTTGTTTGTGATGATTTAGCAATGTCACATAGTTTTGCCTTCAAGAGGCATAATGGAGATCTACTGTGTTTGCTGAAACACCCAGGCTATATACTAGGCTACACAGGCTCACGGAATTAAATGTAAAATAAAACACGAGTGTATTCATTGAATGAATGGGTGAATGAATGAACGAATGAATTGGTGTCATCCAGAACTGCACTGCGCAGAGATTTGGCGCGCTGTGCGTAATTTGGTAATATAAGCAGTGCAGATTGTCTGAATTAAAACTGCGTTATTTGCACAATACCTAAAATAAGAAGAATTTGAATTATCAATAGTTACACACAGCGTCAAGGCTACAAGCAGCGATAAAGTCTTTGTTAGCAAGTCTAGAAGCCTGGTTTTACGCACGTCCCATGTTTAGCCAAATAAAAAGTGTTCATGCTGATGTTTATTGGAATATATAAAATTATGAGGCCACAATGTGTACTATACGCATTAAAGCGACCTTACAAGACAGTGAAAATAACAGCAACTAGATGTCAGGTAGCAAGATCCACAGGTGAAACGAAGTGCCAAGGGTCAGGGAGATCAATCATCTTTGGTTTAAACATTGAACTGACAGCAAACATTCAACAGACAATTGATGCAACACCATGGAGTCAGTCTGAAGTCATTCATTCCATTCATGCTTATCGTGCAGAGCCGCTGTTTGATCAGAATGAATTACAGAAAACACAGCATTTCTTAAGTAAATCCGAATAATGATAACTATAAAGGATAATAAAATTGAAGGATTAAACAATAAATCTAGGCTATCAGTGAGGATCAATAATCTGATGTCTGTGCAACACTTTTTGCTGACCTTTGGAAGTTCAGTTACTCTGATTAGACTTTGTTGGACCACTCATCCATGCTCTGATCTCATTCATCTGTCCTTACCTGGGTCATAAGCCTGTCAGCGCCCGTGTTCTCCTCATCTTTGAAGATAATGTCGGTGTTGTAATTTGGCGTCAGTTCTTTAAAGCGCTCGGAGTTGCGCGTTATTTTGCCCTCGGGTCGCCCGCTGGCTCCCAGGGTTTTCTCAGCGACGTTGGGGCTGAACTGCTTGTAAGCCAGCGGGGTGAGCTTCTTGTTAGCTCGCCTCTTGCCGTACCCCCTCCCCGGCCCGCAGCCCTCCGAGGCAGGTGTGAGGAGGAGGACCAAGGCACACAGAGAGGCGGTAAGAAGGAGGAAAGAGATCCGCATCGCCCCTGGGGGAGGGAGAACTCTCCCGGGGGAGAGAGATGTCTTCAGTACCTCCCCGGTTCAGTTCCCGACTCCATCGTCCGTGAGAGTTGCAACATCTCATCCGAAAAAGTTGAATAAGAAGGCTCATTTAGAGTCCATCGCGGTCCTCGGATGGCACTGACAACCAAAAACTTTTTTTTAGCAACTCCCAGATTTACGCAAATTGAGAAACTTCGCCGTCGTTCCCTCCGTCCTACAACTATAAGTGGTCAGGCTGTGAAGTCCGTGTATTTAAACAAACAGGTTCAAAGTCGATTTAGTGGGTGAGAGAGGGGGAAAGAGAGAGAGAGAGAGAGAGAGGGAGAGAGAGAGAGAGAGAGAGAAAGAGAGAGAGAGAGAGGCTGCAGATATCCAAGTTGCAGTGTTGTGGTTTCTCTGCCTCTCTCTGCCTTTCTTTTTCTCTGGGAAACTGTCACAATAACAGCCACTTTCTCCTGGCTGAAAGCTTTCCTCTCCATATGCGGACAGCGTGCCACAAGCTGCTGCTTTCCAGTTGAATTGAAGGGATTTGAGTGATCCCAAACGATCTGTTGCCACTTCAGACCGCACCCTGCCAGTCCTGCCCTCCTCTCCCTCTCTCTCTCTCTCCCCTGCCACCCACCCCGCCCCTCCTGGGCACAGGGCGCACTGGATAGCCCTGTCCACACGCGCTGACAGGCATGCCAGCAGCAAACATTGACTTTGCCCTTTATTGCTACCACTTAAGCTATTCCAGTTGTTGTCTTTGTCCCTGACAAATAGCCCCTGCATGCTAACAAACTGCCCCCCNTTTTTTTTTTTCTTTTGACTGTAAACATCAGCCAATCTTAATCAATCAAAGCAATCAATATCCTGGAGTGCCACCAGTGTTTCCCCTCTGGCTGTATTACAAAATAGAGAGAACAAGATCAAGGGTCATTGTTTTTTTTTTTTTTNTTTTTTTTTTTTGCCACTGACCCAGGTGATTCGCTACCTGCCCCACTGACCAACTAACAGTCTGATCAAGTTGCTGACTGACTGATTGAATGTTTGACTAATTGGATAAATGACTGGTTGGATACTTAAATGACTTGCTGCTTCGTGTCCTACCTGGCTGACTGCTGACTTAAAGACAGTTTATTGAGACAACTGCCCCAGACAGACACCCAGAGGTTAACATTAATAATAAAATATGCCTTTTTAAGAGATGTTTGTCCTAGATAGACATAAACAAGTTTAAATAATTGATGCAAATATGCTAAAATGGACAAATCACTTCTCTGATTGAATAACCTTTGGCTGGCTGGCTCCCTGGCTGTTGGCTGTGTGTGGCTGACAAACATAACTGTTTAACACCAGCAAACCCAGATCCCCCAAATTAGCTCTTCAAATATTTGCTAGCAGAAAACCAGTGGTCTTATCCCTGTTCCTCTGGGCAGGCTCCCTTGAATGAAGTGGACTGTACAAGACTGCGGTTTCCACAATTTATATTTTATTATTTACAAGTGGAAACACCATAATGTATTTTTGCTGTGCCAACCACTTTTCATGTTTCTTCATGGAGCAAGTCAAAGAGAGAGATTCACACACAGTAAACAGCCATCTATAGCTGTGTTTACCCTTCAGCCAAAATAGAACATCAACTGAAACTTATGTAAATTAATTAGAATTTTCCTCGTATAGAACATACAAGCCAGTTACAAGTAGCATGATCAAAAATCGCTGTGTTTTGTACAGTTCTCCATTTTTTTCCAGCTTTGGTGGAAAGACCTTGGTCTTGGTCATTTCATCTGTTCATGCAATTCCATTTCAGTGATAGATGCATTCATACAGATGTAACTGTCATAGCATCGGTGCTCTTTTATTAAAACAATATGGAGGGCACAGTCATCCATCACTACCATATAATGGTTGAAAAGCTTTAGAGCTTTTAGGTAGCTCAATGATAAGTACCTGATGGAATGCTTAAAGCCTCCTGCAAACTGTTTGATAACAGTAATCTTATAAGTTTAGTGCATGTTACACAGTGTGAGATGGTGTAGTATCTTAGTCTTAATCTGTGTCAGACCATATGATATAAAATTTGATGCATGTCAGATTGTGTGATGAATGTCTGGTGATTTGTAGTGCTATGACAAGCTGTAAAAACGGTGCAGGTAGAAACACATAATCAACTTATCATCCATCTGTGCTGGTTCATAGATGTGGAATGTAAAAGCAGTCAAATTGTAAGATTTTGGTCCTAAATTTCTGACACTGCCCAAAATTTGTTGCAGATTGGTTTTGGTCATGAGAACATGATGGCCATCAGGTGATGTGTCTCATATTGCAATCTAGGACCACTCTTTTGGATTGATGACCAAAGATTTCATCACAATTCTCTTATGATTGCAAACTTTCAGCTGCAATATCCCAAAATCGCAGTCTGTAGGAGCCTTAAATCTGTTTAAAGACACAGTAGCAGAGCTGTTGTGATGTATGACTGTGTGTTGGCCTCTTAATCCATCAATAATATGGTACTTGTTTTACTTGTGTACAAAAGTTTGCATTTGATGAGAAAGAATGTTCATCTGTCAGAAGAAATCTATATGCAAATGACGACCCACATATGTTTTCCTGTAAGTATCAACATTTTGTGGGTATGCGTGAGTGTGTGTGTGTCATCCTTCCTTTGAAGACCATAAATACGGGCGTGGCTCCAGGCCTGATGCCTATTCAGCATGGCTGTTGACAATGCCTCAGAAGTGGTCAAATTCTCTGATCCATCCATCCCTCCCTTCATCCATCCATCTTTCAGTTCTTCCTTGCCTCAAGAAAGGAGACCATGGCCTTTCAAGCAGGCAACAATCTGATCAACCAAACCAGAGTTTAGCCTCTCACCCTCCCTCTTGCTTTCATACTCTTGTCAACCTATCAATTACTCTATTTTACACCTTTTCTTTTAGCCTCTTTCTGTATGGTAGAAGTAGTTTGCATACTGCAAGGTATGAGCACAAAAATAGAAAAGATACATATTCTAATATAAGACCACAAAACACATGCAAAGACAAACAGACTCAGGCATCTGTGCACACATACACACACATACCAAGCCAGCTGACAACCCAACCAAGCATCAGACCCTGGCTCATTGATGTTTGTTAAAGTTATTAATTTTCTTAGTGAAATAAGAGGCCACAGTGGCAGGACAGAGGGAGATGGGTGCCAGCCCCAGAATCTCTCTGCTTTCATCTGCTGACACTAGGGCTCACTGAGTCCACAGCACAGGGCCTTTACATGGGCACTGGGGTTACCCACACATACCCAGGGCCCTAACCAAGAAAGGATCTGAATAGGACAGAAAGAGAAAGATATAGATAAAAGGAGATTGTAAGGAGGAGGCAGTGTAGAGATACTGAAAAAGAGAAATCAAGATGGATACAAAAAGAGAGACTCACCCAGCTATGACTTTATCTGGGTGATAGGGGGAAAAAAATGGAAACAAGTCAATGGGTAAAGAGGAATTTGAAAGAGAAAGTCCATGAGCAAAATGTGAATTTGGAAAATGATTTTTTTTTTAATTAAGACAGAGAAACAGGGAAGAGAGATCAAATAAGGAAGCAGAGGAGAGCGTGAATGCATGGCACATTAGCTGGTAAACAAGTAAGTTTGGGCTTGTTTTGCACTTAGTGGTAGCTTGCGTGTTTGTGGGTTGTGGTGCTTTGCTGTAATGGGGGTTAAAGGACGTTATGCTCAAGGTAACAACAGCTGGTGGCTAAAACCACCATCCCTCTTCCTCCTCCTCCTCCTCCTCCTGTCCCTCCACACACTCCAGCCTCCAACCTCAAACCACAAAAACACCTAACACTGTGTCTCTATATGTACCCTATAGGCTTTTACATAGCATGATGGCTTTGCCTGAGAATGTAGAAGCCATACTCTTCCAAGACAAGGGGATAAAGCTCAGACAAATTGAACTCATCTGCAGCCTTCACACATTTTGTCATACATTTTTGTCAGCTAGTGTCACTTTGCTCATGACAGCAAACAGTTTTGGAGCTAAACTGGAACTAACATGGCAGAAAGTGAAAACCACAAAGACCCAATCTGTCTATCAATGGTTCAGAGTGGCACCCAAACAGATCTTACTAAAGGCCAGCTCAGTGCAGCCTCCTTGGTTAGAGAGCAGACAGAAGGAAAATAAAACCAGGATGATATAAAACTGGAGCAGAGGCTAAATGTGTCTCAGAGTTAGCGGGCTAGGCTAGCCACCACATGGCTAAAGCAAACACAAAAGCTGCCCAGGGGACTGGACTGACAGTGCTGCGATGCTAAACACACACATGCATGCACATTCACATACACAGGCAGGTGCTGAAGCTCGAGGTGCTACAGACTCACATAAACACTCACAAATGCAGTATGCAGCACATAGTGGTAATCAGGTATAGATGCAGGGAAACAGTATAGAAATACAGTTACATGCATACATTAAGACTCATCTTCTCAGAATCTCTGCCCTTCACTTTTGCAGATAGAATAGTTTTCATTGCTCAGTTGTTATTGTTGAGATTGCTTCTAACCAGAACTAAGAATCACTTTATAATTCTCAATCATAAGTTTCACCTGCAAGTTGGGAACTCAAATCACTGCCTCAAACTGTCTCACTTGCACCTCAAATGCACTCAAATTTCAAATTTATTAACTGGACATTGTTTAAAACATGTCCTGGTCCGGTCCTAAAACAAGAAATCTGAGGATGAGAGTCATGCTCATAAGGTAGGAGACTTGCTTGAAGACTGAGGACTGGTCTGAAGTGTCCTAATAATAAGTCCGGTAGCTTGGTAATGCCAACAATAATTTTCTTGCTGTGCTCTCTCCATGTCATATGAGGGCTTTTTCCTCTCTCTCTCTCTCTCTCTCTCTCTCTCTCTCTCTCTCTCNCTCTCTCTCTCTCCCCCCTGAGCGTGTGCCACATCTGTGGGCTCTGTGGTGATGTTTCTCTTCTCAGAATGGATTCACCAGCTCAAAAACGTCCTTATTATATTTATATTTTACTACACCACTGGAAAACCATGCCAGCTGGGCTGCAGAATGCTTGGCAGAAAAACGGAGAGAAAGCAAAAGAGGAGGAGGAGGAGGAGGGCATGATAGAAAGCGAGGACAGAGAGAGAGAAAGAGAGCAAGAGAGTTAGAGGGGTATAAAAGAGAGAGAAAGATGTAAACAAAGAGCTGTAGTAATTAGCAGCAAAAGTGGAAGATAGTGGGAAGAGAGGGGTTGAGTGGGCACTCCGAAATAGGCTGTGACAATATGATTACCCTGGGTGCTCAAAGGTAAACAAAGAAATGGTCCAACATGGTTTGAGGGATAGGAAGACAGTGTTGAGTGGAGTCACTATTATACACACACATACACACATGCACACACACACAGACACTTTAACCGGAATCAGAGAAAAACAATGCTGACCTCTGATGATTTCAGCTGGAGGAAGGACAGAGAGACGTGGCTTTGGGAACACAAGATGAGAGAGAGCAAAAGAGAGGAAAAGAGTGAAAGGGAGTGAGAGAGACAATGAGAGGGAAAGAGAGAGAGAGAGAGAGTTAATGAGAGAAGGAGAAGAAAGTCCACAGAGAGGGATGAGGAGAGAAGAGGTCATGGGAGGGTAAGTAGACTGACAGGAGGGGTTTGGCTGAGTGGAGGGAAGAGATATAAACACAAAGAGGGAGTGTGAAAAAAAAGAGAGAAAGTATAGAGAGATGTGAGGTAGGGAGAGTGGAGAAAGAAAAGCATGAGGATGAGGACATTTGTAAATGTTCAAACCTTTATCCATCACTTCTTGGCAGGGAGGGCCAAAGGATGTGGCAGAGAGTCCCTGCCACATCTTTTAGCTGCAGCTGCATGGTATATGATACACTTTCTCTGTTGTTGATGGTGCCTCTTCTGTTTTAGTTGTATCAATAAGCAATGATGGTGAGCAAGGATCCACACTGAATGGAATGCAGCACATATTGTTATTAGACATACCTGTGCCATGTCCAAGTATCTCACAGCAAGGTGTTAATCACTAACCAGCATCCCCTTTATTAACCTAGTTACCTGCACCTGTGGTTACCACTGGCAGTGGCTGGAAATGCTAACATGGCCTGTGGTGTTATGTTGATTGACCAACATCTAATCTGAATTAAAACAGTAGCCATTCAACACTTTATATCTGTAAAGTACTTGCTCTTTATTGAACTGTTATTGCTGTGGCCATACAATGCAAAACTATTTCACAAATCCTCAGGACAGACAGGCAGAGGATGTGAACCTCTGAAGCCTCTGAAGATATTTTAAACCCCACTGGGGTGTATTTATCATATCTATTCTCAAAATCAACATTTAAGTTCCCATCAGAATGCTTTTCCAGTGAGGCTAACAGTTACAAGAGTTAAAGAGCTATGACAGAAGAAATAAACTGGAACACTGGAACAACTCTGGGCAAACAGCACGGTTAATCAAGATTGTTATCAAAAGAAAGTGATACTGGCCACTTATAATACAACTAAGATAACATTATTCCATAGTGTCCACTGTGGGTGTAGGTTTTGTTGTCCATTTTGAACCTTACTCTTTTTTGTAACACTTCTACACAGTCATTTGATGAAACCTCACATCTCTACAGTACAAAAATAATCATTATGCAATATGTTTACTTGAGCTGTTAGGGTTAATTGTTTTGCTAAAAAGCTCATCAGTGATTATAATTGCAGTTTTATTGTAATGTTGCCAACATCAGTAATATGTCTGTCCATCTGCAAACCCCATTTCCAGCCTTGGATTCAAACCAACAATCCTTCAATCAAAATATTGTCTTTCTTCATAAGAACTCATCTGATAAAATCACATGAACTGTGAGGCATCAGAGTCAGTCAAGGTAACATTATGAAGCAAATTTACAAAATGCCATTTGATGCTCTTCCAGACTCATCTTACACAAAAACAAAGTAATCTATATATCAAACACATGCCTGCAGAATCTGTGTGCAACTTTGTGCAATAAAACTTTAACCAACATGAGAAAAATTCATTTCACTACAATGGCAGCATAACATTTAGCTGACACTAATGCAACAGCAATGAGATAGTTAATGACAAAGAGGATGAATTAGTGTGATGAAGAGAAAAGACAGACAACTGGTGGGGGNCAGAGACAAAGATGGAAACACATGAAATATAGGAAGGAAGACAGGTAGTTCATATCAGGGTAAAAGCCATCAATGGGAGAAAGATAAGAGAAAAACAAAAAGAAAAGACACAAACTATGAGCTGAAAAATAGAAGAATAAAGATTAAGAAAACAAGAATGTGAAAAAAATGAAAGAGAAAGAGTGAGTGAAAGAGAGAGATGGATGACTGGAAGACTGGTACTGATCAGTAGCTCTCTCTGTGATGCGGCTTTCAGCTTCCAGCCCACCGATTGGTCAGCTGCCTAACTGGGAACATGCGTTCCCACAATCCCTCAGTACCACTTCAATCCCACCACACTGGTTCACCACTCTGCAGCCCAAAACAGTGCCTGCTGGCATGGGCAACATATCAATAAATTCATTACACATTTATACTCAAATATTTATACTGCAGCAGTGTGTTTTTGTTTGCACAGGGATGGCATTTGTAGTGTGTGTGTGTTTATGCGTGCGTGCATGCATGCGTGTATACTTTATTTTTTTTTAAATATTTATAACAGAGTGTCACATCATAGCTCTGTTCTGTGGTGAGACAGCTGTCTGGGGGAGGGGGCATTTACCTCTGGGTGNGGGGGGAGTGGATGCAGAGTAATATAGAAAAAGTGGAAAGACTGTGGGACAACCATTTAAGAGGGAATGAAGGGAGGTAAGCACAGTGGGTGCACTGAGAGAAAGAGAAA
Organism: Lucifuga dentata; assembly: GCA_014773175.1. Classification (NCBI taxonomy): domain Eukaryota; kingdom Metazoa; phylum Chordata; class Actinopteri; order Ophidiiformes; family Bythitidae; genus Lucifuga; species Lucifuga dentata. The sequence goes on from VXCM01001664.1 coordinate 48,236, forward strand.
AGAGACATGAAGGGTGAATGGAACACAGTTAGAGGGAGAGCGAATAATTCAAAACTCTTCAATGAAAAATGACTATGAAGGTTCTCAGTCATCCAGATCATTGGATGTCGGGCAGTTGAGGTCAAGGCAACTTGTTTATTATTGAGGACATTTTACCTAAAATAATGAATAGGAGTTAAGGACGATGTGTATGGCTGCAACATCACTTAACTACTTATAACACTGTCCTAACATCTCCACCCAAGTGTCTTCATTTACAGTGACCTGACCAACTCCAACAATTCAATCAAGACCGCTATGTCAAGTGTGACTCCAACAACCCTCACTAGACTCCCACGTGACCCCATGAGTCACCTGTCCGAAGGTGTGAGCGACTCTTCAGAGGACAAATGCTGGTTTACTGTCCATCTGACTCGGATGAGTGGCGAAGTGTTTTCAAGACTAAACGGTCCAGTTGCCTTGAAATACTACAAATAAATATTTGATGAAAAAAATCAACAAATTAAAAATAGCAAATGTGTGTGTGTGTGTGTGTGTGTTTAGCTTTCAGTTCCAGTTATGAACTTTTTCTCAGTCTACGGTGGCCGAGAGAGCTCACCGTATGCTACATAGAAAATGAACATGACACGTTCATCAGTTTGACGACACACACGCCACATTTACTGAATCGCCACAAATATCACATAACACAACAGAAGTGAATGAAAAAGAAATCAGAAAATAATGAAAACAAAATGGTAGATAATGAAAACACAACAAAAGTGCATAAAAACACAACAGAAGTTTATCGGGAAACTTTGAAAGCAGGACACAGGACAGAACCAGAAATCCTTTTTTTTTTTTTTTTTTTTTNTAATTTCTGTAAAACAGCAATATTGGATGGTTAACTGAGAACCCCAACACTACAAATACAAATATATCCAATCATATGAATTCCACAATCAAAATATTAAAGTTTAAATACATTAGCCTACTTCTTGTTTCTCGCTTCTGTGCTGTCCCGCTTATAAAGTTTCCCATTAAACTTCAGTTGTGCTTTCATTCAGTTGTGTTGTTTTTTTATTCACTTCCATTTTGTTTTCATTACCTTCCGTTTTATTTTCATTATTTTCTGTTATGTGATATTTGCGGCTTTTCAGTAAATGTGGTGCATGTGTCTTCAAATTGATGAATGTAGCATATGTTGAGCTCTCTCAACCACCATATTAATCTCCCCCCACACCTCAAATCAGTTAGTACTATATACTCGAGTATAAGCCGCTCTTGTGTATAAGCCAACATTGAAATTTGACCTGCAAATTTAGATTTTTAAAGAAACCCCTATATAAGTCGACCCCCTGATGTTGTTCCATCAATTTATTTGTTTAGCAAGTAACCTGTTTTTTTGCTTAGTGTCATAGTATTCCTGTGATTTTCTGAAAATAAACAGCTGATTACTGTAAATGACCTTAGCTGACATTAACTTTTCCGACTCCTCTTCCTTGTCTGAATCGCCAAACAGTTAATTCCAGTCCTGCTCTGTGTAAATTGTCTTGAAACCAGCCTTATACGATGCTCTTTTTCTCTTCTGAGTCTGTGTCGTTTCCATTCTGTGTTTTATCTTTTCTCAAGCTTCTTGCTAATAAAGCACAAAACATGATGTTGAACGAGACTACTAAACAATGTACCGGTATATGAAACAACACTTTTATAAGACCATCTCTGATTGGCCCATTCTTTTGTCTTTGGCCAATCACAACAGCGCTTACAGGCGCTGCAAATGGCCGCCACAAAATGTTCTGGATAAGATGTCTAGTCAGGAAATATATCATTCTAAGGTATGATTCAACTACTTTCCATGGGTAGTGGTAATGGGTAGTATTTCCACCCCTGAAAATTTTGTTCTCTGGGATCAAATCTGAATTTCTCGTGTATAAGCTGACTCCCCAATTTGCGTTGTGTGAAATTTGGTAATAAAAACTCGGCTTATACTCGAGTATTTATGGTAGTTGAAAGACATTTTAAAATTCTGCCCGACATTGAGAACATTCATGTGTTTAGCAAGCAAACCTCAAGCTGTTTACATTTTACAATCTCAGGTCCCTTTCTGTGCATGTGTGTGTGAGTTGTGTGTGTTCATGCCACTGTACACATGTACAGTATGTAGCTCCTCCAGTTTTGGTTCAAAAACACGTGTTACAGACACACACACACACACACACACACACACACACAGGCCTCACTTAAATAACACCCCAGTCGACAAAGTCTTCATTTGACTTCATTTACTATCAACAGCCTCATTTTACCTCAACCATAATTATACAGTACCTCAACCAGCCACCATCAACCTCTGCATCAACATCTGCTTTCCATTTCCTTTAATTTAACATTATATTGTCAACTCACAAAATGTCACTTTTGGAATTCCTTTACACAATGACAAAATATTACATTTTCAACAAGTTTTCATCACCCAAAAATGATGTCCTTTGAGTAAAAATGTTATGTGAGTCATAAATGTAATGTCTTTCAGTGAATATAGCAGTTTTGGGAATCCAAATTATTTCTGATCTGACAAATTATGGTCACAGCATTATAATGTGTGCAGCCAAACATAGGATTGCTGACAAATGGATGATTTGTGCTGCTGCAGTGAACTACAAAGTCTCCTAGCTCATGATCAGGCATGTTCAGAGAAACAATTAAGTCATGGATTCTAATATTTCCTCAGCCCAATTTTGATTGAAAAGAAACAGATCCTGATTGATGTTACAAAATGATAATGCTGGTATGACTTGTTACATTTTACATGAAGATTTTGATATTACAACTCATTCAAAAAGTAAAGATTGACAAGTGTATATAGAAAGTTTGATACTTGCCAAGCTTGTAACTTGCTTTTGTGTTCCATATTGGTATTGTATTATCATCTTGTTTTCTGGATTTTGCCTTGTATTTGGTTTGATTTTGTGTATTGTGAATTATCTGAATCATTTACTTTAAATGGAAGGTTATTAGTCATGAAGTTTGACTGAAAAAAAAGTGAGATTTTGTTCATTTCAAATTATTTAGCAAATGTGCCTCTACCTGCCTAAATGGTTGTCTTTAAAGTTCATTTTTAGACTTAAATTGAGATGTACAGTGTGGAGTGTATCAGAGAGCTGAAAGGTGATGGATTCTAAGTCTGTAATGGATATACAGATATAAATCATATAATTCAGTGAACAGTCTTTATTCAATGCTTTGGGACTGGTTGCCCCACTGGCCTGTATTTAGATGTAAAAAAAAAAAAAAAAAAAAAAGAAAGAAAGAAAGAAAAAGACAGAGAGAGATAAAGATACAAACAGGAATGATGTGAGAGTGAGAGAGTTTAAAAGAGAGACAGAAACAGAGAGACAGAGATGGGCCGACTGAAAAATTAGGGGCTCTGCTGACCAGAAATCCTGTGACTCAGACAAAGTCAACATCTTTGCTTACATCACTGACCATCAGCTCCATCATTTCAACTTCAAATGCTTTGATGCCTTAAACAACCTGCACTTGTCTAAACCACCAAGAGTTTTATTACTGCCAGTGAGACAAGGGTAACTCTGTGACACTATAAAAAAAAAAAAAAAAAAAAAAAAAAAAAAAGAATCACCAAAACAGGTTAATGCTACATTAAATGTATAAAGAGGTTTTTCACTCAGGTTTCCCGATGCAAATAATGTCTAACTTCTTCTGTCATAGAACAAGTTTGATATCTCTGGTGGATGAAAAACCATTTGCCAGACTCTTCATTTTAGCAATGAGTACCTACATGGAGAGCAGGCCTGAATAAGAAGACTGTAGTGTGAGATGAGAGAAGTAGAAAACGAATCACAGGCATCTGAGCCTGCACAGCACCAGGCAAATATATGCAGATTTCATTAATGCTGGGGAAATCCCTTAGCATGGTTACCAGTGTGATCCATGGTGTCCATGGTGGGATACATGAATGCATGGGGAGGATGGATGGATGGATGGATGGATGGATCATGCATGGGGAGGATGGATGGATGGATGGATGGATGGATGGATGGATGGATGGATCTGTTTTTTTTTATTTTTTAACTATAATTCTACACTTATTATATATGTGCTGTGCTATTCTTGATCTATTATAATTTAAAATGCATTTATTATTTTATATGCTTGTATTTTATCTTTTGTATATCTTCTAGGTGTGCTTTTCACATAAGCCAGTTCAGGATTCTACCACACCTTCACACATTCTTTTATATTTCTTTCATGTATTTTATAATTGTGTGTCAAAATAAATAAATAAAAGATCATCTACTCTAATACAAGCAACAAAAAACTAATTTTAGCGATGGTATACCTGCTGGAAACAATGATTTACTTTGTGATTACAAATTTACTCTTCCTGGTAAATTTTCTATTAATTCTGAATGAGTAAAGCAGTAAATTGGGAATTATAATCAGAAATGCTGAGATATATTTATAAGAAACAGCTTAACTAATGGAGATGGACAACTCTCCAGATCTATCAAATAGAATTCTATGTTTAATAGATGTCAGCGCTGTTCTTGTTGTAATCCCTTCACACATAATAAGAAGCGGGGTAAGGGGGAGTTGAGGGTGGAACTTTGCGGTTGTCTACAGGGGGAATAGGCAGGAGAGGGGCAAGGGGNGGGGGGGGGGTCAGGGTTTCAAACCAACAGTCTCTAATCCTGACACGCTGCCTCTGCCATTTGTAAGAGCTTCAAACAAGGCCGGTGGGAGGAAAAAACATGACCAGGGAGACCAGAGTAGTGCAGGGGCATATTTAGCAACATACAGGCAGACTGTAATTATATATATGGCCAGAAGAGAGATTTAATGACTTTTTCCTCCATCTACTGATTGACAAGGCAGGGACACAGGGGTGCGGTGGGGGGTGTGGGGGAGGGGGAGGTGTAATAACAGCAGAACATGCACAGTGTACTCTCATTTCTATTTTGACAGAATATTTCTGGATTTTCATTCAATATACTTTATTTCTTTCAGATGACTGTGATCATTATTGTGCACTATATTTTATTTTATCCTATTTTATTTTGAGCTGTTGGGAGTGTGTCATTGTTTCCCCTCTCTGCTTTTGTAATGTATGATTTCTTATACTGCCAGAGTATTTATAAGATTTTATTATGAGTCATCAGATTTAAAAAAAAAAAAAAAAAAAAANAAAAAAAAAAAAAAAAAAATCTAAATCCAAATTTAAAACAACAGCAGTTTACTTAATTTTTACTTTAAGAAATAAAGTGTGTGCATTTCTTTTTGCCTTTTTATAATAGAGAAAATAATCCAATTTTAGCAATGCTAGTAATGTGGCCAAGCTGCAGCTACAATATGTGCAAAACTTGGAGTGTTCATTGGAGCTCATACCTCCTCCAAGGCTCAACAAGTCTAGACGAAATAAGTCTTGTTCTAATAATATCCTGGCCTAAGGAGAAAGAAATTATAATAATAAACATTATATTTTACTGGATCTTACTCTGTAACTATTAACAATACAGTGGGGTCCAAAAGTCTGAGACCACTGTGAAAATGCTTTTATTTTGCTTTCTTTTTGAATTTAATACAAGACTTTTCATTACAAATGATAATATCATCAGCAATTTGAGTGAAAATGTAAATCTTTGAAAAATGTAGATGAATTTCAGAATATCTTAGTATTTGGTATGTCCCCTTTTGTTTTAATGACAGCATGCATTGAGCAGGCATGGACTCCACAAGTTTGTGCAAAACCTGATGAGCCAAGTTATCCCAGCATGATGTGACAATGTTCCAAAGAGCTTCTTGTGATGTCAGATTTTCTGATTATTTCCAGATTTACATGGAAAATATCACGGATTTTCAATGTGGTCTCAGACTTTTGGACCCCACTGTATATCAAAACAGTTTGCATGCTGCTGAATCAGCATCACTTCAGCTACACATTAGTTGTTACTGTGCATCAATTCCATTAATGTCCAAACATACAGTATATTTCACCAGCCTTATAGAGTCAAACCAAATTGTAGCTATAGTCTATCATGGGATAAATATGCCTGATTTTCCACTGAAGAATGGAACTTTTGAAGAAATTCACAAAATAACCAAAAATGTTCTATTTAGCAATGATAAGAAGTCATTTAAAATATCCCTGCATCTTTTCCTGGATCTTGGTCCACATCAAAGTATGAGTGTATATATAATGTAATTCATTCTTCTCTGAGCCATGCCTCAGCCATTCACCAAGTTTCTTCAAAATTGGTTCAAGCCTTCAGACCAACAAAGAAATCAACAGATGCAGGTGAAAAATATGACCTCCAGCACTGCTGTTTCACAATGTAAAGTAATGCCAGTTTAACCAGAGGACGTTAAAATATAACAATGAATTCTACCAAGAGAGAATTCATTGTTCAGTATTCATTGATTGTTTAAATGTTTCAAAAGAACATATTGGGACAGTGCTGCTGCTGTCAGAGTTTTTAAGCAGGTAGACCCAGGAGCAGACACGGAGACAGACTGACAGGTAAAAGATGAAATTTATTTATTGTTTGGGAGAGAGGAGAGGGGTTGAGCTGGCTTCTGCAAGTTGAACGCAGAGCTGAATGGCGTGGAGAGAGGCTGGGCTGGCGAGTGCTGGATGCCGGGAGAATTCTGGTCCTGGAACACGAAGGAGACAACGTTCAAATCTGAACTATTACTATTACTAGAAAATGAACAATTCTAGCGGTCAAACAACGTGTTTACCACACAGGAAGCAACAACGAACTGGCGAGGAGTGGATGAAGAGCCGGGGTAGATATGCTGCAGCACTTGATTAGTGGACAGGCATCAGGTGAGCACGCTGATTGAATGATCAGAAGATTGGAATGCCAAGCCCTCACACACACACACACAGAACAAAAGACATACAAGAAACATGAGGGTAAGGGAAAATACGGGACAAATGGGAAAAGGGAGAGAAAACCAGATCATGACAGTTGCATTTCATATGGGACTGCATGGATTCTTTAATCATATGAGACAGAGAGGAACACAATGTTTTCGCTGTCTGCTGTTGTTTGTGGATAGCGTGCTGCTCTTGTTTACTCCCTAGAGAGCATCTTACATCATTACAACCACAGCGACATAATGACAGCATGCACAGTAGACACACGCACACACACACATCCACACACACACACACACACACACACACACCTCATCCCATCCTTTCATCACACACCACATTTTCACACTTCCCGTAAAACCCTGGTTTCTTAAACTGTGGGTCAGAACCCAAGACGGGTCACAGGCCTACTTCTGGTGGGACACCACATGAGAAAAGTCATAGTGTTTAATGAGTCGACATCAGAGGCCATATTCTGCTGTAGAGTATGTTTCAGAATCTTTTTTTCTATCAAGTCCTTCTAGTCTTCAGCTTTAATTTCTCCTCTTAGCTCTTTAATCTTTCACATCCCAGATATGACCACATCCTGTTACCATGGCAATGACAGCATTAGCCTCACCATGGTTGATTATAGCAGCATTATTATTTTTCTATACTTGCTCTCATCACTCTATGTGACACTGAAATATTTCTCCTAGTTATTCAAAATGTATTTTACTTTGCAGGTTAAGCACAGAGTTTAATTGGATAGTCTGGCTTCAGTTTGTCATTAAACATTTTTCTGTGAGCCATTTTGTTAAAACTGGCAGGAATAATATTTCACCAGTTTCAACAAAGGAGGCACTGATTTTGAATCACTGGCGGAATTGTGCAAAGTTGGTTCGTGACACCCACTTACTTTGGCTTGTTAGCCACTGAAATAAACTGAGATACTCAGTTCTCAGATCATTAACTGATTTTAAGTAAGCCAGTAACAACAAGTATTATAATTTTAGATAATTTAGTAGCTGTGATGGTGTTACGTAGCCACTGTTATAAATGTTCATTTCAAAAATGTGAGTCTGCCAGTTTGTCAGTCAGTAAGGGAAATTCACCCTCTTCATAGCGTGGCTGGAATTAGATACTCCAGATTCCAGATTTACATTTTACAGATTGCATCTTTAAAATGATACTTCAATATACATCAAATTTTCTTTACTATTTTGCTGTTACTTGAGCAGATCTGAACAACATGCCAGGGCAGTGTCCCTACATGCACACAGTCACACATACTCACTTACATACATCTTGCTCCCAGCAGATGTTTCGTCCACCACTGCCTTCCCAGAAACCCACAAGTGAGCGTATTTTCTTGCCGCAAGGTCGGGGAGCAAAACCACTGAAGAAGACCGCTGCACCCCAACATAAAACAAAACACCAGAGGGAAAAAAAATGCCCAGAAAACCTTTCAAAAAGGAAAGGAAGAGAAAAAAGCAAAGGATTTTCTAATCCATCCTTTATTGAGGTGGCTGGTTTTCAGCAGCACAACCTTTTTTATGTGTGAGAAGGCTGGCCTGTAATTTGGGTAGCCACGGCGACCAGAGGGACTTGTAATAAAACGAGGTTCTATTCTGGGATGCTCTGTAATAATGGATGCCACCATCCTCTCCTCTTGTTAGAGATGGATGGATGGATGGATGGATGGATGGATGGATGGATAGATATGAAGGCAGAGGGGCTTTTATCCTGCAGCTCTAATAGTACCCACAACTCATCAATTATTACAAATTAAGGACTCAAATGGATTGGTAAGAGGGATGGATAAATAATTGGAAGGGAGGAGGGCAAAACAGCACCATCTTCTGTTTTTGTTGGAGCAAGAAAAAAGGATGGATGGATGGATGGATGGATGGTGTCAGCATCACATATGGACAGACTGAAAGTGGATGGGTTTGAAGGGTAAACAAAGGAAACCGTCTAAAGATGAACAAAGAACTGGATATAATATCCTACATGAATAAAAAAGAATGGACAGAGGAATGGACAACAGAATATGAGGCTGAATGGGTAAACTACCTACAATCTAACTTCACCATTTTACTTACAAACATCCTCTTAAACACAGTAACTTGCTGTCTGCTGTACCAGCTGTGATCAATAATTGGCAGTACTTCTTAGTGCCCATTATGCCCTTCAACACTGTTACAAGTCCCTGCGGTTGGTCTTATGCATTCAGACACCTCTCTATAATCTCCACGCCATGTTAACAGTCATCCATTACACCAAAGCCATAATTAGGAAATCACATCGGCATAGACATCCTGTCATTAGACGTGTCTATTGCTATTGCATTGTAATTACATTTTAGTAGGTTGTTATTACACCATTTAGAAGCTGTCCGTCTTACCTCAATCTCCTCCATAATTGGTTATGTTGGTCTGTCCCGCCCCCTGGGTACTCCCACCTCTTTGACAGAACATTCCAGTGGTCTACACATTTTAGGCTGGAGAGTATTACAACAGAGTCTAATATACCACAGAATGAAAGAAATGAAGAATTGGGGGGAAATGGGGCAAAGGGGGTATTTCNGCACACAGATGGGTAAAGAAAAAGAGGGACAGAAAAAGGAGAGAGGGAGAAGAGGGTGAAAAACACAGTTTTCTTGTTGCATGACAGATTCCCTCCCAGCCAACCAAGGCTTGTCCTTTAATACCCAGAATCCTTGATGTGGCTTCTCCACGATTGCACATGGGGCAAAGCTGACCACATGGCTGCCACGCTGCTTATTATACTGCACTGTTCACATTCTCTCTCTCTCTCTCTCTCTCTCTCTCTCTCTCTCTCTCTGTGTGTGTGTGTGTGTGTGTGTGTGTGTGTTTGGAAGAAAGCCATATCCATCATGCAGCAAAGTGTTCAATGAGAATCACACATCTTAATTTGTCAACACTAGGGTGATGGATGGGAAAGAGCAAGGGGGAAGGCATTTGAAGAAATATGTGGTAGATGAGAGTGAATGGACGTACATCAAAAAAGAAAGGAAAGTTGCAAAAAATAAAATTTCAGCATGAGGAAGAGTGGGAACATGTACAGTATACGGTATCTTTTTTTTTTTTTTTTTTTTTTTACAGAAATATAACCTGGATGATATTATCATATCTATTCTCATATCACATGCAGTTAACAAAGATATTCTATATCACACATATTCAGTTGCATGTAAAGTTTAAAACTGCTTGATCGCTTTTGTCAGAAAGTACCAACTATTAATTTGAAATCCAATTTGTTAACTAATAAAAACATATTTTCCATCTGTGCCTGCTCTACCCAGCCTTTTAGCTAAATTGGGTATGTTAACAAATTAGGGTATGAGAGGAAACGACTCCTGATCAAGTGAACACACCTGATGTAGCTTATCAGATGTGCATAGAGCAGGGAAAAATGACAAATGTGGTGGCATGGAGGATCAGGATTTAGCCCCACAGGTATAAAAAAAAAGAAAAGATGTTTATGATGTTTATATGATTGAGCTGTGATAGAAGGGACTGATAAATGTTTGAGGTAGAGATTCTGACACTGATTTTGATTCTGAATCTGATTCTGATACGGTATGTATTTAACATGGCTAAACAGACGATGCACAACAGACAATGTGGTTGCACATCCACATTATGAAATTTTGCTGCCCTCTGCTGTTCAACATTAAAATTTCACAGACATTAATGTTTTCTCTCACTAATGAAAAACAAAATAGCACAGAATAGGCAAATAAACTATCATCACGAAAAACACACTCATGGGTTTAGGAGTATTTATGTTCGGGGAGTAAATTCCGTGACTATTTAAAATGCTTCTTCCATATGCTTTATCCAATATTAATCTACTGACAACTGTTATTACTGTACAGTCATCATGCGTTTTTGGCACGAATATAGTGACTCAGTGACTAATATACACATGCCCATCTGAAATACAGTCATTCAGCAGCCTTTGGTCATGGTCAGAATGTTGAATATAGACAAGACAGAAAGATAAACACACACACACACACACACACACACACACACACACAACACAACACACACACACTCAGAGATCTTTCTTAGCCAGAGGGTTCTTAAAAAGTTGTCAAATAGTAGCTAAATGGGGCTAGACGTGTGTGTTTGTGTATGTGTGCATGCATGCGTGTGTGTGCTTGGACAGGAAGTGGTGGTGGCTGGTTTGAGGTCAGTGGCAGGAAGGAATGGCAGCTATGCTGTTGCTGTGACTACGGCTGGTTACAGAACCAGCTTTGGGTTTTCTGACATGCTGCAGCCTTCAGCCACATCCATCCATCCATCCATCCATCCATCCATCCATCTATACCTGCTCAACATCTGTGCTGCTGATCANCATCCATCCATCCATCCATCCATCCATCCATCCATCTATACCTGCTCAACATCTGTGCTGCTGATCATTTTGCAACTAATCATTATATTCATTTATGCCACCTTTATAACATTTTTCTTTACCCTTTATCCTTTAGCCCCACTCCACATCCAGCAGTACTTATATAAAACGCTTCATTACTAAATACTCCACCCTTTTCTTTAAACATTGAATGCTGCACAGCAATGTGACCACAGGAAATAAAAGGCCATGTTACTGTGTTGTTTACTATCCTGAGGCATGACGCATCCCTCTTATTCACATCTGGGTTCATTTAGAATATAGCCACGATGAGGAAAGTCATCACTGATGGCACCTTTTCAGATTTATTTATTTTTTTAATGAAAATAATATGAAAACAATTTGAAAGAACTTATGGTAACTGCAACTTCAAGTATTTGAGCTGGAACAGCTGTTTTGGCCAGGTGACTAACAACCTTTTAAGAAGCAAGTGGATAGAGAGAATAAATAGATGTTGTTGTTCCCACATTGCCTTATGTGGGAACAACATTACTGGCAAAACGATTATATTTGAAATTCTGAAAGCTGGGTAAGGGCAAATCACCAATATCCCACGGTCACTCTTTTAAATAATGGGCTCTACAGCTAATTCTTGTCCAAAATCCCACCAGTAGATGTCAGCCTTGTCAAAAGAAGATGTGGGATATCAAAGGATGTTAACGCCAAATTGTACAGCTGCAATGATCCATCCATCAACTTAATTGTCACTTAGTCGCACTTTGTTTTCTAGTGCTTCTGTACTTCATCGTTCTACTTCTGTACTTTTTCCACTTCTGTACTTCGTTGCACTTTTTTCATGCTTTCTGGCTTCTGTTCAGCAATAGCTTCGGCACGTTGTTATCACAGGCGCATTTTCCTCCGGAAATGGATTTCTAGTTTGTAATGATTTATTAAATTTATTATATGGTTTGTTATTTGTTATTAGACCCCAGGATAGAAGTCCCTTGGCCTTCATGTCCATGTATCATCCCCCATCCATCTGCTTTGTTGTGCAGAAATACCTCAGCTACTTTATGTGGTCACTTGCTCTAATGTTGAAATTGCAGTACTAACTCAAGTTTTGATTCTTCAGCATTTGATACACAGTTATTGAGCTGTAAGTATGTTGTGCTTTAATATTGTCCTATTCCATCCATCCATCTGTCCATCTTTTTATTTTTTCATATTTGGCCTACTATCAGAAATGGGTTTTGTCTTGTTAACCTGAGCAAGGATGCAGAATTCATTCACCAGTTTAAGATTATTTAGATAAAATTTAAAGTGCTCATTGATGATTATTTAGTCTGGAGAGCGCATGCGCAGTTGAGCCGTGCTTTGTGCTAGCTGTTTGAGAAGATGATGGCAGACTCTGGAAGTACCGAGGAAGTAGCTGTGATTGGTAACACCGATATCACCCCAGCGGAATCAGAGAACAACATCATAAACACGGTAATGTTCTGTTGTTGTCGCTGAAAGACATTTTCGAAGTTTTAAAAACCCGTTAAAACTTCGGCCAGCAGGCCTAAGTTAGCAAGGTGGAGTCGAATAGAGCTACGAAAAATCCTTTTAAAAGCTGTTTCACCCCCGAATAGCTGTTGTTAAAGTTTAATTTAATTTCTGTCTGTGCAATATAATGTCAAAGTTACAATATAAACAAGTGTTGCTATTGCTAATGATGATTTTAGGCTACTTTGTAAACTTTAGTGCTAGCGTTAGCTTGTTAGCTAGTGTCCTTTCTATCTAAAGGCTGTTGGTAGTGCTTAGCCAGGTGTTGCGCTTGTCCAACATTCATTACCCCAGTTTGCAGTAAGAAAGGACAATTTCTGATTGCACAAATATTCAATTTCGCAGAAAGACAACTTTGTTGTGTGCAGTCTGCTTCTCGGATTTGAATTGTCTTGTCTTGTGATCTGCACGCGCCTGTCATGGCAGGTTATTGGTGAAAACACAGGATACCTGCACTTTTGTTCGCAGCTGCCCCCATGCTTCTTGGACTATCTTTACTCATTTTTTCCCCTTATAATCTAACCAAAACGCATCCTCTAACTCTGATCTCCTGTCAGTTTTATATCCCCGTGATATTCTCTCTGTATCTCTTGCTTTTATGTTCTACAGTCCCTGATTAACTTTTTGTCTCCTTCTCATCCCCTCTTCTCCTCGTTCTCAACTGTAGATGGTGGAAAGAGGGACAGCTCTGTTGAGAAAACTGGAGATAAATGTGGCTGAAGCGGAGAAGAGAACAGGGAAGAACACAGTTAACATGCAGGAAACCTATACTGTCTATCTCATAGAAACACGGTAATAACAGTGTCTGCTTATATTATATCTATATTATATCTATTATATCAGTTATTAGCCTGAGAGCCACGCTACTTTGTGAATGTTTAGATAAGCTACAGCTTTTGCACAGGTACAAGATATTTTTTTTCATCCTGATTCAAATTTGCTTGTGCAGGTAAAAAGAAATATCAGTAACATTGAGTTTCAGTCCTCAGTCAGTATGTTTACATACACACTATCCTCCAGTTATTGTCTGTGCAATTAATGCAGAAGTGTAGAGTAAATCATGTACATGGAGTAAGTTAATAGGATTCCACTGTTGATTAAAAATATGTACACAATATGTTATTTGTGTTACGAAAGGAAGAGAAAAGGCATGTGTAGAATGCTTACACTGAATGTAAACTGATGGATTGTTTACAAAGCATGAGTAAATTGTAGAATTGTGTAATGTAGATTTATTACTCAGTACACCAACATCAATATTGGTGATGTTTTATTGATATTTATTTAAATTGAATTATGATTTTTATGTGACATTTGAAAAAAGTAGATTTAATACCATAACCAGAATATAATTGACGTTTTAACATGCATGTAATCATACAGATAGTAATAAAGCCAAATACATGTTTGAAGAGTCTCAGAAACAGCTCCTGGCAAAGTTAAAGTGACATGGTAAATATTCTGTGCCTTTTGTCTTTATGGAATTCATAAATTACTGCTGCTGATGTTTGCATGTTCCTGGTTGTTCTTAAAAAGGTTCATGATGTTTTTGTTGTTTTGTGTTCAGGCCAGCAGATGCTGTAGCAGAGGTGGGCGTGGCAGCCACACCAGACTCTCTGTGGAGGCGCTACAGTGAGTTTGAGCTGCTCAGGACGTACCTGCTAGTCACGTACCCCCACATCATCGTCCCCCCACTACCAGAGAAAAGGGTGAGTGATACACAAGGACTGAAAAATGTTACTTCAAGACAAATGAGGGAAACACAGACACATCAAAGAATGAAAAACTGTTGACAGTTGCAGTTTCACCTTCCTGATCCACTTGTGGATGAAGATCCATATCTTACTCTGCATTTTTGTCCTAATTGCAGTACAGACAAAATTCAGAGTTTTGTGTGCATGTAAACGTTACTGACTGAAGCGATAGTAACTTATTGTTTTTACTTCCTGGATTGTGCCTCCTGTAGGCAGAGTTTGTGTGGCACAAGCTTTCAGCAGACAACCTGGACCCGGACTTTGTTGAGCGACGGAGAGTCGGCCTGGAGAACTTCCTTCTGCGTGTTGCATCACATCCTGTCCTTTCCAATGACAAAATCTTCTTCCTCTTTATCACTGAGGTTAGCAACTGAGCTTTAAACAAATAATGTGAAGTCCTCAGCTCAACTACATAAAACAACGCAGGTTATTATAGAGGTTCACAATATGAAATAATAAACACAAGGTCCATACCAGGTAGAACATCTTCTAGTGTGTATTGTGCAGCATTGTGTTGATTTGCTGCCTCATCATCTACAAGAAGGAGGAAATTATTGCTGGTCCAGAGTTCTTTAATCTCTCCTCAGAGGAGTATAAAGTGCTGTGCTGGGTTTTGGCACTTGGTAAGACTTCCAACTGAGCTCCCTAGGTCATATCTCATCTTCTATCCATAGCAACACACTCACAGCAAAACAGCCTTGTGTGTTCTGCTGCAGTATTGTTGTTGTTCTGAACCCCTTTTGTTATGCAGACTTTAATCTTACTGTCGTCACATGTCCTTAGGAGAAGGGATGGAGGGAGGCGGTTTTGGAGACAGGCTTCCAAGACAAGGTATGAATTTAAAGTCGTGCTTCATCTCTGCTTTTACTTCATTTTTGTGGAAGTTTGACAAATCTGTGGTTTCATATAAAATCATGGATTTCTTCGGTTGCTTTGATATATAATGAAGGCATTTTTGATGTGTGTGTGCATTCCCTACCAGGTTGACTCAAGATTAAAGTCTGTAAGCGCCATGTTCAGAGTCAAGAACCCTGACAAGTACGTGTGAAACAGACATTGGTTTATTCTGAAGATTAAATTTCCAAGGATTAACTTTATTGCCTTTTACTTGTCTGACCACATTTTTAAAATGATGTTTAAAGAGCAGAGAATTAAGTCGCTTAACTGAGAATTGTCATGAAATAGTTTGTTTAATTTAATTTAATACACTGCATTTCTTGTAGGAAAAATATCGAGTGAAAAGTTTGATAATTGTTTTAGTTTGAACATAGCAAAGTTTAATTTATTCAAAATGATCTCTTTATATTATTTAAGAATTCAGTACAATGGTTAGTCATAATTTGAAGCCAAGGTGAATGCTGAAATAAATAAAGTTTCACATCAAAAAAAAGTGAAGATTTGCCTTTATCCTCTGTGAAGGTCAGAGGTCAACTTTCACTATTTACTCAGCTACGACACAAACTAATACACACAAAAAAAATGCTTAAATACAAATAAGAGTTTGATGAATGAGCTGCCTGTTGTTCTCTGCAGGCGCTTTACAGCACTGAAACATTACAGCGAGGAACTAAACACTGTCATATCTCAACTCCTCAGGGTGCGGGCGGTGAGTTTTGGCATATATACACACACACAAACACACACTACCTGTATTTAGCTGCTTGCTGCCAGCGTTTTGTTTTTTTTTATGCATATTCTTCTGTAAAGGTGACTTTCTCTATTTGGGTAGTATGCATCCCTGTATACAAATATGCATCAGTATTCAGGCCAGTATTCAACAATAGTCTGCAGCTGATAAAGAAAAGTAGCCTGTTCATTTGGCTTGAAAAATGTTCCTCTTTTTTTGTTTCACCTCGTAACTTGTTTCACCTCAACTCTCTGCCAACACATGCTGAGCTGTTAGCATGCATTAGCTTATGTTAGCTCCAGGCTTAGACCTTTCAGTTTAGTTTTGGCAGTGTGGCTAACCTAAATGATGAGCTGAAAGCTGCATAAAGCTGCCATGTGAGCTGTTGATTTATGGGATTTTAGCACTAACCGCTTTTAACGTAGATAAAGGTCACTAAAGTTACTGTAAAATTAAAACAGCACTTAATGGAGCTTTAAATAATGGATCATCTGAGATAGAAAACTGTTAGTAAAGTCTGGTTTTATTGTCCTCATCTTAGAGAGTAGCAGACAGGCTGTATGGGGTTTACAAGGTCCACGGTAACTACGGCAGAGTCTTCAGGTGAGACGGATTTCTTACATACACTGGGGTCCAAAAGTTTGAGACCACAATGAAAACCCTTGATGTTTTCCATGTAAATCTGGAAATAATCAGAAAGTCTGACATCACAAGAAGCTCTTTGGAACATTGTCACATCATGCTGGGATGACTTGGCTCATCAGGTTTTGCACGAACTTGTGGAGTCCATGCCAGCTGGAGTGCTTGCTGTCATTAAAGCAAAAGGGGGGCATACCAAATACTAAGCTATTCTGAAATTCATGTACATTTTTCATTTTTCACTCAAATTGTTAAGATGATATTATCATTTGTAATTAAAAATCTTGTATTAATTCAAAAAGAAAGCAAAAAGGAATCATTTTCACAGTGCTCTCAGACTTTTGGACCACACTATACAGACTCATACTTCTTCTTAAAGGACGCACTACATTCAAAGGAAAGAAAGTGTTAAAATGTCAAGTTTGTGTGAAAAATTTTTGATGCATTTACCTTTGACCTCTACATTTTTTTAGTCAAATTGTCTATCACGATGAATTACTTGAGCAACTTTTCTTGTGTCCTTTCTTACTGTATGTAAGGATTTTTAATTTTTTGACCAAACATGGGATATGGTGTAAGGAGATGGAGAAATACCTCTGCAACATGTTTAATGCATTCAGTATAATGAGCTAAAGGTGACTGTTTTTTTTTTTTTTTTTTTTTTTTTTTTGTGGAGGTACCATATTTAATCATTATCAAGAGTACATGTTTGGCCTGAAGCTTTTAGTTGTTTAATGAAAATGTTGAAAAGGTAATATTGAGTTTTCTCTGCATGTTGTATTGACCAGCGAGTGGAGCGCCATAGAAAAAGAAATGGGAGATGGACTACAGAGTGCTGGCCACCACATGGACACGTAAGCAGACAACACACACTCATATCCAGTACATAGATACACTTTAAAGGACAATACCAGCGATTTTGCATGTTGAAGCCCAATATAAACTGCCCACATACATGTTGTGTTAGTAACAAACACTTTCCAAAAACTGTATTTTTATAAGGTTTTTATTTTATAAAACCATATTTTAGCTTTCCTGTTATTTTTCAAATCCCCTAATCTTTCAAAAACAAATGTTGAAATGATACTCCCATCTAAAATTCTATGTTTGTCCTGCTAACACGTGGCCAAATGTAGAAGAGAAAATCATTTTTTTATTTCTCTGCAAAAGCCGTCTTCTCCTGGGACTATATTCCCTGGGCGGAGACATATATTGCCTTCCATGCAGCACCATGTTAAACTGGTCAAATAAAGTTTCTTAGACAAAAAACTTAACAGACATCATGTTTGCTGTGATGGATTGTTTATCTCAAGAATTTATCTCAAGTTTCAAGTCTCTACAAGTTAATTTTAATAGTGGAATAAATTGAAATCAGTGGCACTCTGGAAGGTAGGGGAAAAAATTCTAAATTTTATCACGAAAGTAGTTTTTTTATTTTTTTATTTTTGTTTTTTTTTTTTGNGAATGCAGTAATATTGTATATTGGGCTCAAACATGCAAAATCACATTATTGTCCTTTAACTGCTCCTCCTACCAAACAACATCAATGTAACATGCAGACATTTACAATAGCAGTAATAGACTCACGTACACACATTTAACCACGCTGTCACGTGTAATGCTTTTTGTGTTGGCTCACATGAATGTGTGTGTGCGTGCGTGAACACAGATATGCTGCATCAATAGATGACATTCTAGAGGAGGAAGAACACTACGCAGACCACCTGAAAGAATACTACTTCTATGCTGACGCTATCCGGTACGTGACAATATGCTGAAAGTCATGGTTTGGTGTCTTATCAACAGCTCATTGGCTGTTGAGCAGTGATCATGAGCAATAACCATTTGGTTACCAAAGTGAATGTCTAACCCACAGTGACATGCTGTTTTGCTTGCTGGAGTGATTAAAGCCTAGAATCTTTGCCTTACATCTGTCTTTTGAGTGCCAAACACTCCCATCTCCTGTAGGCTTGGAAGGTGGTTGTATAATTTTGTTGGCGAAGAACAACTCACCTAAAATTTCTCATATTGGAATTCGGACTAAAAGTTTTCCGAAGTGCTTTTGAAATCGATCCAAAACACTGAAATGCTAGGTTGTCGTGGAGTCACATGCTTCTGCCTCATCTCACCTTCATTCTGCAACTTTATTCAACACAAAGCACGATGAGTATGAATTCTAAGACTTTATTACATGAGTTGAGCATTTTTTAAACATTTGTTTTACACTGTGTGTGTGTGTGTGTGTGTGTGTGTGTGTGTGAAGCTCAGTATGTAGGAAACATGAGTTGATCCAGTATGAGCTTGAAATGGCAGCTCAGGATCTCGCCAGTAAGAAACAACAGAGAGAAGAGCTGGCTACTGGGGTAACACACTAACACACACACAGTCACGCACACACACAGGCTTAATGTCTCCCTCTCCTACATATACATCATACACACAAGTGACAGAATCGTGTGCATTCACAACCATTGCCTTAACTACACACATACACATTTCATATCACTTTATCAGCGCTAATTTGAAGCATCTTTAATGAAAACATAAGAATAAATACAGTATGCATAAATACTTATTTTGTGTGTGTGCATGTGTGTGTGTAGACAGTGCGTGTGTTTTCTCTGAAGGGGATGACCAGTAAACTCTTTGGCCAAGAGAGCCCAGAGCAGCGGGAAAGCAGGCTGGCAGCTCTGGAGCAAAGCATCAAGGAGGGAGAGGGAAATCTCAAAGAAAAGAACTCAGAGAACCAGTAAGTTATCCTGATCATTTCTCAACTTCTCCTTCATTTCTCCCATTTCTGTCCATCCTCACTGTCTAATTGCTGGAGCCTCGTAATCTCCGCTCAGCATCTTTTTCATTTACCACTCCTCCTCCCCCTCTTCCTCCTGATTGAGATCTCAGACACCGTAAGGTCCCAGTCAGGTTTATAATGTAAGTCATTTGTCCAGAGGATGGCAGCATAACACACACTATGGAACTAGTTTACCTGGCAACAGCAGAATTGGTTGCATGCAATGACATCAGTTTCAACCTTTGTTAAACTCAAAATAATTAGTTATTTTGCTACCCAACCGCAGAACTTAGTTACTTATAACTCTATAATATTAACACATAATATTAACTCTATTATATTAACCATCTTGTAGCAAGCAAATTGTATTTTATTTGTGTGTTTGTTGACTGATAGTAGTCAGTGTGTATTTGTCTTTGACTGTAGGGAGTTTGTGCAAACAGCCTGGGAAGACATAGAACGCTTTAAGGAGCAGAAGGACACGGATTTACGTGAGGCGCTCATCAGCTACGCCATTATGCAGATCAGCATGTGTAAGAAGGTATGGTGTGTATGTGTGCATCCGTACGTATGTTTTCTGATAAGCGTTCATCCTTGCATGCTTACCTAACTAAATATCAAGGGTCTGGATGTTTATTCTTCTGCAGTTTGAGTTTCCCACATATTTTAGTATGTCTGATTGAGCAGATAGATTATTGTCGTCTTAAATGCACTGTGTGCTCGTCAGACTCACTTTTGCTCATTCTGTCATTGTCTCAGGGAATCCAGGTGTGGTCCAACGCCAAGGAGTGTTTCAACAAAATGTGAGACATGTTCCAGCCAATCACTTTCTCCTGCACCCAACCAACTAGCCAATCATATTCTTCAGACTGGGACTATCGGCCAGTCGTTTTATGGAGATGGCCCAAATATTGCCTTCAGTTTATTTGCTACCCAGTTTGCTCGTCTCAGTCTCATTCACATGTACACACACCGATTGATTTTGGAAAATATAGCTGAATATTGCCTTGTAAATCCAAGCGTTTTAACAGTATCATACACTCACCATTCCACTGTAGATAATCCACTTTTTAAAAACATGTACCTCGTGTTGTAAAGCTGACAGCACGGTTCAGAGGACTTGTTTGGAAAATTCTGCAGTGATGTGGTAACAGTTACCTTGGGATACTTTTGAAGCGTTGCCACAATATTAAGATGATCTTATCCCTTGCTTGTCTAATCTCGCATCATAAACATAATGGATGTACAACAGAATCATAGTTAAGATTTAGTTGGTCATGAGAAGCGGCACATTCCAGCCTGTGGTTCTGTTTTCTTTTTCTTTTTTTTTTTTTTTTTTNTTTTTTTTTTTTTTTTTTAGTTATCATGTTAAAGACATTGAAATAAACTGTGGTATGTGCTTCTTCACTTTTTTATATGAATAGCCTCTCCCGAGGTCTTTGAATAGCATCCTGAGGTTTCTTCCATTTTCCTTATACAATAAGGTTTTTAGGGAGTTTTTCCTCGTCTTCTTAGAGAGCTTGGGCTGGGTCAGGAACCGCTAATGTGTGGACCTGTAAAGTCCTTGGAGACATTGTGGGCTATACAAATAAACTTGACTGTATTTATAGTAATTTCAGTCATTCTCATGCTTTAATTAAACATAAATGATTATTATCTTTCAATGTTAGCAAAAAAAAGTCCAGCTATCACAGATGTCACTCCAATGAAGTATAATATATATATATATATATAAATAGTCTGTAAACTTTACTAAAGTTTGCAAAATTACAAATTATCTACATGCAAAATGTTTAAAAATGCTGTAGACATTCATAAACTGGCTGGTTTTATAATGGGATGCACTCAGTCCTCCAAAAAGTGATGGAAATGTGCTGTGAAGTGCAGGCTGTCAGGGAGTCAGCCCTTAAAAGACCCCTTTTAAGACCCCTTAAGCTTTTCATCACAACGTATGGGCTCATCAACTCAAACATAATGCAAGAAATCACATTGTAAAGAAAAGGAGACAGACCACGTTTTATTCACAAAGCCATAATACATTTTATTTAATAAATTGTGTTTATGCTAAACCCTTTATGATTTTTGTTATTGAGGATAGAAAACTTACCAAAGTGCTTTATGACAAAGTGCTTGTGTAGTAGAATATTAGCGGGTGAAGGAAGGGGATGGTTCATGAGCTTTTGATACTCGGTGCTGATTTCTTTGTTTTTTGTGCCAAACTGAAGGACCCATGTGTAAAATATAATGTGTGTTGGAACAGTAAAGGTTTTCACAACATTGTATGTTACATTCTGTTTTTTCTCTTTAAACCCTGTAAATGAGGTATTGAAGGACATGACACTTATACAAACTACCTGATAAGTGAGTCACGTAGCTGTTGTTGAACACACAAGCTTCATAGCCACAGTATGTAACTTGTTTTGTACAACAGAGGGACAAAGCAGAGGGAGTTTGACCCCCCTGTGCTTACTGTCAGAGTGCCACTCCCCTTTTTTTTCTGGTGTTATTGCATAGACCTGAGTTCAACATTCAGACCTATTCATGGAAAAAATAATGACCTAGCCATGGATTTTTTTTATTTAATTTTTTATTTTTTTTTAAAAATCCATGTTGCACCATCAAAATGTGGCTCCAATGCTGCTGCTGCAGACCCCTTATTCTTTCTCTGCTGTATCTATCAGGAGGAAAAGAGGAAAGATTTCAGCAAAATGGATCAATATTATATCTGAAAGTTTTGCTGAGATTATTTTCCATCAACAGCTATAACCATACTGAAATAATCCCAATGTTTTTATAATAAAAAATATTAAGAGATTGTTTTATTTCTGTAATTGACAAAGATACTAATAAATATATTTCTTTTTTTTTTTTTTAGATTAATTCATCGTCTGTGTTTTTGTTTTTTGTTTTTTTTGATTGAAGATTATACAATGACAGAAGAAAAAAAGGAAAGATGATACAGCCAGATGATATGCGACAGAGCAGGTTTTACACCATATTTACAGCAACCTCATAGTCGTGTCAGCGTGGTACTGGTCTCGTGGACTCAAGATTAATTACTTTTTGTATGTATTAGGATTTGAAAGCTATGTGTAACGCAAATTAATTAGAGAATGTAATTAAGATCTTGGCCAGCAGTTATGAGTGGAATTCCTGAATGAAATTCCAGCCACTTTTTAATGAAGTGGCTCGGAAAGATAAAATGAAGGGAATGTCGTCTAACATACAAGAATGCAGCAGCCCAGCGGCCACCTAACATAACACTTTAACATCCCATAAGGACGTGAATACCGAAGTGATATAGGCTAGATGTGTAAAAATGACTATACAGTTCTTGTTTTATTGACAATATATCAGATACCGTATATTGAGATTAGAACATCTAAATACCACCTCAGCAACAAGCCACGACTCACAGAAAACCTTGTGCTGAAAGTGAGAAGTTTACAGTATGAGCTCGAAAAGTTCCTGACATCCACATAGAACAGAAGTGCAGTGTGCACACAAGATGAGTTGGGCTATTTTCAACAAAAACAATATAATTCTTAATTAAATGAGAAAAAAATTAAATTTAAGAATTTTTTAAATGATACTGATTTTATTTAAGCAGAATAATTGGCCTCAATAACAATCTATGTAGATTTAAGTTGGTTTGATTTTTTTTTTTTTTTTTTNTTTTTTTTTTTTTTTTTCTTTTTTTTTCTTTTTTTTTGTGCAGATTTTCAGGAGTCATCTGGTGTACCACCAGGGGGCACTTCAAGTACCACCACTGGTACAGGTATCACAGTTTGAGAATCACTGTGAAAAACACAATTTTGAATGGGAATTTGAATGCCCATATGTGAGATACATTCCCCACCCACCCCCAAAGTTACTCTTTTATAAGCATATATGCTATTAATTCCCATTGTGGATTTTTGCAAATGATAAGACAGATGATTACATATCTGTGTTACCATGACAGTAACATCCAGCTCTGTCCAATTCTGAAGAAAAGCTGAGGAAAGATTTAATTTGATATTCGACATTTAGCTATAAAATCTTTCCTCAAGGTAATGAGCCTGAATACAATCTTTCATCACTCAAATAATAAAATTTAATTATTATCTTAGTATATGGTGTTGGTGGTGGTTACCCCACCCACCAACACCACCACCACCGCACACACATAAACACAAAGCAATTAAACGATTGTATCCTTTAATTGCTTTCAGAAATGTTGAGGACATTTGCAGAGTTGATCTGCTTAACAGGAAGAACATGAATTTCTCTGTCGTTTAGTCTCACATGAGGTTATTTAAATAAATGAATGAATGGTATTCGTGATTCTTAATGGTATTCTTAATTCATCGCGTGCGTAAAAAAAACGGGGATCGGTATAGAAATTTCAAACTGTTACATTAGAGGTAAAAGTACTGCGCCGTGTTACCACCCAACCCTGTCTGCCTGTCTGTCTGCCTGTCTGTCTGCCTGTGGAAGGAGAGACCCGCCCACCTTAATAAAGACTGGACTTTCTCTTCCAATCCAGACAAAAGGGGAGGACGAGAGATCTGAGCTGAGCATCTGAGCACCTTGGAGACGTCCAGGTTTGATCCGAAGCGCAAGAACGCACGGCCGAACACACACAGGCACGCACACACACGCGCTGTCCACATTCACCTGTAACCTCCAAGCTCGTTAATTGTCCTTTTCGAAGACCGAGGGAAGGAGTGTGAAGACCGATTCATTCGCAGCCAGAACACCGTGTTCCCATGATGTCATACCTGTGGATTCTGCTATTAGGAAGCCTGCTGGCCGGCAGCGCAAAGGCTGAAGGTAATGATTTATTTCCTCTTCATTCCGCCCGTTTTCAGCTGAACGCACGTATCTTTGTTCATCTGCATGCATATTTGCATGCAGGTCTGCCTGCCTGCCTGCATGCATGCCAATCTATCTATCTATCTATCTATCTATCTATCTATCTATCTATCTATCTATCTATCTATCTATCTATATTCTTTCTCTGTCTCGTCCTCTTTCACTGCTGTCTCCCTATTCATCCAGCCATCCACCCAACCATCCATCTCTCTCTCTCTCTCTCTCTCTCTCTCTCTCTCTCTCTTTCTCTCTCTCAGTATGCATGTTTTGACCTTTCTGCCTCGCTGTTCATTTTCTAATCTGTTTGCTTGATTGAATAAAAGTGCACCGCTCTCCTGGCTCTTTACAGCTCAGTAATTATCACTGAACCAGGTGTTTTATGTCACCTGTCCTTTCTGAACATGACTTTCGGCCCACAGGGGTGTGATGAACACATTGACCCTGCATAAGTAATTCTCTCTGTTCCTTTTTCTCTTATCTCTCCTTCCTCTGCTTTTAATCAGTCTATTTGATCCTTGTTGCTTTATTTCCTCCACTCCCTTCTTTTTCTTTCCCATATCTCTCATCCTCCATCTTTTTGCTCTCTCTTCCTCTCCTTTTTTTCTTCAGTTGGCTCATGGGCCCCTGCCCTTCCCTGAGGCTCATGCAATGATTTCAGATTGTTGAACTATGCAGTAAAAGTCACAGAGATTGTATCAGTATTGGTGCAAAGAGAAAGACGCTGAAAAGGAGATAAAAGATTAAGATAAGAGATAGAAGAGAAATGTAGTTAATTGACAGAGAGAAAGAGATAGACAGATGAGACAGGAAGGAGAGAGAGAAAGTCGGGAACCATGTAACACTGTGCTTCACACTGTAAAAAATATCAAGTTCCTTAAACTTAAAATTTTACCTCAAAATTTGAGTTAAGATATTGTTAGTTTGTTAGAAATGTGTTTATTGCTTATTCTAACTCAAAAAGTAAACTGAAGCTGAGAAAATATGATATTAAGTTCAGTCAATAACTGTTTTAAGGCCACAAATAAGTTTTTGACTTGACCTGAGGATGTCGCACACAACAAGACCAGCATTATTTTATCTGTAAAATGAAGAATGAAGAAAATGAAAGGGGAGCGTGGGTCATTATGGTGAGCAATATTTTATCAAAGAGACGACCTGTGACTCACCTGAGATATAAAAGCAGCTTATATAACTATTGAAACTACAACAAAGAAGACTTCAAGGGGAATTAACCTTAATACAATGCATGCTGGGAAATGTGCTAATAAGCCAAAAGGGCACACTTATTCAAACAGTGACTGACTTAAAGCCTATAAGTTCTGATGTGGTTCTGAAGGTGGTGACTGGAAATTGTCAGGTGACTTAACTGGAAGTGAAAAATGTGTGTGTTTATATAGATTTGATGATAAAAGATCAGTTGACACATGAAATGGCATTATGAGATTTTACCGTGAATCATCGTCATGCAAACAAAGGTTCAGTTGACCGTTAGTAGGTGCTAGGTCATTTGCAGCGTACATGGCGTGCATGGAGTGTGTAAGCTATAGAAATGAAGCATAGGGGGTGTCTCAGAAACCAGATCCTGCTCCAGCTGTAGACAACACCCAACAACACAACCAGTTTCAGCTCCTTCCTTTCCCCCAGGGCCCTCAGCATCTGTGTGTGTGTGTGTGTGTGTGTGTGTGTGTGTGTGTGTGTGTGTGAGTGTGTGTATGGGTGGGTGGGTGTATACGTGAGAAGGGTGTAGGCTATAAATTTAATGTACATATGGGAGTATGGAGGTGCTTCATTAATGCCTGTGCATCAGAGCTTCAGAATAAGTCAGCCGTGTGTGTGTTTGTTTAAGAGGCAGATGAAAGACCAAAAACCTGTGTGATGTGTGCCAGGTGTGTGTGTGTGTGTGTTTGTAGTGTACAATGTGTGTAGACTTGTCAGTGTTTAGACCTTTTAACTGCAAACATACAGTACAAATATAAATTAGTCCTTTAGTGGAAACACGAAACTCTCTCTCTCTCTCTCTCTCTCTCTCTCTCTCTCTCTCTNCTCTCTCTCTCTCTCACTCTCTCTCTCTCGCTCTCGCTCTCTCTCCCACTGTTCTTATGGGGGCAGCTTTAAGATGTGTGTGTGTGATTGGGATAAACAGAGCAGTTTCTGCCCCACAAACACACAATAGAGGTATACCTGGGAGAACACTGTGTTCTTGAGGTGCTGTTGTATCACTTCACACACACACACAAGCACACACACACACACACACACACACATTCTCTCTTTGAGTGTACTGTTACAGGACAAGCCTTGGTTATTGGTTACACACATGTGCCTACATGCATTTATTAGTCATACGGTGGCGCACAGACGATCTCATACAGTCACAGCAGGAAACAGAAGATTCTAGACTTCCTCTCCTGTTATCATTGATAATAGACACAGTGTATTAATGTGCTACAGAAGTAATCATGCTATACGTCAAAAGACAATATCGGCAATGCATGTTTAAGCCCTATATATATACAACCCACATACATGTTACATTACTGACAACCATTTTCCAAAACATACTACTGAAGCAGTAAATTATAGAAGCGTTTTTCCTACCAGTCTGCCATTGGTTTCAGTTCATTCCAGTAAGCTATAAAAATTAACTTGTAGAAGTTTGAAACAAGCTTGAGGTATAAGCAAAGTACAGCAAACACAATATCTATTCAGTTTTTTTGTCGAAGTAATTGAACTAGTCCAATGTGGAGCTGCATGGAAGGCAACATATGTCTGCCAGGGAATATAGTCCCAGACAAAGACGGCTTTTACTGAGAAATTAAAAATGGCTGTGCCTTTTACATCCAGACCTATGTGCTAGCAAGCAAACTGTTGAATTTTAAGGTGGGTGAAAATTTGATATTGAAAGCTTTGGGGATTTGGCACAACAGGAAACAGGAAAACTAAAATACATTTTAATGTTTTGAAAATTGGTTGTCAGTAACATAACATGTATACCAGTAGTATTTATTGGGCTTAAACATACAAAATTGTTAGTGTGGTCCTTTAAACACTGATTTAATGGAAAAAAATGCCCTAAAATATACATTGTAATGGCTTTACCTAGTGACTTTATTATCCCAGTAACCCCTCAGAGGAGCACAGGTCTTCCACAGCTTTCCACCATCATTTTCTATCCAGGGAAACATGGATGATGTTATTCCAGTTCCAGCCCATGGCTCGCATTTGATGTTCCACTGAGTTTTTCCAGGTGTTTTTTGGATGGCTGCAGTTTTATTTTCCCTGGGGCTTGGTAATGAGCTTTAGTTTGTTGTGCTTCCCAAAAACAAAAGATGAGTATGAGAAAAACACATTTTTTTGTTTTCGTTTTTTATTTTGCCATCTATCTATCTATCTATCTATCTATCTATCTATCTATCTATCTATCTATCTATCTATCTATCTATCTATTGTAATCTAAACTTGAGGAGATGATGGTGTAACTGACTTTTGATGCTTTCCCACATGTTTAAAGTTTGGTTTAACTTAAAGAGTTTCCTGTGGGACTCCGTTGCTTTTTAACAGTGTACATGCTGTACTGTCCCATACAATGACATGCAGCTATGTCAGAGTCAAGAATGACTCATCAGCTTCAAGGGGTAAAAGTGGCAGAGGAACAGAGAGACAGTGAAGGGGGGGNGGGGGAGACAAACTGATAGGCACAAAGAAAGGAAGGGAAGGAGGGAGAGAGGGTGGGATGTGCAGTAATTTATTTTACTGCAGCTCTAATGCAAACCAGGACAGCCTTTACTCTTACAGTGTGTGTTGTGTGTGTGTGAACTTGTACTGTGTGCGTGCACCTACTTATGTGTGTAAACATGTGTACATTCAGAATTATATGTGTGCACCGAAATGGAGAAAAAAAATGCATACACGTGAGTGCATGTGTATGTGTTAGTCAGTGTGTATGTAAATGTGTTCATGTGTTCACCTACTGTGTGTAAATGTGCACACATTCAGAATTGTATGTGTGCACCAAAAGGGGAGAAGAAAAATGCATATACGTGAACGTATGTCTGTGTGTTCGTCAGTGTGTATGTAAATGTGTTCATGTGTGTCTGTTGGTGGGTGGGGGTGTATGTGGGTGTGTGGGTGTGTGTGTTTTAGCAGAGGCAGTTAAAGGAGGAAGTGGCAAAAGATGGGAACAGAATGTTCTATGGAGTGGCAACAGAAAGAGAGAGAGAGTGTTTAGATAGACATATTGGCACACACACAAACATACATACACACACACACACAGCTAAATGAACTTGATGAGTCACACATACTCAGACACTCACATATGTTCATGTAAGCATGAACATGTGAAAAACTCATATCTACATACATCTACATACATGTAAACAAGGGACACCATTGATGTAGCATTGATGTTGCTACAATTACTAGCCATCCCACTGGTTCATTAGACTGACTAGTCATAAAAAAAATATAATAATAATAAGGCTATTGAGAACTCACCATCGCATTACAGACAAGTTTAAGAATACAATATGTAATGATTCCTTAACTGATTTCATGTGAATAATCAAGCAAATATATCATCGTCCTCATAATCACAAACATGCAGAGAACATTAATAAATAATCTGAAATGGTAAATTAGCAATGAAAATGTGAAATATGAGCAGAAGTAAATGTAATTTGATTGTTAAAGTATTAATGAAAAGGTGCTAGCATAAGGAAATTAGCATAGCAGCATTATTTTAAACACAAACATACATACTGCATACATGTTTCAATTTGTTATGTCTTTTTTATGGGTTTTAGGAATGAGTGTAAAACAGTGTGACTGGATGGATCACACACATCAACCATTACCTTGGAACTTCTTATCACTTCCTCACCTGGAATCTTTGATGGAGCCAGTGATTGTTAAGGAAGACATAAACAAAAACTCTCACGGGAATGATGTAACCATTCCTGTTTGTTCACATTTGTCACCGCCTTTTGATTCTCAGCTAACAAATACTGAAGCTTTTTCCCTAGAAGCTAAGGCTGTACACTGACATTTGATAGAAAAACAGACAGGAAGGGAATTACACAAAGAAAAACGGTTTGCTTGTACACACACACATGCACACCTGTACGGATACATATAGGTGTGTGAAGAGTGCTTTGGTATCATCATGCTATTTTGCCCCCAGGAACTTTACAGTGATGGAAAAATTTCTGATGTTTCCTGATCTCGAGTCACCTTGCATCCAGGCTTCACTGACTCAGATATAATCTGACTTGGCAAAACACAAAAATCTGTTAAAATCCTGCTCAACAACACACAACCACAAAACAGGGCAACACGCATATACTAAAAATAAGAATTGTTGAGTGAATATTAAGATTTATGGCATAGGTCTCATTATTTGTCTATGAATGTATAATACACTATAAAAAGTCCTTCAGTGTGTTAGTCGATACTACATAAATTTAAAATGTATGATTCATTCAAAAAAATTATTTTCCTTTTCAACTGGATTTATTTAAGTCACATCTAAGCAAAAACTGCACTGTAAAAAAAACTTCTTTGATTTAACTTTTAAAAAATGAGGCAACATTTTCCAATCATTTTTTAAAGTTGGGTGAACTACTGGTATTTTTGAGTAGGNTGAGGCAACATTTTCCAATCATTTTTTAAAGTTGGGTGAACTACTGGTATTTTTGAGTAGGACAAATGCAATAATATATATTTAACTTTAAAATGTAAAATTAAGTACAGCCTATGTGGAAACAGCCAAGAAAATGAGTTGAGCAAACTTGATAGTAGTCATCAACATATGACCTACATTAAACTTGATTAAAATTTAAGAAAGAAACACAAAAAAATTGAGTTCCATGAACTCCTACTTTTCTTTTTTTTTTTTTTTTTTTNTCAAGGTCAAAGTCAACTTTATTGGTTTCCAAGGAGAAATTTAGCTTAAGCATCAAAGTTGCTGTTAAAAAGTCCTTCAGTGTGTTACTCCATACTACATAAATTTAAAATTATGATTAATTCAAAATAAATAATACTTTTCCTTTTCAACTAGATTCATTTAAGTCACATCGAAGTAAAAACTGCAATGTAAAAAACCTTTCTTTGGTTTAACTTTAAAAAATGAGACAACATTTTTCAATCATTTTTTAAAATTGAGTGAACTGGTATTTTTAAGTAAGACAAACTCAGTAATATATATTTGACTTTAAGATGTAAAATTCAGTACAGCCTATGCGGAAACAGCCAAGAAACTGTGTTGAGCAAACTTGATAGTCATCAACATATGACCTATATTAAACTCGATTAAAATTTAAGAAAGAAACACTATGAAATTGAGTTCCATAAATTCATACTATTTTTTTTTTTAATTTTGACAAACTCTTGTTTTGTGTGTTTGAGTCAAACTGTCAACAAATGTTGACAGTTTGATTAAAAAAGAATGAGATCAAACATCAAAAATCATGCAGCAAAAGTTTATATTTGATGTATTTAACATGGACTGTTGGCATGTTTATATTTGGGGAGTAATACCAGAATACAGATAAAGATTTCTAAAACTGGTGAAAGTGCTGATGTAGCATGTCTGTACTTCCTGTAATGGGGCAGTGGTGACTTAATGGTTAGAAAAGCAAGCTCATGACCGAAGGGTTGCCAGTTCAATCCTTGGACTGATAGGAGAAATCAGGGTTGGGAAAATGAATGAGAGTTTGACTCAAACACATAAAACAAGAGTATGTCAAAATTAAAAAAAAAAAAAAGAATTCATGGAACTCAATTTTGTAGTGTTTCTTTCTTAAATTTTAATCAAGTTTAATGCAGGTCATATGTTGACGACTATCAAGTTTGCTCAATTCAATTTCTTGGCTGTTTCCACATAGGCTGTACTTAATTTTATCTCTTAAAGTCAAATATATACTATTGAGTTTGTCGTACTCAAAAAATACAAGTAGTTCACCCAACTTTAAAAAATGATTGGAAAATGTTGCCTCATTTTTTTAAGTAGGATTTTTTTACAGTGCATTTGCAGACTCAGATATGCTGCAATACACACATACATATTTTTTATTTTCAATTCTAATTTTGTATAATATTGATATTTTCTTTGCCTTTTGCTTCAGATGAAGCAACATTGGGATCTGCTAAAATCAGCACAGTTAAAACTGATCAGTCAGACAATTTGCTGTTTCAGCTCCTCACACACAACAGGAGAATGTCACAGTCCTGGCTCACACACTCACACTTACACACACATGTACATGCCACATGTGGAACAGTAAACACACGATCTTTGTATTTTCTCATTAGTGTAGAACTGCAATTCCAGTGCTGAGGTCAAGGCTTCATATGATACTAAGGCAGGTCAAAGATGATTGATGTGTGCTCTCATCCAATAGTGGCTGGAGCTGTAACATCAGGGTCCAATCAGATCAGGGTGTGGCTCTGTGTGTGATAGTCATGTGAGAGAATGTGTCGAATACACAGCAATTTAAGGACACATGATTTTAAATGATAACAGATGGATTATAACATGTTGTGTTTGGTTGCCGATGGTTACACTAATCACTACCACTCTTGGATTAAATTTGGTTCTGTTGTTTGGTCTGTATTTATGATGTTGCTGTTTTATTTTATTGTAAGAAGAAATATTGTTCAAAATAATGGGCCTTTGTTGAATTAAGGCAACAACATATTGAGTTATGTGACTTTAGAGACAGAAAGTTCCTGTGAGACACTCAGAGGGAGTTTGTGTGACCATGTCTGCCTCCTTTCTTAGTTTCAAAAGGGAAAAAAATAGTTGCAAAGTCTTTTCTCAGCTGCATGGTATTTATTGAAGAACAATTATGTTAGGACAGCGCCTTCATTTCTTCATCCCTTTGAAACTGATATGTCCCTGTAGTCCAGACTTTACTAGACATTTGCTCTGGTTTCACTGTTTTATTACTTTCTTTCCTCACACATCTCTGTGTAGATGACTCAGCTCCAGATCCAGCTCCAGCAGAGCAGCCAGCAGCTCCTGTGGAATCAGCCCCTGAAGGCATCGCACAAGAACAGCCGGCAGGAGCAGACCCTGCACCAGCGGCCAGCGACGAACCAGAGGCTAACAAGGTAACTGAGCGTACAATAGAGGCGAGGAGTGGAAATGTTTGTTTTGTTTGTTAGTCTTGCTTCATTCGTCTTTCTAAATCATTTGACTTTGACTCAACAAGAGCTTACTGAAATAAAGAGAATATCTTTGTAGCTTCGATTGGCTGTGTGCCTGTGTCTATTTATCTAACAAATGAGTTAGAAAAAAGATACTTACCTGAACAAGTGGGGTCATTTCTTGATATAAAAGTGACTGGTTACTAGTTACTTTTACTTAACTTTAGACCTTTCTTCACCCCAAAATTCTGAGCACCAAATTTACCAAAACATTTTGAAGTACCTACGCCTGGAACTCTTGTGTCTCCTGCAAACCGTGGTCACAGCCATCTTATAAGTTCATTGCATGTCAAACTGTTTCAGACAGGTATAGTAAAATGTTAGTCGTGATATGTCACACTGTACATATCAAGTTTTGTGCACACCAGTTTGCGTGATGAATGTTTGATTACTTGTAGCGTTAAGTCAAGCAGGAAAAATTATGCAGGCAGAAATGTGTCATCAACTTGTCATCCATCTGCTTTGGTTTTGTAGCTGCATTCAGATTGGGAGATTTTGGTTCAAAAGTTATGACACTGTCAGAATTTTGTTGCATGTTGTCATTGGTCACAAGACACTGAATCCTTTGTCTGTGGACATCTCTCATACTTTGATTTAGGATTGATAACTAAGATTTCATCATGATTCTCTAACAGCTGTTAACTTTTGTGTGCGACATCTCAAAATCTCAGGCTGTTGGAACCTTACAGGCATTTTAATTTGATTGACTTAGACTGGCTTATCTCCGGAAACAAGCATCTCCTGTTGGTTTTTGCTTAGTTTTGGTAGCATAATTGTCCCACTATATCTTTGCCTTTTACTCACTGACTGTTGTGCTTAAGTTATCCAAGTTTCAGTGTTCTTAAAATGATAGAGGACAGACTGTGTGAGACTCTAGCCCAAACATAAACAGCTGCTTTCTGATGTACTGTATATCAAAGTAGCTCAGCTCAGCAAAATGCTTGTGTAATGTATAATGGTGTAATGTCTTTGCACAAGACCATGTAATGGTTTAGCACAAGACAGTCATAGGGCTTTAACACAGTTCATCTGAAACCTCTATAACTATGGAATTTTTGGAGATATGGAGTTTAATTTAGAGAACTATAATATACAGGTATGTTGGTAATTTCATGGGATGCAATCCTTGTCCTAAATGCAGGAAGCAGCGGCAGCGGAGCCAAAGGCTGAAGATGATCCTTCCCCTGCTGAACCTGAGGCCACAGAGGCAAAAAAGACAGATGATGCAGCTGCAGCCGCACCAGCAGCAGAAAAGACAGACGACGCAGCTGCACCAGCAGAAGAAAAGAAAGAAGACGCAGCTGCACCAGCAGAAGAAAAGAAAGAAGATGCAGCTGCACCAGCAGCCACACCAGAAGAAGAAAAGAAAGAAGACGCAGCTGCACCAGAAGCTGCACCAGAAGCCACACCAGCAGAAGAAAAGAAAGAAGATGCAGCTGCACCAGCAGCCACACCAGAAGAAGAAAAGAAAGAAGACGCAGCTGCACCAGCAGCCGCACCAGAAGAAGAAAAGAAAGAAGACGCAACTGCACCAGCAGCCGCACCAGAAGAAGAACAGAAAGAAGATGCAGCTGCACCAACAGCCGCACCAGAAGAAGAAAAGAAAGAAGTTGCGGCTGCACCAGCAGCCACACCAGCAGCCGCACCAAAAGAAGAAAAGAAAGAAGACGCAGCTGCACCAACAGCCGCACCAGCAGCCGCACCAGAAGAAGAAAAGAAAGAAGATGCAGCCGCAGCTGCACCAACACCAGCAGCAGAAGGTGATATAAATTCAAATATGCACAAATATACATCAAAATGATGATGGAAAAAAATATTCAGTATCCTCATTCCATATATTTCAGTGTTTTATCAATAATACATATCATCTGTATCATACTACCCTGCATATTAGAGCCTGACTGATACTAGAGTATTAGAGCATTACTGCTATTGATTTTCAAGAGTAAGACAAACATATCAGCTAACATTCATTCATTTATTTTTTTTAAATAACTGCATTTTTGTCCCAGATCTCAAAAATATTTATTTTCAAATGACAGCATTTATGGATTAGGCTCTACTGAGTATGACTACAAAGAACATTAGGATTCAAAATGAAAATATTAAGCTTTGGTTGTCATTTGTCATTTCCCTCTCTAATCAGAAGTAACTCGGGCTCTGTTGGAAACCAGCAACACTTGCAGTTTTGTGGGGAAAAATGGATCAGTCTAATTTATTTGATCAGCATCAAACTTGAGACCATGTGTTAAAAGTTTGATGAATAAATCTTTCCTCAGTAATGCAGTTGTTGTCGGAGCATCCCCTTTTTAAAGTGTTGTCTCTTCCTTTCATTCACCTTATTCAAAGGTGTTGCATAACAAATCTTAGCCTCTGTCATTTGGGCTTCAGTCTATGTTTAAAAATATGGTAGAAATGAATCAGAAAAAACTGATGTGATGGAACACTTTGCATCTCCTGTCCAGGGCCAGCAGCTGATCCAGAGCCTGAGAAGCCAGCAGCCACAGAAGAGAATCAACCCTCAAGCAATCCTGCACAAGCTGAAGGGGTCAGTAGCAGTCTTAAGGCGTGTTCATACCTATAGATAATTTGTTTTATTCTGAATTAGTAGCTAAATTGGTACAATGTTGAATTTACTTCTTGGTTCAGTTCTTTTTAGTTTCACACAGAAAAAAAGTGAAACAAATTGTATCAACAAATGCTAATTGGTCAGAAAATCAAAACATTAAGAGGTTTGCTGTGCCGCAACAGCTAAATAACTTGAAACAATGACAGAGTTGGCCTAGATTCCTAGTTGTGGTCAAACAATACATTTATTAATAAATGTTAATACATTTTAATATGTTTATTAATAATTTTAATAAATTCTAATACATTTATTAATATACTTCAATAGCCTGCACCTGAAGAAGGGGCAGCAGCAGATCCAGCTAAACCAGCTGGTGAGACAGAATCAACAGATCCACCTGCAAAACCAGAATCACTTGATCGAGCAGTCAGTGTAGATGCACCAGTAGTAGCTGTAGCTCAACCAGATGCGAAAGCCACTCCTCCTCCTGATGATGATTCCGCTCCTAGTAAGTATATCCATGTGCAATTGCTGCATATTTACAAATACTACACATGCACACACATCACACAAATCCAGAGAACGAATCTGAGGATATCACTGATCCAGCCTGAGAGTAAGAGAGGAACATAGAGAAAACTGGTAGAAAGCTGGCTAGAGGTACAGTATGATGTAGGTGAGCTCACCTCTTTAAGGTGTAAGCTGTGTTTTTTGTACAGTAGACAATGTGCACAAACCTGTTTTGGCTTCCAACCTTCTGTTCTCCATCCCCAGTGTTCTAGTACAGTATGTTCTGTTTTATGCAGGATGTCATGTTATGTCATAATAAAGGTAGCCCTTTATGTCATGATAATGCCTGTGTATCCAAAGTAGGTAATGCCACAGTAAAACATATTTATTAGCTATTATACAGAAATGTCAAGTTAATATACAGTATATTCCCATGTTCCTCCCCTTCCAAATGCTTAATTTGTAATTTAATAAAAAATATTTTTCTCAATTAATTTATGTCAAAAAAGGCTGGAATTGTATTTTAGATTGTATGTTCCCAGTAAGTTTTAGCCCATTGACCAATAATTAGGAATTAAGAAGAACAATGGAGGCTTTAGTAACTTCACTGACATGTTATGCTATATGTACCCTGTCGACACTTAAGTATGTATGTAACATTCTACTATGTAAACTATGAAATAGTGACAACATGACATCCTGTTGAGATAACATTTTCTGTTCTTGTGCTTGTAATGATGCAATGGAGAACAAGATGAATTGCTGGAACGTTCTTCATGAGTGCAATAGGTTTTGTTTTGCAAAGAGTAGTTTGGATTTTTTAGGTCTAACAGCGTAGCTGAGCCACAGACCCCCAATCCTGAGCTCCCTGCAGGAAAAACAAAGTTTAATTTAAATTTTGCCAACAATAATTCATCCAATCAACCAAATGTCCCCATAAAAGATTAATGAGAGTTAAGGCTCATATGTATCTGCAGTTTGAAACATAAAAATCATACAGATCAACTGAACAGTTTGTGGAAAAATTTTTTGAAATCCTCTTGTGGTTGTATTTGAGCTTAAAATCTACTGTTCTCCCACAGAGCCTGAAGCATCCGCTGCCCCTGAGGAGCCAGCTCAAGGTAACAGATTTAAAGAATGTCATTTCACAATACATTCAAACACATTCTAGAAAACAGCACTACCTAAAGTGTATGATTTACAAACACATATATATTGTATACATACAATGTAGACTGCAAAAGGACAAAAATTATGTTGTTTCTGTTGCAAAAGTAGATTTTTTTTTCTTTTCAAATGATCAACATTTTCTTTTAGAATACAACTTCATATTTTCTGATCTAATGAAATTCAAACAGACGTGCTTTTGTTTCTAGAGTTATGAGATGGGAATTTCACTTAATTTATCTTCCAATCTTACCTCCTAAATTTTGGGTGTGGTGGTTTAATTTGAGAATCATCTTCACCCACCTCCTTCCAAATGACCTCTCTGTGAATAAATCAAATAAAGTGTCTCCTTTTGGTTTCCAGCTTTATTCTCTCTCTTACACCTTTTTTTCTTTTTAATATTCAGCATGCTCTCTGCTAAGCTAACATATTGTTCCATTCCTGTGAAGTCTTGTTATTGCTATACTTATAGCAGGAGATCCTTTCCTTCAGTTAAAAAGAACTGTTTATTCTGTATCCTTTAATTTATCCGTTGTTTTCTTAGCATTGCTATTACTAAAGAACAGGGTGTGACTTTACTCTGAGGAGAAGGTTGCTGAAGGAGGTTTCTTCTATGTGATATTTGGCACAGGAATTCTCTCATGGTGGTGACAAGGGGAGAAGAGATGAGAAATGTGGAGGAGATGATTAAGGAAGGAGAGGAGAGAAAAGTGGGAGAGCGAAGGAAGCAAAGGGGAACGGAAAACTAAGCAAAGCAGTAAATAAAAGGGAAAAGAAAATAGATTAGAGGAGAAGAGAGGGAAGGAGTTAAGAAGAAAAGGGGACTCAGCAGAAATATATGAATACCAAAGATTGAGAGCATAATGGGTAAAAATTCAGTTTAAAATATTGTTCTCATATTGTTAAATATGAGAACAATAAATCTGGACTAAATCTGGGCGTGTTTACAGGATGGTTCACATTATCATTATATAGTACAAAGGAGCAGTGAGTCAGTGAGTTAGAGTTTGTTCTTTAGTATCGTTTTGGAGAACGTGTGTGTGTTTGTTTGTTTTTTATGTGTGTGAGATCTCCCTGCAGGGAAGGACAAATGACAAAGAGAATTTCCCTGCAGGGATCATTAATATCAAACTTCATTCACTAATGCAGTGTAATTGCTTTTAACTTGGCAGATCCTGAGAACATCATAAAGACTGGACGGGGCATCAGTCTTGGATCAGGTTAGTACCAATGGTTAACAAATACTACTATTTCTATTACCAATCACCGAAACTATCCCAGTGTTTAGGACTACAACATCAGCACTGTTAGATGTACTATGAGAAGTAAGTGGATTGAGATTAGATGGATTGTTAAGGAGTGGACACTTGCTTTGTGTGAGCAGTTTAAATATTGGTTCCTTGCTCTCATTCCCACTGTGCTTCAAGTCCTGAGAAGATCATGGAAATTAGAGCATGTGACACCTACAGTGCAACAGGCGCATCATTTCCACAATGCAAATACACACCTTACCTTCTGGTTACAATTCCTCATCCTGAGGGAGCATGCTATTGTCTATTGCAGTCAACAAAGACACCACAGAGTCTGTTATGATGGTCAGTGGCCCAGAATATAATCCATTGTGTCATATTACTTACATCCCATCAGAGCAGCTTCAATTATTCTGACCTTTTTTTTTTTCTTTTGTAGTTTTGTTTCATTATTTTATTTTTCTTTGCACAAAATTTATTATGCGTAATCAGAATTCTGGTAAACATAGCAATCTTTTTGTTGTGGCGTTTACAAGCTACGTATAATTTTTTTTTTTTTTTTTTTTTTATGGCATCTCTCCACTTGGAGAAGTTTGTGTCTGATAGATCAGCGATATTCAGCCTTGTGAACTCATCTAGCATTTCTGAACCATCAGAGAGAACCTACCCTGGAAAAAGAATTAATATTTAGAGTTTCATGGGGAGAACATACAAACTCCATGCAGAAAGGCCCAGCAGGAATCAAACCCAGGACTTCCTGCTGTAAGGTGACACTGCGTTTCCCCAAGTATTATATTTTTCTTAACCATTCACAAATAAATAAAAACTAGCAATGGAAGTAGCTTTATTAGGCCAAACATCAGTCTTTGGTTTAAGTTTAAGCTTAAGTTTAAAGCTATTATCTCTCTACTTTTGAGCAAAGCAGCTCCTCTGAATTGATTGGCAGTTGAATGCTAGGCTCACCGTATAACTGCATGCAGAAACATAAAACAGGCATTGATGTATTCATCCTCGTCTGCGTAGAGCAAAAGTAGATAAATCCTCCAAAAATGGAACTATCCCCATATCCCCATCCTTTCTATTGTAATTGGCAGCAGTTTTATGCTTAGCAGGTTAATCTTGTAGGCAACGACATCAAATCAGGAGTTACTTGTCCTGATTTAATAATTTTTAATTTCTACACCTGTAGTAAATGGTTTCTAGCACTTAACAATTTCCTAAGGCTGTGCCTCATGAACTCTGGTTTGACATTCTTCGTGTAACTTGTAACTCCCCATACTGCAAGAATGCTGTTATGCTTTGAAGAGCCTGATTCCCATGACAAGAAACTGAATTTACTCATTTTACTTTCTGTGTTGAGAAAGTTTTAAGCATACTTAAATGCCACAGGGCATTTTGACAGATAAGCAGGGACAAAAGTTATGACTCAGGTAGCTTCTTTTAGAGTTCATCATCTGAAATGTGACTCATCTAGACTCCTGTAATCGTTATAATCTCCTGAAAGGCACTCTTCTTTAGTGTTCTGTTATTAGCAGCTTTGTCAAGTTGAAGCAGGTAAAGTCATGATGTCACAGGCAGATTCAGACTTGCATGAAATAAGATAACGCGCCTGTTTGCATAGAGATATAATCAAAGATCTGTGAGTCAAAATGTACGTGCGTATGTGCGTGCGTGCGTGCATGAATGTGTGTGTGCAGTTCCAGACCAGTTAGGACAGAAACTCTAGAACTCTTAATGCCTCCAAACTATTAACTACCGGTACTATAAAAACAATAACCTCTCTCTCTCTCTCTCTCTCTCTCTCTCTCTCTCTCTCTGTCTCTCTTAACTTGCACCATTAACTCTTTTCAACATGTATTGATAATGCCTTCTCTCTCTCTCTCTCTCTTTTGTTCTTTCCTTAGCACACACATCTGAGTCCACAGGAGAGGGTAAGGCTCTTTCTTGTCATGGTCAAAACATAGAGCAGAACATAATTCTAACAATACAAACAGGATACACAACTCAGCAGAAAATGCCTCTCCCCTATTGCTATTTGTTGAGAAAACATTTGACGTTGACGTCCCGCAAAAGAATTATGCTATGAATTGTCTATTGTAGACGGGCTACATCTAAGCACGAAATGAAGTGACATTTTTTTCTTCATTAAGACCAACTTCTGCTCCTGCTTGTACAAGTTTCTGCCTGTTTCTGTCTTTGAAGGACATTAATGAGCCCTTATCATGGTTGACATGTAACACCCATATTGTTGCATGCAGTCAGATGGTTTCAGTAACATCCTTTCAGTCATGCAGAGTTGTGTAAATTAGCCGTACTATGCATTACAGTTACATCACTTTAGAAATGTATATTTTATCTTACTAATGTTGCATTTGTTTTCTCTGTGTTCCAAATAGAGGGAACAACTGAGGCCAGAGGTGAGTTGTTCTTCTCCTTCTCTTTTTGCTTTGAATCCACTAACACACCACTCCACACTATCGGGTGCAGACCTGCAGTATAAGCATGTTCCTTTTATTTGTCATGCGTAGATGTTCATTCAGGTGTGTTGTTGCTGCTGCACTGGCATTTTTATTATCTCCGCCAAGGAGATTATGCAATCACTCTCGGAATGCCTTCTTGTATATATTTGAAGCACTTACATACATATACTGGAAGTAATTCCATAATTTCAGCCATTACAAGAAGCACTTTGAGAGCACAGA
This sequence comes from Lucifuga dentata, assembly GCA_014773175.1. NCBI lineage: Eukaryota > Metazoa > Chordata > Actinopteri > Ophidiiformes > Bythitidae > Lucifuga > Lucifuga dentata. Next base: position 89,106 of record VXCM01001664.1, read on the forward strand.
CCTCCTCTGAAGGAAACAAAATCTCCAATATAAAGCATATTAAAATGAGCCGCCATGCTAAACTTCATTGAAATTGGCCTATTTGCATTAACTTTATAGGCTATAAACTTTTTCTGGATTCTGAATCCAGAATATGATCCAGCTCACCTCCAAAATTTACTTCTTTCTCTCGACATGATCTATCTGTCCCCCCAAACATCAGTTTCATCCAAATCCATTCATAACTTTTTGAGATACTCTGCTAACAAACAGACAGATAAACAAATAAACAAGTGCCAATGATCACATAACTTTCATGGAGGACATAACTAGAAGGCATTCATTACAGTGTTAGTGGTTAGAGCTCAGAAAAGACCAAGCAATATAGACAAAATTTGTTCTCATAACATACTGGCCTAACTATAATAATATTAGGACTTAATTTCTTTATTTGTCATCTGATCTCAATCTGATCTTGATAGTCTATTATGGGATAAATATGCCAGATTTTTTTTTTTTTTTTTTTTTTTAACTGACGTTGGTGTGTTACTTACCTAAACTTGGATTAAAATGGATTCTTCCATGGGCCTTGCCCCACTCTTCCACCAAGTTTCATCAAATTCAGTTCTGAACATTTTGTGTGATCTGCTAACAAAGATACAAACAAACAGAAAATATACACTCTTAGGTTAAAAGGTCATTAAATGTGGCAAATGAGGATAATTCTACCCATTTAGAAGCAGAATTTTATCTCCTTTATTGAAAATATGCAAGGGTACTTGTTCTAGAAAGTTGGTAAATGGGAATTATTGGAGATAGGCTACTAGGGAAGAGTAATATGAGAAATAAAATGATCATCAGTAATATACAGTATGTCATGATTTGTTTTAGTTTGGGAAATAAAACTCAAATCATTTAGTTGAATTTCATCGCTTTGGTTTGCGCAATTACAAAACATAAAGAGAAAACTGTTTCCATTTTAATCTGTCATTTTCAAACATTTGAGAAATTTATTAAACCTTACTAAGTAATCACTTTGAATTGTTAATTATCAGAACAAAATATGAATCACAGTCCAGCAACATGAAAATCCTGTGATAAAGAGACATACAATGCATGATAGATTTCTACATATTGCATAGCTGTCTATATGTTTATATGTGATCTCAACTCTGTACCATACTGTGCTGAATGTGAATGTGGCTACTGAGCACAAAATGCTCTCATAGATTTCTGTTTTCAACTTATTATCTGTCACTTACATCATATATCTGTGTGAAAATATCTATACGACCACTCTATATGAAACAAAATGTCCATGCTGTGTGTATTTGTGCTTGTCCGGGTTTGTCAGCAGCTCCACCTTTACTTCCTGTTGCTGACTCACTACAGTGTATTAGTCATTTCATTGGTAATTTCACCAACTCATCTTAAATGAATGATGAGTCACAGTATCTATCATATGTTTCATGCCACTCCCTTGTTTTTCTCACCTTTTAAACTTTGCTATTAATATAATAATTATACTGCCTCATCATATGCTTAATAATAATAATAAGAAGAATAATAAATTAATATAATAATTATACTCATTAGGTCCAATAAATACTACTCCTGTACACATTATGTTACTGCCAACCATTTTCCAAAACGTACTACTTTAACTGTAAATTTTCAAAAGTTGTTCCTACCTAACACAGCCATTGGTTTCAGTTCATTCCAGTATGCAATTAAAATGAACTTGTGGAGACTTGAAATAAGCTTGAGATAAGTAATCCATCACAGCAAACAACACCTTCTTTACATTTTTTTGTCAGTTACTTAATTTAATCAGTCCAACATGGAGCTGCATGGAAGAAAATCTGTCTCTGCCAGGAAATATAGTCCCAGGAGAAGACTGCTTTTACTGAGAAAGTAAAATGACTGTGGCTTCTACAATCAAGCATGCAATCAAAACATTGAATTTTTAAGTGGGCGTATCACCTGAACGTTTGATTTTAAAAGATTAGGGGATCTAATAAAATAAGAATAACACAAAGACTAACTTTGGAAAAATAACACAAAAAAAAAAACTAAACAAAAAAAAAAAAAA
>VXCM01001665.1:0-115311 GCA_014773175.1 Lucifuga dentata
CACAAAACACCTAGCATCATTATAGTGTAATATAGTATTATTGTATAACACACATTTTGCTTGTGTGTATGTACTGTTTGAGACACATTTCTATAAACAAATCCAAAATGATGCAAACGCAAACACAAAGATGAAATAAAGAAGGTGTTTATAATTTTACTAAATTATTTTAATAAACTTTTGCAGGAGAGACACGTGAGAAGTCACAGAGAAAGGGACAGGCAGTGAATACAGAGAGTCAGAGAGAACAAAGAGTTGAAGATGTAGAGACATAAAAAAATGAATGTAATGCTGAGGACAGAGAGACAAGACGGTATGAGACAGAGGGAGCAGGTTATGAAAAGCAGAGACAAATTGTTTATGCTACTGACTGACATGGTTTTAAAGCTATTGCTATTAAATTTTGTCTCTCCAAACGTCTTAAAATGCACGTATTTAGATCAGGGAAATCAAAGTTTTTTTGGGGGGGCATGCCCCCGAACCCCCCCAGCAGGTTCAGTTTTTGGACCTCGGTATTTGTAAAACCCTGTGTACGGCCCTGAATGTCACAAATGTCAAGTGCAGTAAGTCTGAACACATTTCCATGTGTCATGACGTCTCTTTAATAAGGAAAAAGTCACAAATACGGCTGAGTGACTTTATAGTCCACTACTACAAGGCCACATAATGGAAAGGTGACAAGTTCAATTCTCTCCCAAAGTGCCTGTGAGCAACACACAGCACACCTTCCTGCTCTTACTTCCAGTGCAAGTTCTTAAGCTAAATAATGAAAGTGTGTTAAATGAGTCTCATGGCTCCGTTTTTTGTGCAATTATCCTTAATTAGCCTTCCTGTTAAATGTGTCTGAAGTAATTCCATCAGTAGAAAAGGCTTTTCTTTGGTTTTATATGTATTTAGTTGCTTTATTTATTTATTTATTTTTTTGCAGCAGACTTGATTGTGTAGTTAAATGTCAGTGCATCTTCTGGACTACTTTACTGCTTCAAAACACTTCAGCTATTGAGAGAATACAAAACCCTGCAAACTATAAAAGTGCTTAATTCCTGCTCGTGTTAATACCCACGACATTTATGGATTCCAAAATGAGATGAAGATGACGCAGATGACGCACCTTAAAAAGATTAAAACGGAAGAAGAAGCTCTGCTGTGAGAGTTTACAGAGTTAAAAGCTGCATGCGTGCAATAAAACTGATCACACACAACAACAAATATGATTAGTGGTGTGGAAAATGGCAGCTTCATGAAATATGTATCACGGTTATGCATTTTTAATAAGAATGACTATTTATCCCAACATATAATAACAAATCTGAGGTGATGCAGATTCCACATGAAGACATACAGTACATATGGCTACCATGATATTCATAAATGTTTCATATACTGTCAAGAAATGATCTGTAGCTGGGGTGTTTTGTTATTAAAAAAAAAAAAGTCCATAATTTGAAAGTTAAAGTTAAATCTGTAGCTATATTCTTAAATGTTTTTGCAAAAAGTTTGAAAACCACCAATCTACAACACTACAGTGATAAATTTTTTTTATGGAAACTGTTTGAATTTTCCATTTTCTCAGCAGTGACACAAAAACTTATCATGCCTCTCAATCTAAACAGTAAACTCCTACCAGCTCCTTCATTGCAAGACCTTCCAAATAACAGCATCTGAAATGTAAATTCTCAAAAACAAAACAAAAAAACAAAACAAAAAAAAAACAAAAAACACATGCCTACAACATCTCTGCCTCCAGGAAATTTGCATTCTGACCAAGAAATCTCTTTATGTGGGAGGCTCTGGCAAACATCCTGCCTTATGATCTGTCTATCATCTGCTGCTGTGTGATGCTACATGCGAAGCAGCACATAGTTGGTAGTGAGCGAAAGAGGAGGAGAGAGAGAAAGAGAGAGAGAGAGAGAGAGAGAGAGAGAGAGAGCTCACTGTTCTCAGTATTATTAGCATCTGCGGGAGTTTCTGCTTCGCTCAGCTCAGAGATGAGAAGCTGCCAGTGAAAGTCAGAGGAAACTTAGAAACTGACTCAAACATTGGGATTTTATTTTTATCGTACAGGAATTACTCCGTCTGCTGCATCCCAGGCTCACATAAAGGGACATTCTGTAAAATCGAGGAGCTCCTTAAAGATGAACCAAACAGCATCCGTCTCTCATCAGATTGACTGTAAGCCAGCTAAGGAAGGCAAGGTAGGATGGATTTATCCATGTACGGTTTTGTTTATGCATCCTTGCCATGGCTTTGTTCTCATTTTCAGTGTTGTTCTTCGTCTTTTTCACACTCTTCATCATCTTCATCACTGCACCACTCTCATCTCAGCTGATTGACAACATGTAAAGACAGCATGTGACTACTAAACAGTCATGAAAGTTTTAATGTTGCTTGTATTCTGGAAATGAAACTGCTGGAAGTAATTCTAAAGGTTTTCGTACCCAGTGTGTTCCATTATAACACACATTTACCAGTAATATTGATTTCATGTGTGTGTGAAGCTTAATGTGACTGTCCATTTTGCTTCCGAAGAGTCTGTGTGTTGACTTTCTGTGTGTATGTGTGTGGATCTGGGTATCAGTATCACAGCTTGATATTTATTATAGCCAATATGAGACAATAATAAGGCAAAACTATTGGTTAACTCTTTCAATACTGAAATCCAACAACATATACTGCAAAAAGATGCTTCATGAAATTTGTCATTTTAACCTTCTGGAGTCTAAAGTATTGTTGTAGTTTTATATTTAATTCAGCTTGTAAATAATATAATTTCAGAAAGGATGATAAATTTTGGCTGGTAGAAGTCTGCCATGTGTGAAGGACTTGATAAAAAATTGATCAAAACAGAAGATTTTGTTTAAGCAAGTTTATGTCAAATTAAAAAAAAAAAAAATCCTTCTATGACCAATCACTTCTTTTTTCTTGAGATTTTTGTATTTAAAAGCAATTTTATTTACAAATAACTTCATTGATTTATTTTCTAAAGATTTTAAAAATCAATTGAAAAGTCAAGAATCAATCAGTTATTTTTTATTCAGGTTTTTTGCTTGTAGATATTTTTCCCAGAATCAATATTTTTCTAGAAACAAGTAGAATATTTGCAGTCTTTGTCATCGATGTCAAGTTTGTCATCCTGCTAAAAGTTTTTTTTTTTTTTTTNATTTTTTTTTTTTTTTTATATATATATATAGTAGGAATTTATAGGTAGCAAATAAAAGCAAAATTCAATGAAAGGTAATATTCCAAAATTTCTTTTCTGCCTGGTGAGCCTGGATTTTCATTTTATGCTTGTTTTTTTTTTTGGACAAATTTTAATCCCATAAAGCAATTTTAAAGGAACAGTTCACTCAAATTACCCTCCCAAAACACCCTAAATTTTGTCCATTTACTATTTGTGGTTCCCACACATGCATATAGTTTATTTGTGGAGGTTTTGGGAAGTTTTATTTTTCATGAGCTTCACAGTTTTCCAAGTGTATTTTTGATGGTTTGAGAGCCATAAATTGAATCATTCTCCTCTATTGCATTGGGATTGTGACAATTTCCAAACTTGATCCTCCACATTCATGACTGTTCGATTTGCAGCTCTGTCGTTTGTGACCGCTTCGTGTTTTGCAGCTGAAATCCACAGTAAAATACAAGTCAGAGACACCGAGTGGAATAAAAGATCCAACATTAAAGGGCTTTATTATTGCTCACAATTTATGCAGAGCGGTTCTTAGCTGAGAGCAGATCCTGCAGACAGGGAGACGAACAGCCTGGGTATAATCCTCCACAATCCTGTGCCCACAGCAGCAGGATATGAATTATCTGGCAGGAAGGAGTTTGGATACAAGCAGAATTTAATGATCATCCTCATCATCATCATCATCCTAATCATCATCATCACCAATTTTGGATTTGCCGGTTTTTCACGTGTTGTTTTCAGTTGCATTATTTAGTCTGAGAGGTTTTAATTGTGTCATAAATCAGAGCTCAGTAATCCTCCTTCATCCTCCCTCCTGGTTTTAGCTCCTTCATTAATAAGTTGCTGCCACTTGAGATACTGAATATGAAAATACACCCACCAAGCTGCTGGCGCCTGTGGAGAGATGCAGAAACTCCTTTTGTTTTTGAGCTGGTGTTTAATCACGATAAATCTGAGGATCTTTGTGTTTAAATATCATGAGCACAGTGTTCCAGGGATGAATTCAGCAGTTGGACCGACATGTAATGATTTTCTCAGCTCCCGAACTAATCCTTCCGCCAAGGAGGTTATATTTTCACCCACGTCTTGGATGGGTTATTTGTTTGTTTGTTAGCAGGATTACTCAAAAAGTTCTATTTGACAAATGGGAAGAACCCACTTAAATGGGTGCTTTTGCAGATACATGGCATAGAATTTCACGGAAATAAAAATGGAAGAAACCTCAGGGGGGATTCTCTCTCCTCAGACGGTCAGGTGTGAAATTGGAGCCGTAGATGGGGACGTAGGCAAACAGTGAAACAAGACAGGAAGATATAAAACAGTAACCGAGTCATGATAAGTAAGAGACTCTAAAGTTTCAAAAGAAATCATAGAATCTCTGTCTAGTACATGAAAACTAAAAGAAACACGGACAATTTGAATGAATGAATGGAATATAAAACTTGCTTTCAGATTTTTTGGACAACTTTTACAGCTCATTATGGGTTTGATATATGAGCGTAACTGTCATTAAAGGACCATACCATCCATTTTGCATGTTTGAGCCTAATATATTCAATTTTCATACACGTAACATTACTGACAATCATTTCCCAAAGCATACTACTGGAACAGTGAATTAAAAATGTTTTTCCTACCTTCCATCGCCATTGGTTTCAGTTCATTCTAGTACGCTATTACTTGAAACGTTTTGGGATAGGTAATCCATCATCACCAACAAGATGTGTATTCAGGTTTTTTTTTAGAAGTTACATAATTTTAGCTTTTAAGCTCAATAAAAAGTGTGGAGTGAATGTATGTCTCTACCGGGGAATATAGTCCCAAAAGAAGACCTGCGTTTGTCGAAGAATTTAAACGACCGTGACTTCATAATTTTGCGTAACTATTAGCAGGCGAAACATGGATTTTTAAGGTGGGTGTATCGCTTGAATATTTGATTTTGAAAGATTAAAAGATTTTGTAAAATATCAGGAAAGCTGAAATATGGTTTTATCCTTTGGGAAATGGTTGTCAGTAACATAACATATGAAAATTGAATAAATTAGGCTCAAACATGCAAAATGGGTGGTATGGTCCTTTAAGTGTCATCATGCTTTGCTTTGTCTGCTCACATGTAGGAAAAGAGGTTAATTCACTGTCTGTTAACCTTCATTTCATAATCCCAAACAGAAAACGGCTTCACTGCAGTGCCAGACACCAAACTTGTCACTATGAAAGCAAAAAATAACAAATATGAAGAGATTCTGATCGCAACTGTGGAAACAACAACCAGTCAATTAACAAAAAAAAATTGTGTACAGGCCTTTGTTTTGGGTCAGGGGTACAAAGAGGCAAAAGGCAGACTACTCAAATCTAAGCAGCTTTACACAAAGTGACTCATACAGCGTGAGCACAGATTTAATTAATTTTTGTCAAAAGTGAACAAGATGAGGTCTTTGTAATGCCAAGAGCTGCGATCGTGGTGGGAATAGGAATGGAAGTAGATACGCCTGCAGCTGTATTATGAATTAATTCAAGACTTTAAATGTGATATATGAGGTCATAAACTTACTTTAAGCTGTTTTGTCAAAAATGAATATTGCGCGGAATAAATTCACCATCGGCTCTGGGATAAGTTGATAAGAAGTGTCCAACTTTTTCTGTCTAAACTATAAAGTTTTCTTTAATCTCTGTAAATGTCTGACATTGCACAAATGTTTCGTCATAGTGACAAAAGAGTAATGAATAGTGGCAAATTTCTGCATTTTCTGTGTTATAGTTCTTTTTCCTCATAACTATGAGTTCTCTCTCTCTCTCTCTCTCTCTCTCTCTCTCTCTCTCAGTTACTGCTATGGGACTTCATCACACTGGTTGTTGCTTAGTAACTCGTTATTCCAACACGTTTATACACATCAGTCAAATGCCGTTTTGCACGAGGTCACAGGAGTGGGAGTGTGTTCATACTCACTGAGTCAGGTCTTCACTTTCTGGACATTGTCACTTTTATAGTTTCATTTTTGTTGGCATTTTGGGACACTGTTGATGGTCTGAATCTTTAGTTTATTCGCACTTTTATTTCAGAATTGAACATGAAAATAGATTAATAGAGTGTCTAAGATTTGAAGTATGCCAGAGTTTAGAGATCAGGAGGAAAAGAGCCTCCATTACCTGCTTTATGTTCTGTTAAAGTGCCCTTGAGCAAGCAACTGAATCCTTTCCTATTACATTTTACTTCTTCCAAAAAAAAAAAAAGCATCCTAATTTGTCAAAATGTTGTTAAATGATCCTTGTATTACAACAACAGTTGTTCCAATAGCAGTTTGAAGGAATTAAACTACATTGTCAGGCAATTTTCCAGGTATTTTTTCAGTTTCCTGTCTACTTTAGAGGGAATTTTAATATGCCACCATATCTATGCCACCGTATCTAAGCTACAGCAATCTGATACTAAACTTTGTGGATCTGTTTTCTCCTCCGCATCTGATTGGCTAGCCTCTAACCATGCCATTGTTGTGTAAGAAATTTTCATAAATCAACAAAGGAAGTGGTTTTGTAGCTCATAGTTCATAGATTTCTGCAAAAAAGGATAAATCTGATAAATGCTGAAACTGTATAATATGTGTTTAGTTGTTTAGAGCTTTTAAAGTATTAAACTTCAATTTAACACACACAGAGCAGCATTAAAAACTCAGAAGAATCCACCAGGTGGAATGATGAACCCTAAAACCTGTCTGCATGAACAGATTGTCAGGAATTAACAGGGATTTGCAGCTTGTGCACTTCCTATTTGCAGTTATATCACTGAATACTAACGTTAACCTGGTGTCATCATAGCCATCTGTTACCATGGCGACAGACGTGCGCTCAACAGGCCTGAATAACTCTCCAGAACATGTCATTTGGGCAGTGGAGGAAGATGACTAATGCAACTTACCATCTGATAACTAAAACTCAACTGATAACTAAGAAATGGCATCCATCCATCCATCCATCCATCCTCTCTACCCGCTTATCCTGTGCAAGGCTGCAGGTGTCTGGAGCATATCCCAGAATCCATTGTGAGATAGGAAGGTTACAACCTGGACAGGTTGGCAGTGTATCACTCGTTCGTGCTCAGATTTAGAGTATTTTTAGAGAATTTTGGGCTGTGGGAGGAAACCCACACGGACACGGGGAGAACATGCAAACTCCACGCAGAGGCAACAGTGCAGAATTGGAATTGTTCCTCTTGTAAAATATTTTATTTCACAATTTAATTTGTTCTATTTTTTTTGTACAGAATAGCAGCCACTTCAACCCACAGCATAGTGTACAAGTAAAGTCTTGCCAAATGCCAGAACAAGAATAAAAATAACACCATTTTCATGACCGTCCACAAGGAACAATAAAAGTAAGAAACAAAGGACTTTATGTGACCGTGACATTAAGATAATATTTCTCACATGCAGGACTTCTTAACACCTCATCAGAACAAATAAAGTAACATACTCCAACACTTTTTATGTTACCAAGATGCTTTCAGATAGATCTAATCAGAAATGCACGAAGACTCACCAGATTTTACAGCAGTATGATAAAAGTTCTTGCACCACTGTCTAAAATGTATTATTAGTGACAGACGCCGCATGTGGTTTGACTTTTTGCAGGCTGGTGTTTTTCTTAGAAGCAGAAATAACACACACCTGCAGACATTTCTTTCTGCATTTGTCCATCTGTTTGGGCATCACTGCATGCCTAGCATGAATAATTCATCTTCAATTGGAATAATCCATATTCCAATGCAGACTAGTGTATTCATTTTTATTTTAGTTGACTGCAGGGCAATAGAAACGTGGCTGTGTGATTTTTGAACTGATTTTTTAAAAGAATTTCAGACAAAATTCACCTTTAAAGTTGCATCCACAAAGTCAATTTGGGTCCTGTAGCTTGTCTGACTTTATTTTCTTCATATTAGAGTAAAACGTCTTGGTGTAACTTAGTCTGTAGGTGGATTTGGAGCAGAAGGGTCAGCGTGTATTTCTGCTTGTGGCGCATGTTGCAGGTGGTTGTATTTATGCACATTTACAATGGATGCTATAAATTGTAGCTGTAGGGAGAAAAAATATCTTAAGGATTTTATCTCAGTTTCATGGATCTGTCTTTACTCCTCCACAAAACATCCTCCACAACTAATATGATGTCATCATCTGATGCCAAACAGGTTCCAGCTAAAGCTTTTTTTATGTTTGGGAAGAGGTAAAGGTCTGAGTAAGCCACACCAGGTGATTAGGATAGGTTGTAGGGTGCTGAAAAGTCCAAAGCCACAATTATAGACAGCAGATCGATCAGTACAGATCAATGAATTCTATTTTTCCACTTCCACCACTGCTAAAAATATATTGAAGCTCTTGCTAACTCCCTTATGTGCCAGGCTCAGAACTTATCAGCCACCCATCACTGATGTAACAGTAAAACTCCTCCTTGTGCTGCTGTCATCACTACTGCTGCTTTTAATATTAATAATAGTGGTTATGCATGCAGGTCTACTTTTTGACAATAGAGGGCAGTATCACACAACACAGATTGTGCTTTTTTTTATGCCCTGGCATTCTCTGATGCAACTGGAAATCATTCATGTTGCTGAACTATGACCTCAAGTCAGATATCATTAATGCTGACAACTAGGAATCTGAAAAAAACAGAATCTATTTATATTGTTTCCCCTCCTTGGTACTCATAACTTACAGTATTTAGAAAATATGATGGATAATAATATGTCAGCTCCTTCCTGTCTATCACATTAAGCAGCACAGTCATCTAATTTCTCCATTTGAATGATTTTTCCTTTGTTGAGTTTTGTTTTTGGGTCAGTGAGTTATGTACCACAGGAATCAACTCAGGTTAAACTGCTTTGAAACACAATTCTTATGTCACAAATTGGCAACATCTGGACAGCTGCTGAAATGTCAGATCACTGCTGCGATCTGATTTTCATGATCCGCAGAAAATTTAAATTTAATGGAGGCAATTTTGTCTGATGGAATTGTGTACGGTGTCACTGCAGTGAATGACAGCTGCAAATTTGTAAGAAATATGAGAATCAGGATGTTAAAAGCCAGCCAGGATCACTCCAAGTCGTTGTAGCTGTCTTCCATCTTTCATTACTAGTCACACCATCTCTGTGTACGCTCAACCGCCATGCAGAATGATGACAAATGTGTCAGAGTCACATAAAAGTCACATGAATTCCCTTAACTGTTCAGAAAGAGGTTGCATTGTGAAAATGGCCCATATAAAAATGACCCAAATCAGATTTTGGCAGCTTTTATTGCCGGTGACAAAACCAGACCTGGAAACTGGAGAAGCACAAAAAATATTTCTATTTGCTGCACAAATTTGCCAAAATGTGCTAGCCATGTCTGCTGCCATCATGTAGAACATGTCCAAATATTGGCTTTGAATGTGCAGCAACCAGGCTGCAAACAGTGATAACCTGAAAGCTTGTCATGGTGAAAAACAAGATACCTGATTGTGCACATGGTCAGTAGTGGCTGTATTTTAGTTTTACAAAATAACTACCATGAACCCTTATTTTGCAACTCTTGTGTTTGGATTGTTGAGCTGCATCGGGTTGTTTCCTCATTTCTTAAAGACGACAGATTGAAATTAATGGTTCGGGAGGGAGTTTTGTGTCTAAAATAACACAAGTTTGATTCTACATCAATGAATAAGCATTCATATAGAAATGTCTGAAGACACAAAACCCTAAAATAAAAATATTAAATGCTGATCCATGTAAAATCCATAAAATGAGTCATGACAAAAACATTTAATATATATACTTTACAGATATACAGTATATGCGCTGTTTACTTCAGGTAATGGTTTTTAGACCTGGATTTTTTTCCATGGAGTTTTTCCCCCATGGTTAGCATTGTTAGCATCCTCTCTAAAAGCAGTATAGCTGTCTCCAATTTGTTCCAAGTGTCAGTCCTGATTTGTGCTTCAGCTGCTGTAACCTGTCTGCTTCGCTATAAAATATGACATTACCCACAAAACCAGCCACAAACTGCTCAGTAATGATAGATTTTTCCTCCTTAATGGGTGTCAACCCCAGTTATCACCATTTTTCCACCCCTGCTCTCACTCCCATAACTGCTGTAACTGACTGGCTGACATGTGCAAGTTCTTTTTTTTTTTTTAGATTATTATTTTCACAAATACAGATTCATATATTTGGACAAGATGCTCGTTTGTTTCTAGTTTTCTACTGTATTTGCTCATTTTTGTTCAATAGCAGTTGGTTCACATGCAAGAATTTATCATACTACAGAGAACAAATAACCTAAATACAGAGAAAAAGAGGAAAATTAAGCAAAAAGAAAAAGAAATGTCAAAGAAAAGTGTTTTATATCTCATAAATTCACCATGAAAAGTGTAAATACTAATAAATGAGTCTTTATGGGAGACATTAAAGTTTTAATAGACTTCTTTTTTGAGACAGTGTCTGATTCCGTGACATTGTGACTTCCACAATGTCCACAATGCAGTTTGTCTCCTTCATCACTTAACTTTAATTTAATTCGTCAAAGCAGGTTGGTTTGACTTTGAATTTTTGGGCAGATGGGTGTTATTATTTGGATCCTTCCCTCCGGACTGAAACCGCTCCAGGCTTCTTCTCTGCTGCCTGTCAGCCTCGTTCGTGCCCTATTTTGTAGATAACAGTAATATTCAACTTTTAATCTTCTTAGACAAAGTATGGGCAAATTTAGAAGCTTTGAACTTCAGGCTTATGCTATGGGTAGGAAAATACCCTGAAACACTTTAATCCTCCTTTTCTGTTTTTTTTTTTTTTTTTTTNTTTTTTTTTTTTTTTTTTTTGGTTTGCTTTTATTTCCATTCACAATTTTAATAACAGATATGCAATGTTTCAGTCCATTTTGGATCTTTGTCAGGTACATCTTACATACAGTAATCACAGATAATGGAAAACACTTGTTCTTCTTTACTGGCTACACATATTAGCTACAGGTAATGACACTTGTAGGTGATTAGCTTCAGCTAGCTGATTAGCATCAGATGTCCTGGCGATGACAATTAGTTAAAGACAAGGCAATATTTCTTTAGCAAATTTTCAAGTATCTATGCAATTCAAAGTGCTTTATAAGAGACAAATAACTCATATTAATAAAAAGATAGAACAATAAAAACACATTGAAAAGGTCATAAAAATGATTCATAATAATAAATAAAGATTAAAAAAACTAAAAACCATGAAGTAAAAACTTTAGAAGGTGCATATAAAAGGTGCATTTTCAGTTAAAAGCCGAGGTGAACAACATAATCAGCTTAAAGTATGCAAAGAGGATGCTATAAAAGGGGTTCAAATCAAAATATAATTGATATTTTGTCCAGTTTATAGTTGTAAAAAGCTTCTCTTCTCAGTAAAATTTTGTAGTGTTATGGCTGTCCAGCAGATCCAAAATGAACTTTACTACATTTCTGGGTCATCAAATGTCTGGATTTGAAAAGTCAACTATAAAGTTCAGGCAATAAAGGCAATAAGAGAGAGGTTATTTTATAGATATGAAAAAATTTTTAAAACATTGAGACCCTTTCCATGTAGAATCCCAGATAAAAGTACTCCTGATTTTGATAATTAAGTATTTCTTCAAAAATAAAATTAAAAATCATTTTTCTGTGAAGTCTGATTGTCCTTTTAACACGGAAGCTTCTTCCTGACACACATCATCAGACTAATGATGCCACCTCTGACAAGTGAAACTGGGTTGATGGATTTTACTTATGACTGACACTAATTTAATAAAAATCAGAACAGAAGGACTTGTGTGTGTGTGTGTGTGTGTGTGTGTATGTGTGTGTGTCCAACAGCTGTTTATTCTGAATAGAAAAGGCAGCCATACAAGTCTACATTGGTGGCAGGAGCAGGAGGACAGTCAAACTTTTGTTACTGTAGTTTTTTTTTTTTTTTTTTTTTTTGTATTTTTCCTGATTTTTGAAGAACTTCCTCCACTTTTGAGCCTGCATACTTTTTGGAACCGGTTGGATTTGTGCAAAAGCAGGACGTATAGGAAGTGGCAAACTTGTTGCTGGCTCTCTGATGCTCCACGTCTCAGTGTTCTGACTGGAGAGACGCCAACATGATGGAGCCAGAACTCAGGTTCCTGGAGGTGAGGCATCAATAACCTCTTATTTTTACAAAACACTGGAAGCTGCTTATGTGTGTGTGAGTGAGTATTCTGACATGTGGGCTGAAAACATGAAAAAAATAAATATGCAGAGGAAAAATTTACAATCTTTCTTAAAATTTATAGAATTGTATTTTTGGTTTAACAGTACATATAGGTTAGTTTAAATGTATAATTTTACATGTAAGTGCTGGAATTTGATATATAATCATACAATTTGATAATCTGATACAATGTGGGCATAAGAGGGTGAAAAACATTTTGGCTAATTTTAGTTAATTTAGGGCTTTTATGACATCTGATATTCTATTCTATTCTATTCTTCTTTTCTGTGCTTTTTAACTTCTTCTGGTTGAAACTGAATTTGCTGTTCAGTTGTCCAGCAGATCAGAAGATGAGGTGTGTTGGAGCTCTTATTTTTACACACACCACACACAGACACACACACACACTGCATTCGCTCTGCTGTGAATGATAGGGTGGCAGACCTCCATCAAGCAGAGAGGCAGTGTGTTTCATCAGAGAATCCTTGGAGTCTGCTGCCTCCAGGGAGAGTCGAGACTCTGGGAAACAGAAACGCATCCTCTGGGATGCAATGTGTGTCAGGACAGACTGTTGTTTGCGTGTGTCTGTGTGTGTGCAGATATGTCTGCAATATGACTGGAATATCTGTAATTTCTTTAGACTTCTATGATTCTGTTTCCAGTTTGATTCAATCCTACTTTGAATACTGACTTCTCTTACGTTATCCAGCTCCAAACCAGCTGGGAAAAACCTAAAATGGGCTTCCTCAAACAGGAAATGATAACATATGTGCAAAAAAGTGTCAAAAAGCAAAAAAGTACAAATTTCTAACTTAATGTCTTTTTCTATTAACACACAAAATACAGTTAGAATTAGTTTGGGTCCAACTGGGACACCTTAAGAAAGCTCGTTTGCTAGCATGACTGCCTCAAACGTTCCCAAACAAACACACAATCTCTAATTTGATGATGCCACATTTAAGTCTCTAATTAGTTGTATTTTGATTGCCTGCAGCAGACTCTTTGTTGTCTTTTTGAGTCAGTCGAGTCCAATTAAATTTTTCGCACAGATGTGAAACGGTTAAATCCACTCTGTCCTGGACAGACTTTGATGAGAAAGTGAAGGCTCAGTTGTGGATGGATCGAGCCGTCAGATAATCGGTGGGTCAGATCAGCCTGAAGGCCTCCATGGTCAAACTCTAGTACATATGACTCAACTTTCACCGCGGGCGAAGACGCTCACATGGCAGTAGACTTGACTGAAACCCAGCCAGGCAGTCAGATGGTTGCTGGGTGCTGGACCTCAGGCTGTTTCTCCCAGAGACCACAGCTGGTTTAATGTGTGCAAACCCCTGGGTCAGTCAGTAAAAGATGACCTACTTCTTTACAGGCCCAGGTAACAGGCTGTTTTCTTCCAAAGAACAGCTTTTTGTGTCTTGGCTCGCCACTTTTGTGTTCTGGCTGTGTTGTCGTCCACCATTGTCCGTTTCAAAGAGTAACTCTTCCCTGCCTGTCCTCTTTTCAGTGAGCAAAGATTTAGAACGCATCCATTCTCTTCATTTATTTATTTATTTTTTGTTTGGCAGGGACGTTACGTACATTATCATGGACAAATGTGGAAAATGCAATGTATAAGACATCTAGCTTAAAGGACCATACTGGCGATCGTGCATGTTTGAGCCTAATATATTCAAGTTTCATACGTAACGTTACTGACAATCATTTCCCAAAGCATACTACTGGAACGGTGAATTAAAAATGTTTTTCCTACCTTCCAGACAGGCATTGGTTTCAGTTCATTCTGCTATTAAAATCAACTTGTTGATACTAGAAATGTTCTTGGGATAGGTAATCCATCATCACCAACAAGACGTGTATTCAGGTTTTTTTTCAAAGTTACATAATTTTAGCATTAAAGCACAATAAAATGTATGCCTCCACCAGGGAATATAGTCCCAAAAGAAGACCTGCGTTTATGGAAAAATTTAAACGACCATGACTTCATAATTTTGCATAACTATTAGCAGGAGAAACATGGATTTTTAAGGCGGGTGTAATGCTTGAATATTTGATTTTGAAACATTAAGAAATTTTGCAAAATATCAGAAAAGCTGAAATACGGTTTTATCCTTTGGGAAATGATTGTCAGTAACGTAACATGTATTGAATATAAACATGCACGATCGCCGGTATGGTCCTTTAAGCTAATTTGCAGTCCTTGCCCCTGGTCAGGCTTTTAAATACAACAAAAAAACGATCCAAACAGTTCATACAAAACACAAAACAAAGAATCACATTGACATAAAAGCTGTGTTTGTGTGAGCATGTGACCTCATTCATGCTCACATCTCTGTTGCTGCTTGAGCCAGAGTTTGACTTTTGCATTAAGTTCTTCATTTCTGCTGATAAAGAGTTCCACATGTTCCTTTTACTGAAAAATTAAGAATGAATCTGTGTATCTTGGGCTAAAAGAGATTAAAAAAAGGAACCAATGGAGCTTCTTTCACCGTTTAGAGAATTCAACAAGCTGTTATCACGGCTTCACCTTTGACACTTCAGGGACAATTAACTCACTGAAAAACCTTCTTTATCAAAATAGCTTTGCAGTCGTGCCTTTGTGGTTCCCAGCATCACAGCCCTGCTGGTTTCCATTAAAGCTGCAGGTTAATTACATTCACCTGCTGTCCCAGGTGTACATCAGTCCTCGATTAGACAGCTGGAGTTAAATGGAAGAGTTTGGCGCTCAGAGGAAGAAGATTCTCACCAGTTTTGGCTCGTGACCTGTTAAAATGTTGTAACGGCTGCTTGCCCCCGGCACAGTCTGGAGAATCTTGATTGCTGTTAGTTAAAAATGTCAAATATTGCTTGAGAGAGCATTTTTTTAAACCCAGGAGGAGAATAGACTCCTTCAATCTAAGCAAAAATTACCATTACTACTTCATGACACATTCAATAACAACAAAAAAAAAAAAACATTTTCTCTTTTTGCTTCTTGGGTCCTTTTTTTTTAATAAAAAAAAAGACATAATAATAAAAGTTCAGTTGATTATATTATTTTCGTGTCTCAAAAATCCTTTCACAATGACCAGAATGGCATAAAAACAAACTTTTTGGTCCTGCTTTCTCATAATGTCCGCTGCTGCATATTAAAACACATTATTTGGACACACACATGCAACCAGACAGACAGGTACCTACATGTAAGTGAATGCAAACACACATACACACACACATGCGGCACACAAGCCAACAGTATAGACACAACACATATAAAGGCATATGATTCAAAAAACATGCATATAACTAGCTTGTGCTCTATAAAGTATGTGGAGAAGATGTCTGCTTTGTGGACATAAGTGAACTTTTTAAACCTCAGAGAGAGAGAGAGAGAGAGAGAGAAATAAAAATAGTGAACATAAGACTATGAGGTAGTAAGGAGGATACTGTATGTATTTGAGTAGTTTGAGTGTGTGTGCGGGGGGGGNGGGGGGGGGTCAACTTCATGTGGTCTCCGATTCCACATGTTAAATATTTAATGGGGAAGGGAAGAGTCAAATCCAAGCTTTGAGGATTTATTCCTCCTCCCTCTCTGCTCCTGCCCTTTGTCTTCCTCCTTTTTCCGCCCATTTCTCTTCCTCCTCTATTATTTCCGTCCTCCTCATCCTCTCTCCATCTCTCCATATCCTCTTATTGCTTCCCTCTTGGCTTTTTTTTTTTCAGAATTTTCCATCCCCTCCGTTTTCNCCATATCCTCTTATTGCTTCCCTCTTGGCTTTTTTTTTTTCAGAATTTTCCATCCCCTCCGTTTTCTTCCCTCATTCCACACTTGTTCACCTCTTGCCTTTCCTCTCATGTTCATCTCTGCACTAATATGGCTTATTCTCTTTTCATCAAACCCATACATACTTGTGTTATTATACTTCTGGGGATTTGGAATGAATTAATTCATTTACTAATGCTTAAGCCAAGCCCCAATGCTAATTCTCATGCATGTAGCTCCAGACGGCAGCTAGAGATCATTGTATGAAAAACAACAATTCCTAGAAATTCTGTAAAATGATCTTTGTAAACAGTGTAGGAAATAACCTACAAATAACAATAATAATAATAATAAAATAACCTCCTAAGGAAGCGAGGAGCATCACTTCGCAGCACTTTTTTCATCTCCATGTCCTTGTGAGAGCATTTAGTCCTCACAAAGAGGAGACAAATACCTGCAGGCTGGTTTGTCTCTTCCTGTCCAATCCTCCTTCTCCACACTCCATCTTCATTTGTGTTTTTCCCATTTCCCACCCTCCTGTTATCTTTCATTATTCTCAGATTGGATAGTGGGCACAGTGTGTGTTTGTGTGTGAGAGAGTTGGTGTCTTCTGGGCTTTCTCGCTGACACCTATCAGTTTGCATTCAGTCGCTTGGCAGTACAAAAGTCCAGCTGGTTACTGATCTGCTTGATTGTTTCACTTCATTCTAGCCTGAAAGGATTTTAGATGAAGCTTTGGTCCAGTTTATTCTCCAATAAATGGCAGAGCTGTATTCCTATAATGCATTTCAGAGGAATATTTTAATACTAAATATCACAGCAAATCCCTAAAGTGATATCACAGGAATAGTATAGTGATATTATAGGAGATAAAAAAAATACCGTATAGTGCAATAAGGTAATTTTAAATGTATTATTGACTATCACAGACACACTGGAAGTCCCTCTGGGAATATTACCATGCTTTTCAAGGACTGATTTCACAAAGAAGCTATAAATATTAAAATTTATCATAAAAGTAGTTGCTTTATGTTTACTTTGCAGGGGTTAGCTGCAGTCACACACAATCTTGTCTTGATAGGAACATAGTTGGAACATGTAGTAATTTTCCATGTGATGCAGCATCAATTATTAAATTAATTAAGTTTGCATTTTCTATGTTACGATGTGCTATGATACCCATATCATTTACAATTATTTATAATTTTCCAAAGCTATGGTGTAATTGTAGCTATTCCTACAATATGGCAATGATCAACTGTATTATTTTATCACAGCTTTGGCATTGAAAGTAAATGGCAGTAACTCAACCTTGGGTTCAACACCTTGGATGAGAGTTTTCAGCACCATGGATAACTCCACACACTCATTCACAAACAAAAAAAAACACATTTTCACAACCATGGACAGCAGCGTAGGCAGATACACACATACAAGGAAAATATAAAGAAATGTATTATTAGATAGATAGATAGATAGATAGATAGATAGATAGATAGATAGATAGATAGATAGAGACTAAAATGTGTGGATACNTAGATAGATAGATAGATAGATAGATAGATAGATAGATAGATAGATAGAGACTAAAATGTGTGGATACTCGAGTTTTGTCAAGTTAGCTACAAACAGCTACACCGGAAATGTACTGTCAAGAAATCAAAATCTAAAAAATAAAAGCCTTTGTTAATTATTAAAAGTAGATAGGTCAATCTCTAACTATAAAATAGATCAATAAAATAATCAAAAGGATGTAGGCTAATGATGTGCACATATTTCCTCTTAAGTCATATGTCCAAGATGACATAGATTGAAATTGCCATCTTTATGAAGACATCTTAAATGATTGAAAATACTGCTTTTTGCGATCTATTATTTTTTTTAAGGTCCCATGTCTTATTGGATCAGACTGAATGCAAGATGCAAAGGCTCAAAATAATGCTTCTAAATGTAGATTATGTGGCTTTTCTTTTGAAATACACACCCGGAAGTCAGTGTTGCCCTCATTAAGTCTACCTTGCCAGTGCTGCTAAATTGACTCGCCGACGGGCTTGGGTGTTATTGCCGGGAGAGCCGCTGAATTCACACCGAAAATCACGACTGTGACATCCGTGAGATGACAGCCTCCAAAGATCCGACGAAGAAGAAACCCAAAGAGGCGCAGCAAGATGAGGTAAACATGGAAGAATCAATGAAAGATTTATGTTTCTTCTTCAGATGTGAGGAAATCTGCTCAGGACAGGTGCTATAATAACCATATAATACATTTTAGAAGGAAATTATGAAGCTCTGTAGTTACTGAATGGGATTATGAGAAGAATTTTACAAAAATATCATAGGAAGATGATCAATGTAAAGCAACTCATCATCACGTCAGCCAGTATAATAATGGTAATGATATGTTTGTTTTGTGTCTGTCAAGGATGCTGCATGTAAATATTGTGTGAAATGATGTGCATGGGTGATGATTTTATTATTTTCTTCATGTTATTATATTATGAATGGTGGATTTATCACATTTCCTCTTTGATGAGTTGAGGTGTATCAGGTTTTTCTCCAGACTTAGTTGAACATCCGTTTGCAGGTCTCACTCTTTCAGTTTCCAGGAATTCATTCAAGCCATTTTTTTTTTTTTTTTTTTNATGACTTGGTGTATTTGGAAACCCCCAGCGCGGACCAGGGTGGCTCATCTCTTATTGCGTGTTTGTTTCATCAGGTGTCAGAAGTGTGTAATCTGATGTGTGTGTGTGAAAGGTGAGTTGTGTAACAGAGTCTCAGATGAAGTCATTATCACAGAAACAACTTGTCTGGATGCAGCAAAGCATTAAAGCCTGACATCAAAATATGTGAAGTGTCATCTCTCTCTCTCTCTTTCTCTCTCTCTCTCTCTCTCTCTCTCTCTCTCTCTCTCTCTCTCTCTCNCCCTTCACACACACACTAACACACACACACACACACACACACACACTTGAATCCTCGCTTGCTTTACTCTCCAGTGATGTGCATCTGATCAGCATACTGTTGCAGTGAACTGTGGCTGCTGAGTCTTGCTTGATGCACACACACACACACACACACACACACACACACACACACACACATGCACGCACACACAAAAACAGCATGCCAAAAATTAGCCCCGAGATGTTGAACTAATACCCAGAGAACAGTTGATGGCTCAGTGGAGTGCTATGAATGCTCTACCCACTGCTTTGTGTGTGTGTGTGTGTGTGTGTGCGTGTGCATGCATGTGAGTGTGTGGTAGGTTGAATCATTTTTTCCTGCTTCATTAATTAAACCATTTCCACCTTGCCAGAGCACGTATGATACAAATCCTAAATCCTTCTGGACACATTTATGCCTCTTATCTTCAGTGTCAGACAAGCTGGTTTAATGGCTTTAATCTGCTTTTCATTATTAGATAGATCTAAATATAACGCAGACACAGTCAGTATCTCTAAAATATTCAACATCCAGCCTGTTAAGTGCATCTCATTGTCATTAAGACCTAAAATATATTTTAGGGCCAGGAAACACTCTTATAACTAATACTATTCCTATTTTGATTATGAATATGAAAATGATGATGATGATGGTGGTGGTAGTGATTACCATGATGATGATATGATTGTCAGTATATGATGAAGTTTCAAAGCCAGCTAAGATGACACATTAGATGACACTGAATATGAAAATGGGCTTTTAATTGTTTTGACACATTTTCAGTAAAACATTGTCAAATCAACAGCTGACAAGAAGCTGAATGATGTTACAAAGACTATGTTATGATACACAAAAATGTTAAATATTTTCCCTACCCTATTTACAATTAGCATATTTTCTTAGAAATTCACACTATGAATCATTTTGTGAGGGTATAATTTCTTGGCATTTTGTTTAGGTGGCTAATATTGGAATTAAACTCTTGGCATGCAAATCAAACCAGACAAATCAGGCAGATAGACTTAATTTTTGATTTCTTTGATATTGAAATAATCGCAATTCAATAAACAAATTAAAGAAAAATATATTTGCAATAACCTATAATGTCAGTCATATAACGTCTTCTTCCTCTATTCCTCGACTGTATTGATTATTTTTTCGATTTCTCTGCTGTCAGGCTCTTTGGCGCCCTCTGTTGACTGGTTTTGTTAAAGTAAAATGTGAACGCTTACTGCCTAATTTTGACCTCAACCGCTTGCTGTACTTCTGAAAAAGAAAAAAAACGTAGAAGAAGACATTTGTTGTTTTGGCATCTTATAGAATAAATAAGTTTAAATAAATTTCAGTAATAGTTTTTCTTTGACTTCCTTGCTCGTCTTCACGGCTGTCCAACAAGAAAAAAATAAGAGCAAATGGACATTTGTATTACCTGTAAGTAATGACGCACAGTAAGATAATGTACTCATGTTGTACTTTAACGTACGTTTTTACTACAAATTTCGTGTTTGTACTGTTAACATTTTTTGTTGGTAATGTGTTAACTATGACATTAGTGCATTTATTTTATGTGACGTTTAGTTTTCTGGTGTAAAATTAGCTGTAATAATCATTTGGCAGCTAGATGGCAGAAAAACTATGAAAGCAAGACATTTCACCGTAAGCAGTCAGAAGGCAGGTGCAATTAATTAATANGCAGAAAAACTATGAAAGCAAGACATTTCACCGTAAGCAGTCAGAAGGCAGGTGCAATTAATTAATAATTTGTGAAAGCAGCTTGATTCAATATGAAGTCACAGTGATAATGAGAGCTTGTTACAGTTTTAAAATGAGCTATAACTCATAATAGAATTATGTGGATAAAATCTGCCAAAATTCCTTTTAAGTTTGCATGCACAGTAGAAATAAAGTTATCTTGAATTTTCGTAAAACACAAAAGAAACATATATTTCTTTGTTTGACACGTACAACAAAGTTGCTGAAAAGGGATGTTCATTTTGAGTCTTTCTCATCTAAATTGAGAGAAACACACTGTAAATGTCTCATTCTTATCAAATTAGTTCAAACAGACAATTAGCTTTTTACAGGAATGTTCTAGAAATGAGTGTCAGGATGTTGAAACAAGACAGAATAAAGCAGATAATATTCTGTAAGACCATCAAGAAAATGACTTAATTCAGGAAAAACATTCAGCATTTGATTTTTATACAGTTAATTTTTTTGAGTGCCTTACATTCACTCTGTAAATAAGAAACAAAAGTCTCAAAAAACAACTTTTTTGCCATTTTAAGGTTTTTCTTATCATCTGGTTTAGTGAAGGATTTTTTTTTTTTAAGACTGTACTACAGAGGTTTGAAATATCAAAAAATATTGATTTATGCAGATTTATGTCTGAATTTATCATGTTTTTTGTGTTTTAAATGTCTAGTAAGCTCGGTGTCGAGATTAATCTGCCTCATGTCGACCATTTCTCTACAGCAATGTGTCTGTCAGCTGTGTGGACTAAAGTTACCAACTGATGCATTTCACAGTCTCTTACTTGATCTTTCTTCTCTCTGTGTCTCCTACCAAGCTAAGAAAAAGGTGAATTAGATGTCTTCTGACAGCTCCCTATTACAGCTCCCTGCAGCCTCACTGCTGGAAACATCCAAGCACATTCACACTTATTTTGCGGCCGAATAAAAGTGTGAAGAAAAAGCCTATTTGTGTCATTTTTCTCCGTTTTTTTTCCTCCTCTTTTAAAGTCATGGCTATGGGCAACTTTCATCACCCCAGACTGACATCAAATTGAAACGATCAGTCCAGAAAAATGATGTAACCCAGTGGTGTGTCTGACATTCAGGTCAAAAATGTCATCATGTGGAAAGTGAAAGGTTTTTCTGTCCATGACCACTGGATTCCCCAGTGAAAGGCTGAAAATGTAAAAACAAAAGCTGGCATTCCATTTTTCATGTCATGCCCGAGTTACAGCAATGATTCTCCTTCAATTCCTGGAACACGAGGTTTACTCTGACGGCTCTTTTGAGTGGGTCATCTCTGATTGGTCCAGACAGGAGTGTAAGCTACAAACAAGTCAGTCTCCTCTTGCTGTCCAGACAAATAATGGAGTGGAATCCAAAATTCTAAATGTATCTAATAGCTGATTTCATTCTGAGTCTTGGAATCTACTAATATGTTGAATATGACAGGCTCAGAATTTATCAATCAACCCTCATGGATATTTATCTATTCTTTTTATATTGTTTCACTTTTTATTCCAAACCTTAGACATGACTGCTCTGATTTTGATCAGACCAGACCAGACATCACTGTTCCAAATGGAAGGATGCTGCAAGCTGATTGGCCCAAACCGTGACTATATCATCCATGCAGGACGATGATGCTGACCTGTTTTTTTTGTTTGTGTGACTGTGTGTGTGTGTGTGTGTGTGTGTGTTTGCAGGAGTTTGTGGATGTCAGCCCCCCTCAGAGGAACTGGAAGGGAATCGCCATCTCCCTGCTGGTGATCGTGGTGGTCTGCTCGCTCATCACCATGTCTGTGGTCGTCCTCACACCTGGTGAGAGTGTGTGTGTGTGCCTGTGTGTGTGTGAGAGAGAGAGAGAGATAAATCACACTGTAAGTGAAAATCACAAAATAAAAATTATCTGAAAAATTCCCAACCTTGAACTTTCCTGAGAAAAGAAAAGCGAGCACTTTGAATTATGGAGCCTCACAGGCAGATATTTTCTGTGTACATGTTCCAAATATAAAGATGTAAGATAGATATATTTAATATTTAAACAAGTTTCGGGAGCATTCAAGACCTTTCTAAAAAAAAAACAAAACATGAAGGCGATGTTAAAATTCACAGAAAAATAAGCAGAAATTAGATTTCGCTGTCGTGTCTTATAGCAGATTGAGTTAAGCATGGAGGTAATTTTAATCATTTTTGACACGTTTCCTGGCATTTTTTCTGTGGCAGCCTTCACTGCGTAATCCTATTTATTGGGGCTTTTCTCTAGAATTCCACAACAAAAATGCAGTCAACAAAATGTAAAAAATAAATAAATTCATGTCTAATTTTTCATTTGTTTTGGTGTATGACTTTTGAACCAGCAATTTTAAGGAATCAAAGAAGTTTCTGGATTCCAGATCGGCGCCAAAATTTAACGAGTTCTTCTCTGGGCCGTGCTCCACCATTCTCCAAAGTTTTGTTGAAATTGTTTTGTAATTTTGGAGTAATTCTGAAAACAATCAGCAGATTTGGATGAAAACATAACAGGTAGCAAAGGTGCATCCCAGAATGCACCACTGTTGTGACATACAGTAGATTCTGTTACTTTTGAGTTCCATTTTGTAAATATTTTCACTTGTTTTCAAGACTTCTTTCAGTTTTTACTTGAGTGTGTTTAATTGAGACTTAAATTTATTTATTCAACATTCCTAAAAATTACTTATGTTTGTCATATATTGTTATACCATTGAAAACAGAAAATTAAGCAAATGAGCGAAGTACAGAGTGTTTGTGTTCATGTGTGCGTGAGTAAAAGCATGAATATGTATATCATAGTGTGTCTTTACCAATTCCTTTCCCCTTGGTTTCCCTTCCTGTCTCTGCTCACATTTTGCATTTCTGCCAGAGCTCCTTAATGGAGAAATTTCAAACTTTAAGATGTCTTTTAATTCCTCATTCTGATGCTTTCTTTGCCGATGATCATTCCGTCTTGTTCTTCCAGCGATGAAGCTGTGAGAATAAAAAGGAGCTGATGTGATTTTGCTGTGTTTTCCCAGCGGAGCTCCCCGGCAGCAGCAAGTCCAGGCTGACTGTGGCAGATCTGTACAAAGCAGAGTTCAGCGTGCACGACCCCGAGGCCACATGGATCAGCGGTCAGTGCTTTGTGCCTTTACCGTTCCCATGAAAGAATAATGGAGGTTTTCTACTTTTCTACGCTTACTTTAGCAATCATCTTTATTTTTATCTTTCTTTTTCTGCCCATTTGCACACAAAATATACCCATATACACACATATATATATATATAATTTAAAAAATATATATTTTATCATTTCCCCATATACAATCAAGACAAACAATAAGAAAAAAAAAACAAGAAAAAGAGAGGCTGCCAATTATACAGAATTTAAATGACACAGAATACNAAGAAAAAAAAAACAAGAAAAAGAGAGGCTGCCAATTATACAGAATTTAAATGACACAGAATACCATATATTTTCAATGGTAGTATTTGTGAAAGATTATGTCGAGCTAGTTGTGCTTACACTTCTGGACTCATTTAAGTAATCAAGAAATTAAAATTTATCAAAAAAAAAAGTAATATTAATACTTATTAGTAATAATAAAAAAATAAAAAAATAAAAAAGAAATGAAAATCGTTGTGATTTGACCCATAGTTACTGTAGTTACTTTAGGTTTAACATCCTTCTGTACATATTTCTGATCGATGAAGCCATTTGGATGAATGGTGAAATGTTTCAGAATTAAACACTTGAGTCTGTTGACTTGACTCAGTTTTCATACGGTTTATCTACCCGTCTGGATGACTGAAAATATTCAACATAATCAAGAAATGGGTCCCAGATAACTCAGAACTTCGTAGGAGAGTTAGTCCTCATTTCCATCTGTATGACTGAAACCATTTCATCCAGCCCTTTCTGGAAGCAGGGTGGAAAAGATGATTTCCTGTCCTTCAGGATGGGTCTTTTAGCCACGATCATCCCAAGCATCAGAGACTGCTTTGTAGGTGCAGGAAGGCCCAGACTAGACTGTGAACAGCCAAAAACGGCCAGACCGGCTTCCAGTTGAATCGTCCTTTTATATGGTATACTATATACAGTGCTGTATATACTTGAGTATAAGCTGAGTTTTTATTACCAAATTTTACAACACAAATCAGGGATCGGTTTATACATGAGAAATCCAGATTTGATCCGAGAGAAGGAAATTTCCAGGGGTAGAAATATTACCCATTACCACTACCCATGGAAAATACTTTAAATCATACCTTAGAATGAGATATTTCCTGACTAAACANATTACCACTACCCATGGAAAATACTTTAAATCATACCTTAGAATGAGATATTTCCTGACTAAACATTTTATCCAGCACATTTTGCAGCACATTTCACAGCAGTAAGCTCTGCTGTGATTGGTCAGTAACGGTAATCAGCTGCTGAAATAAATATCATGTGTTTACCGGTATGTGGATTATTTTCAGAAAATCTTAGGAATACTATGACAATACCCAGAAAAGCAGGTGATTTGCTAAACAAATAAATTGATGGAACAACATCGGGGTTGGTTTATATAATGGTTTCTTTAAAAAAAAATCTAAATTTGCAGGTCAAAATCAGAGTATACACAAGTATATATGGTATACCCATATTTTTAAAAGTAACAAATCAGTTTGAAGCTCAGAATTTGGGAATATTTGGGAAATAGTAAATGAAAAAGAGTTTAAGAAAAATGCATAAGCTGCTAATTATCTTCTCCCACCTCCCCCACCCCCCTCTGTCTCAAAAAAAAAAAAAAAAAAAANAAAAAAAAAAAAAAAAAAAACCACCAAAAAAATTCCAAGCTTATTTTGGTCTCCTACATTTCCCAGAATCCCCCTGACCCCAGCGACCGGCTGGGAACTTGCTGATTGTAAATGTAGCTGGAGGCAGAGACAGAAATAGCAAAATAAGAGACGGGTAATTTTTCTCGTCGAGGGAAATAATGAGATTCACGTCCTGAACTCCATACTCAACTTGTCTTGTAACTGCATTACATTCTGCTCCGGTTTGTGCTATTTTTGCGCGACTGCCTGTTGACTGTTGGAGATTGGTGAAAAATAACATCTGACAACAAAAATCACAATAGAGTAGATCCAAACCTGCTACATGAACCTCAAATGAGTCTTCATCTTAGGATAGAAGTAAGTCTGAGGCAAACGTGGAGCCTTCGCGCTCGGCTTCGTTCGGGGATTGCAATTGGTTGAAACTCCTTGGTGGTATTTGATGTTAGAGCAGAGGGAGAGATGTGGAGGTGAGATGGAAGAGAATCAGGAGGACAGCGATGTAACAATGATGCAACACAGGAGAGCCAGAGATGATGAGGTGAAAGTTTCAGGTTGATATTTGGATTTTCAAGTGCATCCCTGGACTTCTTGATGTTTATATTTGTCTCCTAAAAAATAAAATTTGTGTGCTTCCATGTGCCGTAATCAGAACAGGTTGAGTTTGGACGCGCATCGTGTCTGGCTGATTCTTCAGGAAAGTCAAACTTTGTTGGGTTTGACAGGTGATATGAGGACAAACCTGAGACTTTTGTTGCTTTAAGAGGCAGAAATTGAACAAACTTGTTCTGTTTGACTCAGAATTCATCAAACCCACAAAAATTCTACTGGAGAGCCAAAAATTTCTGAAGTTACCAAATACATGTCTGGATTTTGTGTGTAAATTGATGCTTAAGACCTGTAGAATATTTCCCCCTCATGTGGCAAGTTGCAGCCATTAAAAAAACATGATTTGAATATTTCAGTCAGTGTAAACATCATGTAACTTTAATGCAGCGCTGAAACATGTTGAAACGTATGTTGTATGTGATACCGTCAGACAGGATTTCAATGAATGGCAATTTAAATGAAAATTTAAGGGGGGGAATGAAAAATGTAAGAGTTAAAATCAGCCTACAAGTGATTTGTGAAGAACATCTCCTATTTTCATGCCAAGAAGTTAAAGGACCATACCATCCATTTTGCATGTTTGAGCCTAATATATTCAATTTTCATACATGTTACGTTACTGACAATCATTTCCCAAAGGATAAAACCATATTTCAGCTTTCCTGATATTTTGCAAAATCTCTTAAACTTTCAAAATTAAATATTCAAGCGATACACCCACCTTAAAAATCCATGTTTCTCCTGCTAATAGTTACACAGCCTTATGAAGTCATGGTTGTTTAAATTTTTTGATAAATGCAGGTCTTCTTTTGGGACTATATTCCCCGGTGAAGACATACATTCACTCACGCTTATTGCACTTAAACGCTAAAATTACGTAACTTCTAAAAAAGAACTTGAACATGCGTCTTGTTCAAGAACGTTTCAAGTATCAACAAGTTAATTTTAATAGCGTACCAGAATAAACTGAAACCAATGGCAGTCTAGAAAAAATTTTTAACTCACTGTTCCAGTAGTATGCTTTGGGAAATGATTGTAGGTAACATTACATGTATGAAAATTTAAGATATTAGGCTCAAACATGCAAAATGGTGGTATGGTCCTTTAAAAAAAATTAAATGTTTTGTGTCTGAATGTATTTCTTGTCGATATAGAAACATTTATGCCAAATGGGACAAGAAATGCCTTCTGGAATACAGAAATAATAATGAAATGATACTAAATTCAGTATTCAGACGTACTTGTGTGATCTAAATGTTTTATTATAATTAGGATAAAGTTTCCCCTCGGCAGCCAATGTAGCTCTTATGAATCCTGCAATAATAATGAAATCAAACTGTCCTAAAGCAGCCATATCAAAGAAGCATTGTGGATATATGAGTTTTAATAAATGCCAGAAATATTCATCTAACCTCAGGGTGGACATGATCTTCCTGCCAGCGGCGCTGCAGGAAGTATATTTGGAGAAAATGAGAATCTCTGCCAGAAGTTTCATTATGAACTCGGAACGTTCTGCTCATTCCTCAGCGGAGAGAGGTGACCGTTAATAATCTCCAAAATTAAAAGCACTTATTCACCAGCGTCGCAGTCTGCTGATGGCGTCCACCCGCTAAGCATGGCCGTCTGCGGCGTTTTGGTGAATTTGCCAAGGTGGAAGTCAGTTTGGTAATCCCAGATGCTTTTCCATTCTAGCTTTAACAAAAACAACAAAATAACTCTCCAATTACAGCTCAGGTTTGTTTTGATTCTCACTTCTGATTATTGCTTTTGATGATTGCTTTTCTGTTTTTTTCTTATTTCTGTCATATTCACTGCACGGTGTTCCTCTATTGTTAAAATGTCTGGAATCAATGTAGCTTGTCTTGGCTTTTGAAGGAAAACTTAATTAAATATACAGTTACAGATTGTAATTTGATGGCAGTTGCGCTTTCAGCATTTTTGTAGCCACATTTAGGAAATCACGTCTTTTTTCTTGAAGATTAAAGCAGAACACTTTTTGTTTTTGTGCAATTTTGACAAAGTCCCATTTGTATTTTTATCTCACTGAAACACATTTGTATTTTTCCTCTTTTTTCCCCACATTATTTATCAGTTTAGTGTGTAAACACATATGCCGGCAAGGTGAGGAGGTGCCTGCTGACCTGCGCGAGTAAACACAGATGGCCTTACAGTGCCATGTTGAATAAAGAGGATTCATAGAGTGGCGACCCACAGTGACTCTGTCAAATATCCTCCCACTGTGTTAATCCATATACGGTCACTGGCAGCAGGTCTGCGGGACTATCCTAGTGAAGAGAGAGCTGAGCCTGAACTCTCATGCTCATGAGCCTTGGGTAGCGACCGAAAGATTAAGATGGCAGTTACATCAGCCAAAATCCTCCGTAGAGTGTGTGGATTCACTGTGGAGAGTGGGTGGGGGGTGAGGTGGGGGCTACCTAGCTTAGCCTGTTGCCTCCACAATCCAGACCTGGATAATTGGTGGAAAATGGATGGATGGATGGATGGATGACACAAAGCACAAACTCTAACAAAACCTTTAAAACATTTTTTGAAAAAATCAAGCCTTATAAACATAAAAGATTTGGGTTGTAGTGTTAGAATTTTATTTTTGTAACATAAACTTCCTGCATGTTTCTCCTGCGAAGCAAAATCCTACACGATAAAGCACCACTTCATATACTGTATTGCCTTTACCATGTAATCACAGCTTATAGTTGCAGTCATCGTCCACAGCAGCAGTTTGATTGGTTCAGCGCAGAGTCCCTGGGTTGTCATGCCAACTTTTGTGAAAACCACAGAGCAATTTAACAATCTATTTATTTTAACCTTTATTTGTAGTTAAGTACACTGCAGGCAGGAAAACTATTCAGTCAGGCAGCTACTTTGACTGCTGTTGCTTAAAAGCCATGAAGCCCTTAAGGAAGAAGTTTGACTGTGATTATTGGTACTTTGCTGCAGCTGCTGGCACTCAGCCCCATAATTACAGGAAAGAGTGCCATCTTGGATATGTTGAACTTCTGGAAAAAACTTTACTTCCATGCTGCACGCACTAACTGAATAAGGTCATGGCATTTGTTTTTTTTTTTTTGTTTTTTTGTTTTGTTTTTTCAGACTTAAAGGACCATACCAGCCATTTTGTATGTTTGAGCCTAATATATTCACTTTTCATACACGTAATGTTACTGACAATCATTTCCCAAAGCATACTACTGGAACAGTGAATTAAAAATGTTTTTCCTACCTTTGAGACTGCCATTGGTTTCAGTTCATTCTGGTACACTATTAAGGTCAATTTGTTGATACTTGAAACGTTCCTGCGATTGGTAATCCATCATTGTCAACAAGTCATGTATTCAGGTTTTTTTTTTAAGTTACATAATTTTAGCGTTTAAGTGCAATAAAAAGCGTGGAGTGAATGTATGTCTCCACCAGGGAATATAGNTTTAGCGTTTAAGTGCAATAAAAAGCGTGGAGTGAATGTATGTCTCCACCAGGGAATATAGTCCCAGAAGAACACCTGCATTTATCAAAAAATATAAACGACTGTTACTTCATAATTTTGCATAACTATTAGCAGGCGAAACATCAGTTTTTAAGGTGGATGTATCACTTGAATATTTGATTTTGAAAGATTAATAGATGTAGCAAAATATCAGAAAAGCTGAAATATGGTTTTCTCCTTTGGGAAATGATTGTCAGTAATGTAACATGTATGAAAATTTAATGTATTAGGCTCAAACATGCAAAATGGGTGGTATGGTCCTTTAAAGCCAGGTGCTTTTTGTCAGAAATCAGGTTTTGACCACATTTTGTTTCCCCTCAAACCCCAAATTCTTGTGTTTGTTGCAGCATGGAGACACTGTTGACTGCAGCTTACAGTAAAGCAAGAGAAATACAAAACAAAGAACAAAATAGAGGGAAAATGAAAATGAGCTGCAAGTCAAAATAAATAAAAAAACAAAATGTTTGTGCTTTAATTACAGTTTTTTAAAATCCAATTGCCATCTGGATTTTTCTATTATTGATTTTACTCATCTTAATTTCATCCATTTTTTTAAAATACCCATCCATCCATCCATCCTGTGCAGGGATGTAGGGGGCTGGAGCGTATCCCAGCATTCATTGGACACAAAAGAAGCCAAAATATCCTCTCACATATATTTTTTGAAATATAAAAAACAGAAAGTAATGAGCCAATATGTATTTAGACCTGATCAAATTTAGCCTACAGGGTTAGAGTATCAGAATTGAAATTAATCTGAGTATTAAGGTAAAAATGGTGCATTTTTTTTTAAAAGCAGTTATGTACCATAAAAATGATCTGACATCAAAATTGTTAAGTAAAATACAGATTTTTGTCCAAATCTGACCTGGATCCATATCCAAACTATTTTTAACCCCAGCAGGACAGGACAAGTGTTCCTTCCTGATTGGATTACGTACCCCTCCACTTGAGTTTTCTGGTCTTTCTTGTCCCGCTGCCTCCCTGATCTCACATTGTCAACACCTCCTTATTACATTTTGTTCCCCTGGTTATATAACAAACAGTCTGTCATTGATCATGCAGCAGAGAGTGTCTGTATCATGCCTCATGTTGCCACTCTTGTTGAGGTCCAAATAAGAGGAATCTCAAATATGTGGATCTCTGTGCTGTTTAACTGGCTCCTTGACAGAATGACAGATTGCATTTGCATCTGAATTCGAAGAAGGAAAAAAAGACGGCGGAGTAGAAAAACACAAAGAGAAAGTAAACAGCAGATAGATGGAAGAGCTGCGACTAAAATAAAAGACTAAAACCACAACAGTTATTGACGGCCTGACAGCAAAAGTGGCTTTATCGTCTACATTTAACAATGAATCCAGGAAGTGGATGACAAAATACACCTCTGTGGAGACTTCCTGCATGACAAAAGCAGGAGGAAAGAGACGATCGAGGACAGAGGTGGAGGAGAAAGTCGAAAAGAGACAGATTCCTGCTCAGGATGTGAAGCAGCGATCCGCTGCCTGGGTGTCCTGCTCCTCCACAGGGAGATAATACTAATGAGTCGTCCTGTGGCCTGTGGCTTCTCATTATGGGCCCAGGTTAGGATGGCCTTCACACACACACACAGAAGTGTGTATTACTGTTTTTGTGAGGACCTGTAGTAGATGGGTGTGTATAATCCAATCAGGGAGCGAGACCGAACCTCCTCTGGATGGGTCGAGGAGTTAGGGAGTTGGAAAGGTAACACCAGCTGNGAGCGAGACCGAACCTCCTCTGGATGGGTCGAGGAGTTAGGGAGTTGGAAAGGTAACACCAGCTGTGTGTGTTTGCAGGATGGAACAAACACCACAAGGATTTTGGGAGAGCTGCTGCACTAAAGGGAACTTGTGATTTTTTTATTCTTATCATAACTCACTACACAGGAATTGTCTTGTGAGGATTTTGAGTCACTTCTAACCTCTTCTCAGGGCATTTGTGGATTTCAGTGTCCCCACATACCCACGATATGCCCACACAGCTGTTTACACGGGTTTTGGCTCCATCAGACATCGTTTCAGGACTGCGTGGGCGTGTGCAGGATGTGCCTGATTGATGTGACCTCCTGAGAAGAAGTCTTAAACATCCAAAATGCGTGAAAATGCCTGCGTGGGTGCTTGGAGCCTTTCAATACGAGTCGTTTGCAGTTCATCAAGTCAAAAAGTTTAGTTGAAAAGAAAGAAGAAGAAGTTTAGTGGTAATATGTCCCACATCCATCCATCAATCCATTCTGCAGCTTGTCCTGTGCAGGCATTCTGGACCCTGCAGCCTATCCCAGCTGTCACTAGGCAAGAGGCAGGGTACACTGAGATAGATACATGATAAAATGAGGAGTTTGAGTCTAAAATTCACATATATTAACCATGTTTGCTAAAATGGCCACTGTCAGTTGATCCAAGCCAGCTTCCCAACTGCTGACTCTATTATGGCTGATAAAAGGGGCATCAACTGGGAGAGCGAGAAATAAGTTGGCGATAGTGACACAAAGTATTTTTCTTGCCAGAGGGGTCAGCCGTCCCATTAGCCGTTTGTTGAGATTGATGATGAAGTTGGGAAATTACAGGCTGACATGTTTTGTTGTAAATCTAAGGTACAATAGGTCTGATCAGAGCTGAGAGCCTGTATAGATGAGTGTGTTCTGGGTCAGAATTTACCACCGAGCCTTCTGGAGGTGTTGTGGGCCTAATTCAGAAAAACATCCGCAATGGAAATTGCTTCTTTGACAGCTCCACCTTATTTCCCCTTCATTCATCCAACATCCAAGCCAGGCTCCAGAGGCAACTCGCTCCCATTTAATGCACAAGGGATACTTATATCAGCTCCCATGGAGTAGTACTTCAAAAAAGGGAAAATGATTGATAAATTGAGTCAAACAAAGCAAAGGGCAATCAGTGAAATGATCTCAGCATGTTAAATGTGGCCAAAAACACTTCAGCAGCACAAAAAAAAAAAAATAACACAAATAATAAGATGAGAGATTGGCTACTCATTGAAATTACATATCTTGCATGCGCTAAACAAGAGCTGCATGTCATTAAGGAAATAATTCATCTGAAACTTCATCAGGAAAACAATCAGCTGCATCGTCTTTTTCTGAATGCAGAGAGCATGTTCTAACACAACAAGCGACTGATAAATGCAAATGAATAATGTCATTGAGTTTAGATTCTTCTGTACTTGAAATTAGACCCCATGTAGATGAATCTGCAAAATGCAAAGTAAGAAATAGAAGAAGAACTGGGTGCTTAGCATGACGAACAAACAAAGAAAAGAGAATCCACAGAAACATTAACTACATCAACAGGATTCATTCCGTCTGTGTTATCGGTGTTTTTTTTTTTTGTAAGTCAATGCACAATCCACAGATTTTATGGCAGCTTTGGCATATGAAGTGGGGCAGACATATTCCAAGCACATTTCATACCTCTTCCAAGATGGTGAGGTTGCTTCGGCACTTTTTCTTTAACTACATTTTCAGCTCATCCATGTAGCGTTTCTTCTGACCTCCTGCAGATCTGCAATCAAGGCGTCACAGAATCTCCCTTAGCCGACTGTCATTGTTCACAAAATGAGCTTTTACAAACGAGAATCAAGGGAAAATATTCAACAGTAGCAGAACAAAAAAACTTGTGCAGAGCACTTCAGGTATTCATCTTCCACATGTGCTCTTGGAGGGGAATTACCATCAATCAGACATATGGATTTCCTGAGCCGCACAATGTCGGTGGCGTCAAAATACCAGTTCCAGGCACATCGGTTATCTGCTTCTAGGAAGTTTATTGTTTTAAAATGCTGTAAGCCCATCAAAAAATACAGGCTTTTCACTAAAAGTAGATCTACACAGTGCCTGGAACTGCTTTTTTTGTTTTTTTTGACACCATCGACATTGTATGGTTCAGGAAATCCATATGTCTGATTCAACAGCAGCAGTTCGACTTGCTGTTTAGTTTTGAAGATGTTTTGATGCTCGTCCCAGTTCTGAATCAGCGATGGGCAGTAAACTAGTTCATTCTCTGAGAGTCATTCACGCCTCAGGCCAGCTGACACGTCGGGTCACATGGGAGTCCTGTGAGGGTCTTTCGAGTCACATGGTAGTCACACGAGAGTCGTTGGAGTTGCTCGTGTCACACAGTCAAGGTCTAAACTGCTTTGCTATCGAGGGAAAAATCAGCAAAAAATAAAATGTGACCAATTCCTATTTTAAGGTAATTCAACAAATCTCTGTTGTGTTTGTACAAGAATGAGCAAAGCATTATGTGCGATAAAACACACACTAAAGTACACATCACATTCTGTCAGAAAGCACATCCCACACGATGCACAAGCTGCTGCGTTTATCACTTCCATACCGCTGCATCTATTTATTGAAGCTTTTCTTGCATCACTTCAGGATTATGGATGCTACGGTGATTTTTTTGACATTACCACAGAAACCATATCTATCTATTTTAATGTGTTAATATCACGTATACGGCATGTTTTTACAGGGTCAGAAGGTGGAGGAGTGGAATTATTCATGGAGTAGTAGTTGTTTACGGTGTCTTCTAATACACGCTTCATGTAAACGAGAGTTTGTTTACAGTGGATTAGGCAGTACTTGAAAGAGAGAGAGAGCAAAAGAGAGAGAGGGATGGATGAGTGTTTCATTCCCACATGATTGTTAATGAGGTTTGTACAAACATCAGGCTACATCTTTAACAATGACCCATATGAATAAAGCAACATGAATAATGCAGCATTCACAATGATATTATGTAAAAAAGGTAAATAACAGAGCAGAAGCAGAACTGTCTCTTCAGAAATTTCCCCAAACAGTTTCTCCACAGATCTGTATTTCTGAGCAGATTGAAACATTCAGATATAGATGCAGAAATGAATCTGCTTTCTGTAAATACACGCCTACAGACACAGTTGTTATTAAAGGACCATAACATCAATTTTGCATGTTTGAGTCTAATATATTCAATTTTCATACCGACAATCATTTCCCAAAGGATAAAACCGTATTTCAGCTTTCCTGATATTTTGCAAAATCTTTGAATCTTTCAAAATCAAATATTCAAGTGATATACCCACCTTAAAAATCCATGTTTCTCCTGCTGATAGTTATGAAGTCACAGTCATTTAAATTTTTCCATAAACACAGGTCTTCTTATATTTCCCGGTGGAGACATACATTCACTCCATGCTTTTTATTGCACTTAAACTCTAAAATTACGTAACTTCTAAAAAAAACCTGAATACACGCCTTGTTGACGATGATGGATTATCTAATTATCTATCCCAAGAACGTTTCAATTGTCAACAAGTTGATTTTAATAGCAGAATGAACTGAAACCTGTGGCGGTCTGGAGGGTAGGAAAACTTTTTTGACTCACCATTCCAGTTTGGGAAATGATTGTAACCTTACATGTATGAAAATTGAAAATGGTGGTATGGTCCTTTAATGTCAAGCGTACTTTGTTATTTATCGCACACATCTTGCTTTTCCATATCATCTCAAAAAGAAAGTCTTCAGAAATATTGCTGTTTGGTTCAAGTTTTTACTTGTATGAGTCATAATCTGTTATGATAAAAAATATATATATCTTTAGATACAGAGTGGCTAAGTCTTAACATTTTTCATTGTAATGATGCAGATGCATATTTACTACTTCTTTATTAATGTGCATTTATGCAGGAAGCGTGTCAGACAGATTCATGCAAGTTCAGGAGGAGAGAGGAGCTTCTCCTTCAGCTTCACCACAAAAATGACTTGAACGTCCATTTCTAAAGAAAGAGCATTGAAGTGAAAGTCATGCAACACAAATTGGTTTTAATTTAAAAAGTGATTGAGAGCAATAATGATTTGATTTTTTTCTG
This sequence comes from Lucifuga dentata, assembly GCA_014773175.1. Classification (NCBI taxonomy): domain Eukaryota; kingdom Metazoa; phylum Chordata; class Actinopteri; order Ophidiiformes; family Bythitidae; genus Lucifuga; species Lucifuga dentata. The sequence continues at coordinate 35,626 of VXCM01001665.1, forward strand.
GCTGGAAACAATTTATATAAATGTGCTTCTTCAAATGGGGATATAATGTGATTTGGAAACGAAGAGGAGGTTTAGTGAAAGGCCATGTAAAGGTCATGGCCTCTTTATTCACCTTCTGCTGGACATTTTGTAACGACTTGCTCTTTATACAGGCAACACACACACGTTTCAGTTCAGTCCAATTTTAGTGATTCGTAACAATTTTCTTCAGACAGCAGGTGTGTTTTGTGCAGTGTTTGTTTGAATTGAACACCATGGCTGCTGAACGATTTCCACATCTGTCTCACACACACGCACACACACACACACACACACACATACACACACACACACACGCTCACACGCAGACGGAATTAATGTGACAGCAGGTCTGGAAGGTGCAGCTATGACCTAAGTGAGATAAGGACTCAGTGTGTGTGTGTGTGTGTGTGCATGTGTGTGTGCGTGGCCATTTGGCTGTGCTGTGAATTACAAATGGTCCCAGCAGACCGGCGACCGGTCGAGAGTGATGGCTAATGAACTGACAGACTGTGAATCCCCCAGTGTGATGGAAATCAGAGGAGGAGCGACTGTTCTTCATCTTCCTCTTCATTTCTCTTTCTGTTTCTGGAGTTTTCTTTCATTTCCAAGATAAGAGGAACAACACACAGGAAAATAACGCTCATTTCCACGAGTTCGTCGCCTCCTCCTAAATGCAATTAAATGCTAACCCTGATTGAATGGCACAGACGTTGTTTGTCAGAAATAGTGGTAATTTTTTCGTTGCCGCTGCTCATAACAAGAAAATTGCTGCAAATAATGATTATTTTCATTATCATTGAATCAATGAATCTGTGCTCTCTGAAATTGATAATTTGACATCACAAGTTGTACAAAATTGATTCTTTTGTCTCAACAGTTGAAAAAGCCTAAAAAAAAATTCTCAATTTGCAATCATTTCTAATGGATAAAACAGATGAAGTCATCGTGTGGAGAAGTTGAAGCCAGATATTTTTGGGGAATTTTTATTGGATTACTGACTAAATTGACTATTCAGATATTAAAATTTTAATCTTTTCAGTACTAAAGCTTCTTGGGGTGAGAATGAAAATTTGTGACATCAATTTAGTCTCCTGTCCCTTTATTGGAGCTCCACCAGCTTCAAATTTAGAACTGAGGAGAAGAGAAGAGATCTAATACTGTGATCCACTTTACTCTGAACTCTGAAAATTCCACGTCGATTCTTCCAAATTCTGATAAAAAAAAAACAAAACAAACTGTTTATTCAGCACATGTATTACCGTGCTGTCAGGATTATGGGATGTAAGACGTTCTTCCTTCTTGGAAGTAGCACTTGGGTGTCAATCCAAGTTAAAGATTGTAAAAGAAGGAATGGAGATAACCAGATGGGCCATAAAGTAGCCCAAGCTGTGACATGACAAACAACCAAAAACAGCCTGGTTTTTCTTTGATTTTAAGAAAATTACACTGTTTCTGACTATTCCACAAAAAGAACAAAACATACATCACCGCCTGTATATCTGATAGTCACATATAGCAACCTGACTTTTTGTCTTATTCGCTATGTATGATATTTTACGATTTATATTTGACCTTTATTTGCATGCATCTTCTGCCGTTATTGTTTTTCAGACTCAGAGGTGGTCTACAGGAACGGCGACGGCCACGTCATCAAGTTCAACTTCGTCTTGAATGAGACGGAAGTCATCCTGAGCAACAGCACATTTGTAAGAGCTCATTTCCTGTTTTTAGCTTGATTGTAGCTATCCCGAGACTTCTGTTATTAAAGCTTTTACCCTGTCCATCCAGTTATTAATCGAGATGTCCTCCGTATGATCTCGTCCACAAGCTTGTTTTGATGACGTCATATTCCGATACCATCAGCACCAGCCTTTCAACAGGGACGTCCATGTTGCTTTTGAGTCCCCAGAGCTGTTCTTCTCATTATCATTGATCAGCTGCTAATTAAAAAAAAGGATTTGGTGAGGATTTGAGGCCCTGCAGTCACCTTGCCTCGTTTCCTGAATAACGCAAGCAATATTAAAAGGCAAAGGTGGTTGAGTTGGAATGAAACGTCATTAGTTTGACCCCAAAGCAGCAAATGCACAGCAAATGTCTGAGCGGGACCCTGAATGCTGAATCATCTGCTGCACAAGAGCATCAGCTAATCTGTCCTCCATAATCCAATACATGAAACCACTTAAATCCTCCCATTCATTAGTTTTCCGACGCGTTCATTACCGTGCAAATGAGGCTGGAGGAGCTCACCTTAAAACCCCCAAAACAAAACCAAAAGCAAGATTCTGACCCAATTATTGGCGTGAAAGTCGGTAGTATTCTCTAAAGGAACGAATTTCATCAGAGAGCTTCACTGCAAGAAAATTACACACTGATGGAGCGATAAAAGAAAGTCATTTATTGACGTTACACTAAATCCAAGAGAGAAATTGGAGACTTGTGTCCAAGAATCAAACAATTCCCCCAAACACTCAAATTTAATACTTTATTCAAACTTGCCACATCCTTGCAGAAATGTCAGGCCTGCCGTTGCTCTCTTGTGGTTTTATGGCCTTTAGCTGCGATATTATTACAGTCTGGCCCGGTGCTTTTTTTTTTGTCACTGTTTTGAGATAAAAATGCCAAAAAATTAGATTAAACCATAGAGGAATTATAATCCAAAAACTATGAGTCTGTCTTTACAGATCCTTTATTTTTTTGTCATGTTTTTGTTGTTTTTCTGACATTCAGAAAGTGTATTTTCATCGATTTGCTTCATCTCAATACAGAGAAACAAACCAGATTGCTGTTATGTATATTTTTTCACTATTACGAAAATTTACACGTCAATATTTCACGGAAAAAATAATGCAAAAGCAAATCAAAACACTGCTGCTGCTTTATTTCATTATTTGATTGAACGCTTTGTTTAAATATGTCCTCTTGTCTTAGGTGGCTTTTAAGGTGGCTAAGTACTCCCTCTCTGCAGACCTGAAGTATGCGCTCTTCGCTTACGACGTGAAAAAGGTGAGTTTTGGAAACGTGAACGGCCGTTCCAGGATCACCCCAACACCCTCCAATAAAAAAAAAACAGATTATCACCTTTCCAGCATTTCCAGCTCTGCTTTTGCTATTGTTTACTTCCTGTCGTTTCATCACCCAAAGGAACCATCACTCAATCATCTTTATGCACAAACACACCTATACACACTCACACACACAACCTCTGGCCTTGTGCATGTTTTTATCCTGATTTTATTTGTGCTCCTGTTTTCTGCAGAGCACTTTGCTCCCTTTTTTTTTTTTTTTTTNTTTTTTTTTTTTTTTTGTTTCTTGAATTGAAGAGATTCGCTCTCATGCTTTGGATAATTTGGAGGCCGGACTTGTGTGTGCCTGCTGGATGCTCTGATTAGACACACTGCATGCACACACACACACACACACACACAGACAACAAATCTCACCACCTGCAGTGAACAGATGTGGATTTATTTTCCACGTTTCCATATTGTTTGCCTGGTTTCGTGTTTCTTTGTGTTGTGCATTGTGGATTTGTGTTTGTCAGCATGCACCGTGTGTGTCCATGTGTGTGGTTGATTCTATCATCCACCATGAGGCTGTCTTCTCTTCTCCGAGTCAAGGTTTTTCCATTGATTTTGAGCTGTTTACCAACAGATGGATCCAGGCTCAGGTTTAGAAATACTGCAGCAGCTGGAAAACCAGAGGAGGACGCCCACGGCTCACAATCTGTCATGTCTGCCGGTCAAAACGGAATCTTAGCTTAAGGGGCTTTTGTTTGATCCAAGACAGTATTTTTAAGCTAAAAAAATGTCTCTGCATATGCATTTAGTTAGAAACTGCTTCTTCTGTAGCATTCCCGAAACTTTTTTCACTTCTGCTGGGCAGAGTTAAAGTTTAATTGATCGCATTCAAGATTTAGTTGTTGCCAGGGTAACAGCTTTTCATTTAGTGCAGAACTGTGATAACTCAGCTCATAAGCCACATGGCTCATTATACACAGGTTGTGATTTCAAATCCCTCCCTATAAACATTATTTTGACACTTCTTTGCACAGTATGATGAGAATAAAGTTTAATTCATACATGTGTGAATAGAATTTAGTCAATATCAAGCATTACATGTTGAAAATGAAAAAAAAATCAACAGTTGTGTATTAGAGGCATACAAATGCTAACAGTAGAAATGTATGAGCATAACAGTCTGACATCTTTACTTTTATTCTTGTTTGTGGTCTGTTTTATGGCCTTCCGTGTTTCTTCCCTGACTGTATTTCCACATGGGCGATGGTTTTGACTCACGGATCAATCCCTGTCTAATGCGATGGGTTGAATTGTCATTGCAGATGTACAGATATTCATACACGGCATCCTACATCGTTTACAACATCTACACACGGTAAGCACGTTTAGCTTCCATCACATTTCTCTGTTTGTGTCTTTACATGTGGAACACTGGCTTCCTGTCCTGTTTGAATGCTTTTTTAGATAAAATATTTTTAGCACCTGATGCACAGTTGTGGTATTGTTCACTTAGTAACAGACAGGGCTTGTTAATGTGTGTGTGTGTGTATTTCAGGGAGGTATGGGAGTTAAACCCTCCAGAGGTTCAGAATGCAGTGCTCCAGCATGCAGCTTGGGGAAGACAAGAACAACAGCTGGTAAATTTGTGCGAGTGTGTGTATCTGGGATTCTCTCTCTCTCTCTCTCTCTCTCTCTCTCNTATATATATATATGCTTTTCCATTCATTTCTGTCTGTCTCCTCGGTGTCTTGGCATAAATTCATGCTGCCTGCTCTCTCTCCTGTGGGATTTGATCCAGCGAGGATCGACTTTGATGTTATTCATTCAGTATTTTGCGTTATGTCATCCAGGCCCTCCTGTATGCATGAGTGAGTGTGCGTGTGCTTCTGTATTTTTCTGGAGTGTAAAGTCATTTTTGCAATTTTACTTTTCATTTGACTTCTATTTCCAGCCTAAAAGTCCTTTACCAGACAGACTGACTAAACCCTGTGCGTGGAAGAATTTTAAAAAGAATTTCTAGAAATTTCTGGAATCCAGATTTTTTTTTTTTTTTTTTTTNTTTTTTTTTTTTTTTTTTTTCTATATTCATTTCTGTTTTGGGGAAATTTTAAACCTGCCCAGATTTTTTAAAGTCTGATAATGAATGTTTCTAACATAAATAAAACAAATTCAGTAATCCACAAATCCCTCTTAAACTTTCTGAGCTTTGGTTTGGGAGACGTGATTCTTGCTGAAAGCTGAACAGAAATACTCACTAGGAGAAAAAAATGACTTTGAGACTTCAGCCTGAGACGACTCGGCATATTAGTGAACCTGCAGAGTGTGGTTTTATTTATTTGCAAGTGCAAATATAAGACGACGGGTAGAAGAAAGACAACAAAACCAATCATTCGCAGGCGGGATAAACAGGATGCATGTAAAAACGACATCGTAAAGGAAATCAAAAAGCAACATGGAAGTCAGAAAGTAAAGGGTGACAAATGTTCGAGGAGGAGAAAAAAACAGGAAAATGAAATTGTGAGGTGTGCATGTGTCTATCATTGTGTATCTGTGTGCATTTTTGTGGNTCATTGTACTGTTGACCCTGTGTTAACATACATATGACAAATAAATCTAATCTGAATCTGAATCTTCTACATGTCTCATCAGATCTACATTTTTGAGAATAACATCTACTACCAGTCGGACGTGAGGAGCAACTCCCTGAGGATCACCTCGTCCGGCATGGAGGGTGTCATCTTCAACGGACTTGCCGACTGGCTTTACGAAGGTGTGTGCATGGGCAAAGACAACACACACACACACCTACATGATCATCATTGTCACACATTTAAAAAGCCAACTTCAAATGTGCAACTTTTGACCACCTTTTCACTAATACTTTGTTAAATTGCATGAATATAATTACCTGGTTTTTAAAGGACTTTTCAGAGACTTTGATGAATCACTGAAAAAGTGAGAAGTTGGTGTTTTTTTGTTTTTTTTTTTGCAGTAACAGTGCAGCAGCAGACAAACTAACTCTGGGTGCTCGCAATGAAAAATCAACAACACCCCTCCACAATCCATTAAATGACTTTGTAAACAAGTTCAATAATTGTGCCAGCAGTTTGCACAGGCGGCAAACACAGACTGTGGCAGATGGGAACATTATAGAATCATTTCGCTTTTGTAGATTCGCTGTGAGCTGTGTATTTTATTTCATTTATCTTTATTTACTTTTGGCTGAAAGCATTTGGCGGATGTTCTGCAGCAGAGTGAGTTGCAGGTCTGAAGTCTGTCTTTGCTCTTTGTCATGTCAGAGGAGATTCTCCATTCACACTTGGCTCATTGGTGGTCGCCTGATGGAGAGAGACTGGCTTTCCTCACCATCAACGACACCCTGGTACCCAACATGGCTCTGCCCCAGTTCACAGGCAGCGCCTACCCCCGAGGGCTGCAGTTCCCATATCCGATGGTAAGTGAAATAAAGTCTTAACCCGTCTTTAAAGGGGACATATTCTGTTTTTTGCTACTTTCCCTCATGTTTATAGTGCCGTATAGAGAGTAAGGTATGAGTTGTCAAAGTGTCAGAACTTGAGTTTGATGCCTATGGAAATGTATCCTGAGCTGCCCCGAAAAGCTTCGTTTTCAGTTGGTCCTTTACTTCTGTAACATGCTGACATCAACATGTAACACATTTGGATTTACCTGCCTACACACCTGGCGAGGCACGTTTGAGGCTAGCAGTGAGTGTTAGGTTAGTATCCCCATTTTTTTAAAGGGGGTCTGAAAGGTACAGCACCTAAATGGTCTGTTTTTATTCAGTGTGCACATTGGTGCTGTGGAAGAGCAGTGTTTTTTTTTGGCATATTAAAGGACCATTTTGAACAGTTTGCATGTTTGAGCCTTATATATTCAATTTTCATACGTTACGTTAATGACAATCATTTTCCAAAGGATAAAACCGTATTTCATCTTTCCTGATATTTTGCAAAATCTCTTAATCTTTCAAAATCAAATATTCAAGTGATACACCCACCTTAAAAATCCATGTTCACCCTCTAATAGTTATGCAGCCTTATGAAGTCATGCTCATTTAAATTTTTCCATAAATGCAGGTCTTCTTTTGGGACTATATTCCCTGGTGGAGACATACATTCATTCCACACATTTTATTGCACTTAAACGCTAAAATTATGTAACTTAAAAAAAAACCTGAATACATGTTTTGTTGGCAATGATGGATTATCAATCGCAGGAATGTTTCAAGTATCAACAAGTTGACCTTAATAGTGTACCAGAATGAACTGAAACCAATGGCAGTCTCAAAGGTAGGAAAAACATTTTTAATTCACTGTTCCAGCAGTATGCTTTGGGAAATGATTGTCAGTAACGTAACATGTATGAAAATTGAATATATTAGGCTTAAACATGCAGAATGGCCGGTATGGTCCTTTAAACCATTAGAAAGGTTTCAAAATGACATAGAGAACATGAAAATCTGTCTAATATGCCCCCCTTTAACTTACAAAAACAAGANTTTCAAAATGACATAGAGAACATGAAAATCTGTCTAATATGCCCCCCTTTAACTTACAAAAACAAGAAATATCAGCTTTTATCTTATTAATCATAACCTGTATGTCATAGAATAGATGTGCCCTAAAACCATCAAATAAAATGACATTTTCCAAACTTACATGGAAATAATCAAGCAAAATAATGTTTATGACTTACATTTTGTATCAACCAGTCACACACACTGATAAATGCTCAGTATGATAAAAAAAAATAAAGTTATGTTTTTGCTTTTCTTGGCGACAGTCTCAGTCTGCTGGCATAAAATTTTTATCAAAAGGCTGCATGTTCAGAAATAAGATCCTTCTTATAGCTGAGCGTATCTTTCAACAACGTACTTTAAAGACTGTTTGGACGTCTTGCGATGCAAAGATGAGAATGATCTTGTGCTTTAATAATGCTGTTAGACTCCTGTTATTTTCCTTCATCTCACTCACCTCCGATTCCTTTACGAACACTTCATAACATCACTCCGTTACGTTTCTCAGACGACAAGCTGTCGCGCAGCTCCAGCTTATGACTCATTCTGCTGATGGGGCATTTATTAAATGTGTGACAGTATCAGAGCTGTCACATCTGACTTCAAAAACTTGTTTTCCTCGATTTTCTGATTTCCAGGGGCATTTTGCTCCTAAAACTTAGTTTCTGTTGTTTCTCTGCTGAGCTCTTTACACTTTCTTACATAATGAACAGCAAATCTTTGAAGGGTCACAAAAAAGTTTAGACCTCAGGAAACTTCCACTTTCTTTTCCATTCTTTTAACCTAACAAATGACAAGCAAATATATAAAATATTCAGTTACTCTACTTGAGCATATGTTTCCTGAAATAACCTGAAGGTCATTAGAAGAAGAGTAGAAGCGGACTTTATTTCTGCTGGGCTTGGTGTGGTTGAGGCGGTTCGCTAATGGATGGCAGGTCAGGTCTTTTCTCTGCAGTTTCAAAGCAAAACTAAAGCATCGTCCTCCTACTACTGAAGGAGAAAAGCAGATGGTTTGCTTTTCTTCTGTTCTGCTCTCTAATTACCATCCCATGTTTGTGGAAACGCGCTCCTCTTATCCACTCGTGCATCTTTTAAGGGTTTCTTCCTTGCCCGTGTGATATTTGTTACAGCCATATGAGATAAAATCATCAAACAAAAACCAGATGTTTGAGAAGGACTGCAGATAAACATTAAAGGACCATACTAGCCATTTTGCATGTTTGAGCCTAATATAGTCAATTCTACACGTAACGTTACTGACAGTCATTTTCCAAAGCATACTACTGGAATGGTGAATTAAAAAAAAAATTTCAACCTTCCAGACTGCCATTGGTTTCAGTTCATTCTGTCAACTTGTCAATACTTGAAATGTTCTTTGGATAGGTAATCCATCATCAAGAATAAGACGTATATTCAGTTTTGTTTTTTTTTTTCAAAATTACATAATTTTAGCTTTTAAGTGCAATAAAAAGTGCAGAGTGAATGTATGTCTCCACCGGGGAATCTAGTCCCAAAAGAAGANTTTAAGTGCAATAAAAAGTGCAGAGTGAATGTATGTCTCCACCGGGGAATCTAGTCCCAAAAGAAGACCCGCGTTTATTGAAAAATTTAAATGACTGTGATTTCATAAGGCTGTGTAACTATTAGCAGGAGAAACATGGATTTTTAAGGTGGGTGTATCACTTGAATATTTGATTTTGAAAGATTAAGAGATTTTGCAAAATATCAGGAAAGATGAAATACAGTTTTATCCTTTGGGAAATGATTATCAGTAATATAACATGTATGAAAATTGAATATATTAGGCTCAAACATGCAAAATGGCTGGTATGGTCCTTTAAGGGGTTTTAATTGTTGTTATGCATCTGGGAGCATCTTGTAGACTAAATGAGAAATTCAAGAAAAATAATAAATTCGTGATAAAAGCTGAAGTAATAATACTATTATATAGCAACTACCTGCTTTTTGTATTGGATAAAACATTAATTGATAGAATGGATCAACTTGTTTTTGCAAAACTCAGTCAAGACATACAGGAGAGAACTACTGGTTCAAGATTTCTGTGACATTGAAATAGAAAGATACTTTACTGAAAATAAGATTAAACTTCCATTATTATTTAGTTAATATCTGAGTGGTATATGTACTTTTCTGATTTCTAATTTTCTGATCGGAATCAGAATTGTTTGAACCCAATTTTGTGTGTCTGTGTGTCTCAGGCCGGCCAGAGGAATCCTGCCGTCAAGCTGTCAGTGGTGAACCTGTTTGGAGCAACACACACTCAAGAACTGCAGCCTCCGGATCAGTTCAGGCTTAGGTGACACACAAACACGTGCACAGAGATGGACACACACAGACACAAAATCCCCAATCTCAGTCCTCTCTCTCTTTCCGTCTCCAGGGATTTCTACATCTCCATGGTGAAGTGGATCAGTAACACTCACCTTGCTGTGCGATGGCTCAACCGGCCTCAGAACGCCTCGCTACTGACGGTGTGTGACGCCACCATAGGAGTCTGCCTTCAGGTGGGGATTTTTGATGTGGAAGCTGCTGTATTTCAAAGTTTTGGGAGCATAACCTACATGTAGACTTTGGAGTTCAGTCACAGAACTCAGAGAAAATTTGTTTTTTTTCTCTTTGATCATTCTGAATCACTCCAAAACATCTGCTAAATGAATGTAAATGTGATGATTTTTGTGTGTGTGTGTGTGTGTGTGTGCAACCATGTTGAAGGTCAAACTTGAGCTTCGTTTTCTTGCCTTTTATTCAGAGACACGAGGAAACGTCAGAAACATGGCTCTCCATGCAGGTAAACTGGCTCAGGGAGAATTTACCAGAGAATTTACCTCTGCTAATAAACAATCCTTAAATATATATATGCATATATACTGTGTATGTATATATATATATGGAATAATCTTGCATATGTACACATGAAGCGTGTTTCTCTGCTAACAGGGACAGGAGCCACTGTTCTCTGAAGACAGGAGCAGGTTCTTCCTCACTCAGCCTGTGAAACAAGGAGGTGGAGGAGAATTCCGCCACATCACCATGTTCACTAAAAAGGTGAACGGGCTCTGTCACTCCACTCCTCGCCCTCACGCGGCCATGTCGGCTACTTTACAGCTTCAAATCTGAAATGGGGATCATTTTCATCTTTTTCCCCCAATCCTTCAAACTGCTTTCAGATCCGCAGCGAGCAGAACGAGGTGCGCCACTTGACGTCAGGTGACTGGGAAGTGACAAAAATCACAGCTTATGATGAAAACAACCAGATCATGTGAGCTTCTGTTTGGTTCCTAAAAACATAAAACAGTGAAATAGTCCTTTATTTTCTGTGATATTTTCCTGTAGGAAGTTACAGGAAGTATTACTGCTGCAACAGCTATAATTACCAATACACTTCTACTAATAATAATAATACTTGTTAGGCTGGTAGTAATAATAAAACTATGAGTCATAATTATACTAATTATTATTATAACAAGTGGGAGCAGAAGAACAATACTACTGCGACTTTTTATTGTTACTACTAATACTACCAATGCTGCAACTCCTCCTCCTCCTCCTCCTCCTCCTACTAGTATTACCACTACTATTGCTCCTGCTAATACTCCTCCTACTACTACTATTGCTACACCTACTACTACTACTGCAACTACTCCTACTTTCTGTATGACTTGTACACTTTCTTTTGCTACTATTACTCCTATTGAACCTCCTCCTCCGACTATTCCTTCTTTTATTCATCCTCCTCCTCCTTCCCCAACTACTACTACTACTACTACTATTAATATGCCTACATGTGTATCACTAGTAATTATACTGCTGTACTACTTCCATGAGTAATTCTGCTTGCTGGGAACCATGTTAAAATGTTTCTATCTTTTTATCCATGTTGTTGGAGGAATAATATAAATTTGATGCTTGAGGGTGTTTGAATATATAAGTGTGTGTTTGGGTGCTGAAAGGAGAAAGATGTATAATGGATCTATGACCTTGTCTTACTTTACGCTGTTCTGCGTTTCTCCACACAGATACTTCCTGAGCACAGAGGGCTCTGCACAACAGAGACATTTATACAGGTAAAATACATTGTGGCAAGTAATAAAGAATTTAATCAGATTACACATATAAAGGTCATTTTCTTTATTATTTCTCGAGCCTGTTGTTCCCTGGCGAATGCTTCATAATGTTTTCTCCTGCAGTGAGTAGTGTGTGTTGTTTTTTCTGCTGTCACACAGTAAATGAAGTGTCGCACCGCCATCTCTCACCTCATCTCTTTCCTCTGACAGCGTGTCGACCCTCGACCTCTTCCCACGCCACTGTCTCACCTGCGGCCTGAAGGAGGATTGTACCTTCTTTGACGCCGATGTCAGCCCCGACGTGCAGCACGCCATCCTGCACTGTCAAGGCAAAAAAAAAAAAGCCAATCTTTTACTTTCACTTAGAAAAATGTTTGATATTTTTCTGATTTCCTTGCTGATGATTTGATTGTTTGGCATAATCGTCAGCGTGTTATGAAATGTACCGTCTAACATCAAATGGTTCAATATTTCAGCCTTTAAAATGAAATTTTAATATAAGACATTTTCCATCGCAGGTCCTGGAGTGCCAGCTGTGCTGCTTATTAGTTTTGATGACGTGGACTGTAAGTATTCTATTTCTTATTTATGAGTGTTTGTGTAGCTGGCAGATGTGTGTTTTCTCATGTCTGTATTGAAATGGAAAATAGTTTTACACCAATTAGGCTTCGTCATCTCATTTGTATGAAAATATCAGCAGCTGTTGAACTTGATGGTGTGCCAAGCAGCATGGTTAATTTATACTTTTCAAGATGTTAATGTGTTTCTTATCACACTAAATCGCCACTTTAACCATCAGTCGCTATCTAAAATTACTCCTGTGCAGGCCTGGAAAAGCTGGGGGATTACGGAAATATAATTTGAAAAATGATCAGCGTTAAAAAGTTTTTAAAATGGACAAAGGATCTGCAGAAAGATGTGTCTTGATTCAAAATACCACATGTTGCACTAAGTAATTTCCACATATAATATTCAGTTACAGAGTGATATTGCAGGAAATTATGATATTGAAAAAATGCTTTATTTATAAATGGTGCTTGTATACTGGCTGCTATGTGAATTAGCTGTTATATAACAATAATGCTGTTATGACCTTCTGCTGCTCTGGCTGCTGGATGAACTGTTGAATATTTTATGAAATCAGTAGATGAACTGATGTCTATATCGTGTGTATTTTCTGCGCGCTCACCAAATTAATGCTCTGGCTTTTGCTTCATTCCCAAGATGAAAATGATTATGATGATGAACAAAAGACAAATGCGTAACTGAATTAAAAGTGGAACTCAATTTTTAAAAGTAGGAAATAATTAATGTTTTTTTTTTTAATGTGTTTTATTCTATTTTGTAGCATATTTCATCTTGGAGAATAACCTCCGTCTGCGCACTGCGTTGGAGACTAAAAGGACCATTCAGACTGAAATCAGGATTATCACGAATGACAACTTCGGTACAAATGATCTGCACTTAAAAGACAATACCAGTGATTTTGCACGTTTAAGCCCAGTAAATGTAACATGTATGCGGGTTATATTTAATGGGCTCAAACATGCTAAATCACCGGTATGTTCCTTTAGCAGCTGTGTGTGTGTATGTGTGAGAGAGAAAGAGCCAGTGTGTGCACATGACACACATTCCTGAGATAATTGAGCCACTTACAGTTAGAGGGCAAATGAAAGATAGCGAGAGAGTGTGTGTGTGTGTTTGCATCTGTCTTCCTGTTTGTGTACCTGTCTGTCTTTTTCTTGTCGCCTGCTTGGCTGCCTTCCCGACCTCCTTTTCTCCCTCTCTTTTCTGTCCCGGTCACCTCTCCCTGCGGCTAACGTTTCTTTCTCTTCCTCACAGAGCTGCCTCTGAAGCTCCTCTATCCTCCTGACTTTTCTGAGTCCTACCTCTATGGCCTTCTCCTTATCGTGTAAGCCAAACCCTAAGCGTGCTCTTTGCGCACGTTTAAGTGCTCATTTGAGACAGTACACACTTGGGATTTTGCGTTTCTGTATGAAGATGTGGTACATTTCCTGTCTCTCTCTCTCTCTCTCTCTCTCTCTCTCTCTTCGNAGATGTGGTACATTTCCTGTCTCTCTCTCTCTCTCTCTCTCTCTTCGTCCTGGCAGCCCCAGTTCTCCAGGCAGTCAGGCGGTGACAGACGAGTTCAGGCTGAACTGGGACTGGGTGCTTGTGGAAACGGAGCAGATCATCGTGGCACGACTTGACGGCAGGGGGTCGGGGTTCAGAGGTCAAAGGTAAACTCGCGTATAATTGTAATTATGATTTCTTCTAGGATGAATACCTGAATAGAAATCTGGCTCTCAGAGATTTCCTCATAACCATCAGACTTCCATTAAACTTTGGGTCTCACCAGCTAATTTCTGACCTTTGACCTCATTGATCTCTTTTCCTGATTTATCCTTTGACAGGATTTTACAGCAGATCCATCAGAGGCTCGGCACAGTGGACACAGAGGACCAGATAGCAGCTCTGGAGTACGTGACACACTTTCTGTGGTTTCAAACCCTCATCATCATGTAATTACATTTTTTCAGTGAAGAATCATTTCCTCGGTCTCAAGTCACATGACTTAGACTCAACTTGGACTCGAGACAATTTTGCTGACTTGAGATTCAACGTGATAGAACCAAAAAATACTTGTAACTCCTTTTGACTGTGACTCCACTGACTTGTGACTTTATTTGGATTTGAGCCGATTAGTTATATCTATGTGTATTTTCATCAAATTATATAGTTTCTGTCTGGAATATTACAAATCAAAATTTAAAAAGCATCTACGTTTGTGTAAATTTATGATAGAAATTATTCTTATGGCATTAAATTTGGTGTACAGAGCATTAGGACCTGTTTAGGACTCAAAATTCAAAGTTTAGAACTTGTCACTTGTCTGTCTTGACTTGAGACTTAATTTTGACTTGCAAACAATGACTTGGTCCTACCTGTGTAAACTCTTCGACGCTGAGACATTAAGATCCAAAAGAAGCTTCTAACATATTGTGAGTGTGTGGAAACTGCTTCTGTGCTTTCTTTTTACATTTTGATGCCTTCAAATCAAAGAGGCATGTTTGAATTCGATTTACCTGCATTTTATGCTAACATTCAGCTGTATTTTCTGCTCCAGGTACCTGGTGAAGCTGCCATTTATTGATCACACGCGCGTCGGAGTCTTCGGAGAGGTACGCTGGTCACGCCGTCTCTTCACCCTGTGATTAAGCATCTTCAGCTGGCTGGATCAATCTGTAATTTCTGTGTTGTTGAAATGCTCACGAAGACACATCACCATACAGTATGCAATTTTATGAGGCCATTTGTAATGATGTGTGGACTTTTGTCACTGTTTTTGGACATCGGATTGGATTATTATTATTATCTCCACCAAAGAAAGAAACATCAAATGTCCAAGACCTTCAGCATTTCATAGGAACAAATCAACCATCACAAAATGCTGTGATGTAACCTAGTTTTCTTCCATCAGGACTATGGTGGCTACATCACGCTGATGATGCTGAAGTCGACAGAGAAGCTGATCAGATGTGCTGTAGCTCAGGCTCCCGTTGTCGACTGGAGCATGTATGGTGAGCGAGGAATCATATCCTCTAATATCAAAATATAATCTTGGGACATGAGGATGTTTTTTACTTCTATTGCTGCAGCTTTGTTTTTTAAAATCCTCTGGTTCCTGTTTTTCAGTGTCACAAATGTAAAGTTCCAAGGACATTGTTGACTCCAGCAGTTGTCTTACTCCTCATCTTCCTCACTGAAGCATAAATAACATAACTTCCTCGCTTTCTCCCGCCGGCTCTCTTTCAGCCTCAGCCTTCTCAGAGAGATACTTTGGCTCGCCTTCGATCGAGGAGAACAGATATCAGGTGAGCCTCTTCGAGTTTATCTAACCCCGGTCCCTTTCATTTTCGTAAGACTAATATGTCACCAGATTGGAAAACAGCAAGAAATTTAACACTGCTGTGTGTGTGTGTGTACATGAAAGCTGGCATATGTGTGTGTCTGTCTGTTTGTGTGTATGGATGGGTCGACTTATGGAAAGAGAATTATTAGAAAATCAATTCCTAAAATCAATTTTACTTCCAGGCTGTCAGTGATGTTAAGCCCACAAAAACCCACATTAATGGGTGTTGTCTAATTTTAGAATTTTAGAAAATCAACTTAGAAAATCCTCTTTCTTCATACAAAATTGTTTTTTGGCTTCTAAAATCACACTACATCTGTCTTAATGACAGTGTGCTTTGTTTTGGTTCACTCCACAAGAGAGACATCCTTCTTACGTTGAAAATAAAAAGGGGAATTTGTCCAGCAGCATTTCAGGCAACGCTCCAGCTTGTGTCCTTTCCACTGTAACACACAGGAAAACATAGAAAAAAAATAGGAACATACTAGAGGTGGAGGATAAAAAACCCACACATTTGTCCTTCCTGTGAAGGTTGCAGTCAAAGTGTGTTTTCTTTCTAAGTGGGTTGGCTATATCTGGGCCAGAGGACACTATTTTTATGATTCTCACAGCAGGAAGGGAGGGGGGTTTGCTTTAAATGATGTTTGGAGAGATGCGAATGTGGCACGATCTGATGAGACAATAATCAAGAGGACGTCATTACTCATCTGGTCCTCAGAGATAAAGACAGAGGCCAAGAAACGGCTTTGTAATGTGTTAATCCTGGTGGAAAGACGGAATGCCGTCCTGCTGATGACCAGCCCAGCAGGGAAAGTCGGAGTGATGACAGAGAAAGATTGAGACGTCCTCTTTCTGCCACCATCCACGCTTCCCACAGCAGCTAATCTAAATGCAATCTGGCTTTTTCATACAAGACACTTCCCATTTATTTGCCCTTGACGTGCATCGGTATTGTTTCTCTGCAAAATTGGAAAATTTTTCATTTCTAGCCAGGGTTTTTTTCAACACTAGAAAAGCCAAGTCTCCTTCAAAATATCCCACTATGAGCTTTCAAGGACCTGCTTTATGTACATCTCAACAGGAAACAGCACTTATAAAGCTGTTCGACCCCGAAATCATTCAGCCATTATGCTTTTTCTTATTTTCTCTTACTTATATAGTGGATCATAGTTGGGAAGTATGTGTTGAATATTGTAAAATTTGCGATATGTGAGCTTGACTCCTGCAGATGAACCCTTAGGTCTTGAACTGCCCTGAAAGCTTTGTTTTGATTGATCCTTTGCTTCTGTAAAATGTTCATGAAGTACGAGGCTATTGAGCGAGCATGTGGTCAGCATCCGTGTTTTGCAATCCTTGGGTGTAATCATCCAATAAGAACAGAGCAGGCTTTTTAGGAGGGGGGTCCTGAAAGAGACAATACCAAAAATGGCTTGTTTTCAAGGAAGATGAAAGTGCAAAGATTTCAAAATATGCCCCTAAATGAAAATCAGAACATGGAAAACGGCATAAAACATCTCCTTGAAATGATTTCTCTTAATCTGTGTCTCCAGACATCCAAAGTCCTGCTCAACATGAAAGGACTGCCAGGAGGAACTCTATTTCTGGCTCATGGAACCGCTGATGGTACCTGCATTCCTCTAATTTTCATCACAAAATAGTAGAGGAGATTCTATTTTTTAAGAAATATCTATCAAATCCAAAGATCTTTCGAAGCGATTAATAGTAACCCATAATGTGTGTTATTAAAGGTGGCCATCAGTCTTTTCAGTTGGTTTTAAAATAAGCCAAAGCTTTTATCCGCCACTAGCATTAACCTGTGACATTTATGAGAATCTGGTTTTTTTTTTTTCTCCTTCTTTTCTCCCCAGCAAATGTTCACTTTCAGCATTCAGCAGAGCTCATCAAACACTTAATTAAGGTTGGAGCCAATTATACTATGCAGGTAAATGCTACCCTTTCATTTTTTAAATAATCGTTATTAACCAACATTATCCTTTTCTTAGATGTGATTTGAGACTAGAGAGGCTACTTTTCTCAGATACTGAAAAGTTAACATTTTGGCGGTCTGAGTTTTCTCCCAGTAGCAAGATTAGCTTTTGAATAATGCATGAAATATTCAAATTTTTTGAGTATCTGGAAAATTACATGTTCCAGGCAGAATTTAAAAGTTTCCTGTGATGGTTAGAAAGTAAACAAGCTAGAAGAGGTCAGCGCTCTCCTAAAATACGTAATGTTCCAAGCTGCTGAGTTTGGCCCGACCTTATGTGCTTAAAGACTTATTTACTCTTGCATTTGCTGCATTTTGGGACAGATCTACCCAGACGAAGGCCATTTCCTGTCAAGACGCAGCCAGATTCAGCTGACTCACTCCCTAATTGGCTACTACAGAGGATGCCTGCTAGACTCATCATCATTGCTCGACCAGCAACGAGACGATGAGTGAGAAGGAACGAAAGCGGCCATCGCTGGGCCATGTTGGAAAAAGAGTGTACGTGTGTGTCTGTGTGTGTTTTTAGAGTGATTTCTAGAGCGTGAGCGTGTAGAGAGTGTGTACGTGTGTGAGAGCGGGTTTATTTTATACCTGTAGCACAATGTTTGATGGACAAAACAAGCTTCTTCTTAACATATCAGAGTAGCTTACGTCACTTTTCATCACCGCAGTGTAAAAAGCTCTTACCTTAAAGGATCATGAGGCAGTTGCACCTCTAGGGGGCGCCTGGCATAATGTTCAGGGTTTTTAACAGTGGTGATAAGGGAAGTGCCACCATGGTAACAGACAAAAGAGACTTTTTTGAGAGAAAATGCTGAATTTCTGTGCTGAGTATGAACTCCGAAACACAGATTTTGGTAAGGATAATGTCCAACCACCAGGAAAGCACGATATGGAAATGTTAAGTTTTTCAACTAAGAATTTTGGTTCCGGTTAGCATTCATTGGATTTGTATTTTTCAAACTAACTAGATCCTGTATTGGTGTTAGTTTGTCTCTGTTGTTCACATTCATCTTGATGTTAAAGGGGAGAGGCAAGACAGAAAGGCAGCAGAGAGACAGACCTCCAGGACAGGATGAAAGAGAGACAGACAGCATCTCAAGGTGAGAGAGACAGGCAAGACAGAGAGACAGCATCAGAGAGACAACAGGTGGTGAGTGTGCACGCTACACGTTTTAATCGACAAAGAGACATAACAGCATCTTTGGGGGTCTTCAGTGTCCACTCAAGTTGCTGGACATCCATGGAATTAAAGGATCATACCCCTCATTTTGCATGTTTGAGCCTAATATATTCAGTTTTCATACATGTTACGTTACTGACAATCATTTCCCAAAGGATTAAACCGTATTTCAGCTTTTCTGATATTTTGTAAAATCTCTGAATCTTTCAAAATCAAATATTCAAGTGATACACCCACCTTAAAAATCAATGTTTCTTCTGCTAATAGTTACGCAGCCTTATAAAGTCACGGTCATTTAAAGTTTTCATAAACAAAGGTCTTCTTTTGGGACTATATTCTCTGATGGAGACATACATTCATTCCACACTTTTTATTGCACTTAAATGCTAAAATTATGTAACTTCTAAAAAAACCTGAATATACATCTTTTTTGCTATCCCAAGAACATTTCAAGTATCAACAAGTTGATTTTAATAGTATACCAGAATGAACTGAAACCAATGGCAGTCTGGAAGGTAGGAAAAACATTTTTAATTCACTGTTCCAGTAGTATGCTTTGGGAAATGATTGTCAATAACCTTACATGTATGAAAATTGAATATATTAGGCTCAAACATGCAAAATGTGTGGTATGGTCCTTTAATGGAAGTTACTGACCTACATTACAAATGTGAAAATGGCAAAAATCATAAGTCAGGGCCCCTCTGAAGGCAGGAAGACAGATAAAAATAAAGAACTTTAAAAAAAAAAAAAAAAAAANAAAAAAAAAAAAAAAAAAAGATGACGCATCAGTGGTCAAAGAGAAGCCAGGTGAAGCTGAGGAAGAAGAGTAATTTTAGTTCTCCTAGAATGCTATTTTTATTGCACGGTAGATAATAAATTGGACAAAACCCTCAAGGTTACAATAATTCACTGTGTTGTGACTTTGGTGATGTAAAATATTGTCCTCCTGTCAAAAAGCAGTACTCCGCAGCACAAAACGCCCAAACTCATCTGCAGGAGTCTGACAAGATTATTGATTAAAAGCAACAAGTAAAAATTAACTTCAACACAGTCTAGCCTGGAGTAATGTTGTGAAAATTTAAAGATTTTCCAGCTTTATGTGCTTCTGAAGATACACAAAAGCAATCTGAGTATTTGATATAATAGATTAATTTATTACAGGAGTTGGTATTGAATTTCTGCTCTAATAGTTAGGCCTTGAATGACAAAACATTACCTACGGATATTTACTTTTTTAGACTTTACCTAAATTTCCTACTTTAATAATTAGCATTTGCATAATATTCTGGATAAATTTACCCATCAAGTGCAATTTCTCTTCATGTTGCGACATCCTTTTTGCATTTCCAGCTGCTTAAAATGACATTTTTAGCTGGTACCACTCAGTTTTACACAGACACTTCAAATACTCATAGGTTTTATAGCTTTGTTGTCCATAAAGCATTACAATAAAAGGCAATGTAAGTGTTATGGCAACACGGTGCCTGAGTGTGTTCTTCACTGTGATTACAGGTGTGAAAGCGATTCCGACAATTACACGGAAGTGCCATTAATCACAGTGAAAAATGTCCTCCAGGGTGTCCAGCTTTTAGATAACAGGAACCAACATGTGTTCAGTGTGTCAACTTCTATTTTCCGCATAAGAATAAAAGAGATGGCTACTTAGCTGTGATATTAATTGTGGTGACAATTCCCATAGTAGGTGGCTTATGATTGGTTGCTATGACAACCACTATGTTAGGCTTAGACACTGGTACACTCATGATTCAATTAAAGATGAAACATGGACCACTTTGAGTCTGGAAGTAACTGGCTGAGGCTGTGGCCGCGTCTTGGAATGTCTTGATCCGCTTTTCATGAAAATAGCTACAAAAACGTGTCTGCAACTCCCTTCTGTCCGTGCATCTTAATGACATTAATGCCACACTGAGTCAAAGTTTATGAAATACTATGTGAAGTCATGGTTATTGTTTCTGTTGGGGTTTGTACTGTGAGTTTAACTTGATTTTATCGGGGAAAATATTGTGATTGTGGGACGAACAAGGAAAAGCTTATTGTATATTTGAGTGTTTTAATATTAAAAACAACGAACAAGCCATGTTTGAGTCTCCTCTTGCCAGTGAGAGAGTTTTGGAGTGGAGTTTGTGAAATAGCAACTTTAAATGAGCTGGTTTGCATGTCTGGATTTTTAGCCGTTTGCGCAAAATGGAAAAACCTGCTGTACTGTTCCAGCATTACAGACTTATGAAATAAGAAAAAAAACATGAATCTTTCCCTCTGGCCTTCGTGACCTTTAGGAATCCCTTGTCCACACTGCCTAGACTCTCCACAGATGGAGCCTTAATTACATTGAACCAATTACAGAGCCAATGTGAAAGCTTCAGACTCTGAGGAGGTGAAGAAAAGCTCCACCAGTGTTTTATGGCCTAAAATGAGAAACTGTCAGACAGGTCAGAGATTCAAAAGTAACAAATGGAAAATCCACCTTAGCTTCACGATGACAGTTTTAGAGCATCGTCATAATGAAGTGCCTAATACCAAAAGTGTGGTGGTTGCAAATGTCACACATGAGAGGTGTTAAAGTGTGTCTTTGACTGATGTGACTGTGTGCTTCATGTTCTCTCACAGCGTAGCCATACTGCCATCTTGTGGTGAAACACCCACATCTCATCCATGATTTTATGGAAATAGCATTAAATATTACCTGTAAGATGCATTTCTCCTTGTTGTCTTTTTTGATGTGTTAATATATGAACTTTGTGATAAGTTAGAGACTGTAAGTGAAACAAAGAAGCAAATGTAAGCTGTTTTATTTAAAAAGGAAGTAAGGACACGTTCTGTGAAATTGAGACTCATTTTAAAAAGAAGCTACCATGGGATTCAAGAGAATTCAAGAATTCAAGAGAAGTTTTTTTTTGTCATAGTGTAACACAACAAAATTGCAGATGATACACCCTGAATCCTTCGGGTAAACAAAACACACATAAGTCTTTATACAAAAGAAAGGAAAGCTGTATAAATATGTGTTTTATCAACAGTCAACAAAGGAACAAAACCTTAACAGTCAGACAGCTTCTGTTATTAAGGATAATCATGTCATCTTGGAGGTATCTCAAAGTCCGTCAGACATTCAAACAAGTCTTGATGATAGAAAAATACAGAAAAATACTCCCTACTCAATATGGACTGAAATATTTTTTCAATATTTCATCTGATTTTAAAACTCCCCGCCCTCATCGTCTTCATATGAGTCAATGCCCACCTCCTCGTAATCCTTCTCCAGGGCGGCCATGTCCTCTCTGGCCTCGGAGAACTCCCCCTCCTCCATTCCTTCTCCAACGTACCAGTGGACGAAGGCCCTCTTGGCGTACATCAGGTCGAACTTGTGGTCGAGTCGAGCCCAGGCCTCGGCGATGGCCGTGGTGTTGCTCAGCATGCACACAGCCCTCTGCACCTTGGCCAGGTCTCCTCCTGGAACCACAGTGGGCGGCTGGTAGTTGATGCCCACCTTGAAGCCTGTGGGACACCAGTCCACAAACTGGATGCTGCGCTTTGTTTTGATGTTGCTAATAGCCACATTGACGTCTTTTGGCACCACGTCACCGCGGTACAGGAGGCAGCACGCCATGTACTTGCCGTGGCGAGGGTCACATTTCACCATTTGATTGGACGACTCAAAGCAGGAGTTGGTGATCTCAGCCACAGAAAGCTGCTCGTGGAAGGCTTTCTCTGCGGAGATAACTGGGGCGTAGGTGGCCAGAGGGAAGTGGATACGTGGGTAGGGCACCAGGTTGGTCTGGAACTCCGTCAAGTCCACATTCAAGGCGCCATCAAAGCGCAGTGAGGCGGTGATGGAGGAGACAATCTGACTGATAAGGCGATTAAGATTTGTATACGATGGACGCTCAATGTCCAAGTTCCTACGGCAGATGTCGTAAATGGCCTCATTGTCCACCATGAAGGCGCAGTCAGAGTGCTCTAGGGTCGTATGCGTGGTCAGGATGGCGTTGTACGGTTCCACCACAGCTGTGGACACCTGAGGAGCCGGATAGATGGCAAACTCCAGCTTGGACTTCTTTCCAAAGTCTACTGAGAGTCTCTCCATCAGCAGAGAGGTGAAGCCAGATCCGGTTCCTCCTCCAAAGGAGTGAAAGACGAGGAAACCTTGTAGGCCTGTGCACTGGTCAGACTGTGCGAGGAAAGACAACATTTATGGTTTAACAAGAGTGCTGTTATGCTGAAAGACTGAATTTGTAATTATTGAGAGAATAGGCCTTTTTTAGGTATTCTTACCAGTTTGCGGATTCTGTCGAGTACAGCGTCAATGTGTTCCTTTCCGACAGTATAGTGACCACGGGCGTAGTTGTTGGCTGCATCTTCTTTGCCTGAGATCAGCTGCTCAGGGTGGAAAAGCTGGCGGTATGTACCTGTACGGACCTCATCTGATAGAGAATAAGAAAAAGATTGGTTGCAAAGGTTGGTGTTGATATGTTTAGAGAAGGGTTTAGGCTGAAATACCACCAGGAAAATTTGGCACCACAACACAGACTCTAATTTCAGGTGTAAATTTAGTTCAGAATTGAAGTTGAAAATATAAGAAGCAGATACTAATATGAACTAGACATTGAATTTAGAAGATGGACAAATTATTAGATAACTGGGTGACAAGACAGTATCTCTTTTTTCAGGATGATAAGCACAATTTTCAAGAGAATTGCATAATTCTTGTCCTGCTCATTTTCACTCACTTTGACTGAAACTTGGCTGTTGCTGAGCTTAAAATCTCTGAGTTGTTTCCTAAAGATATTTATGCAGTTAAAAATCTCCTTCCTCTCCTTTAACAGCTGTTGAACAAGGCACTTAATTCCTAAATCCTCACTCAGGCTCCCAGAATGTAAAACAGTAAGTTGCTGCTGAAAATTACTTATAATGTCCTGCAACAATCTGTCATGTATGTAGGTCAGAGCTTAAAAGAATCCCTCTGAAACTCACCGATGACAGTTGGCTCCAGGTCAACAAAGATGGCTCTGGGAACGTATTTCCCCGTGCCGGTTGCACTGAAGAAGGTGGTGAAGGAGTCGTCGTAGCCTCCAGAGGGCTTGTCGGTGGGCATGTGGCCGTCAGGCTGGATGCCATGCTCCAGGCAGTACAGCTCCCAGCAGGTGTTGCCCATCTGGACGCCAGCCTGACCCACGTGAACAGAGATACACTCGCGCTGTGGGAAGGATGAACAGTTAATTTCAAAAGAAGTTACCCTAAGTGACACCTACTGTCATAAAATGGTATTTAGGAAAATTCTGACAGGGATAACTGGCATTTCTTCTGCCCTGTAATTTAGGAATATGGTATAGGAACAACAAATATACTGAAAATAATCTCCATGAATGAGTTGTAAAAGTCTTATTTTCTTAAAACATTAAAAAATCTGCAAGTTCATTGAAATAATTTCAACTAGTTGCCAGTAGTTCTAAAAAAAAATACCCATCTATGTTGAAAAGAAGACAGGACATTGATCCAGGAAAAACTAGAATTGATTTTAGGAAGTTCTTAGATACAAACAAAATAAAGTTTTCAGTACTCAGTTATAGAAAAAAAACAACTTGATCAAATGGATTTTTTTGCAGTGTATAGCTCCTTCTTTCAAATGTATTATTGATTGCCAACAGTTCTTGTTTTCAATGTGTCCAGACTTGCAAAAAATATCAGCTGATATGGGCAAAACTTGATGAGTTAACATGTTGTGATGACTTCTCAGACACTTGTGTGTTTTCCACTGATTTGCACCAAAGCCTTGTTCAAATTCAGCCATTACAGGATACAATTCCTGAGCTACAAGCCAAGTCAGAAAACTATGTGATCTGACATCCTTATGAGCAGGATTTGACACATCATATGGTGTAGTCATCAGCCCAAGTAAGCAAGCAGCGATGCTAACACAGTTCTGTCATTGTGCAAGGGCCAAAGTGCTTCCAATCCACACCCTGCTGAAGTATTTGTCATTCCGTGTAAATGAGATGTGTGTGGGGTGGGGTGGGGGTGGGGGTGCAGCAGGGGAAGCAATGGGTGCATGAAACAAGTTTGGTCTCATCATTTGGAGTTGGAATTTGGCCAGTGGGAGACTGGGAGGCAATGTTGTGTGTTCCGTTAACTAGACTTTGACAGAAGGTTAAACATGAGGACAAATCTGGATATATAAAATACTATTATAGGTATTCATGAATACCTAAACACATTTTTTTATAGATCCATATCTGCTGCGTCTCATCAGTGTGTATTCAGAGTATTGCAGTGGTTAACCTGTCAGCAATAGGCCAGCTGAGAATGCAAACGTGCACTATTGCTGTCATGTCCTTTTCTGTTACACTCGTCACGTCTGCAAATTCTCTGCAAGTTTGAAAAGGTGCATCTGTAGCTGACTCTGACCTTTGACCTCCACATAGAGGAGACACTTAAGTCAGTAAAACAGTGTTGTTGGGGAATTCCTGCGACATGGGTCTCACTTTGAGCCTATACGCGAGTCTTAAAACATCTTGACGGGGCAGCTCTTTGCGTTTTTTACTGTTTGATTTCTGAAACACACTCAGACAATGCACATCCTTCCTCTCTCACTCTGTTCATCTCCAGACTCGCTACTATGCTGGTGGTAAAGGAAGTAGGAGGGGCCAGAGTGATATGGGAGTGCCAAGTATGGTGATAACAGCCAGCTCAGCAGACAGCTATTTTGAGAAAGTGTCATTCATTTGACACACACACACACACACAGACTAGCTATATGTACCCTACAAACCTATTTCGACTCCCGGACTGCGGTTTATATCGATGACATAATATGTTCTGACTGCAGAGTGACTCCGAAAATCAAAGTAACTTTCCATATTCGTGAACAAAGAACAGGATTATGTTGGCTAGATATGAGAAAAAAGTGGGGGTGGTGGCCTGTTTGCTTACTGGTGTTGCAACAGGCTACGTCAGCTCATGTTTACCACACACAGGATGTGAAATTTTCAGCACGAAGGGAAAGCTGAGTGAAAAGCGAGCCCACTATCTGTTCTTGTTTATCATCAAGTTTAAACTACGTCACAGTGAATGTGGGGAAATAAATGTGGAAGAGCGAGTGCAGCCAAGTGTTGTGTGTCAGTCATGTACCTAGATGCAGAAAAACACAACATTTCAAAGCTTTCCCAATGTGCTAGAAACAAATTCTAACTAGTTATCTCTTTTTCAGCTGCTGTTAGTCATAAATCATGCTGGAATCTAGCCCAGTTCAATAGTATGATGCTTAATCCAAGAAAATGTTGTAGTTTTATGTAAAGATTTATGTTTTTTGAGCCTAAAGGAGTCTAAGCATCACCTAAACCCAAGCTAGTGGAATTCCTTCATGTGGAAAAATGACTTTGACCTACCACACCTACTAATAACTAAGGGAAGCTGACACACACACAATCAAACCCCCCTCCAAAACTACACACCCCTTCCACAAACTTCCACTACTTCCTCTGGCTCCTTTGTTCGGTTTCTCCTCTCTTTCAGCTTTCTTCTAACCTCCAACTTCTACAACACGCTCCATATTTACACAAAAGGATCAGTCGATGAGAGAATGAACTTTGGTCTATATAAAATGTTGATTCAAGGCTGCAGACGTTGATTATCCTGTACCTGATCCGTATTTGAATATATTAAAGTGTTCAGCCAGTCAAAGGTGGAAATAGAAATGCAAACTACTCAAGTGGCCTCTGGAAGCCACATCAGCATTCCCAACCAGCAGGGCAAACAAGCACGCCCTGCTGACAGCCCTCCAGTCCCCATATGGAAATAGTTAACCTTTACTGGAGCCTGGCAGTGTGTTTCCACTGATTGACTTTATGTTTTTCACTATTTCAAACACAGAAATGTTCCATGGGGCGGGTTTTATGTCTTGCAGCTGTGCCAGATGTTATTTTAGACGTAGCTGGGAGGGGTAGTAAAACAGGAACAATAGACAAAAGCTCACAAAAAGTAACTGAAGTAGAAGATACAGAAGTATGGAGCAGAAAAATAGGAATATTACGATGATTGGACCATTTTGGATGTAACTGTGACTTGAATAATAGCAATTAGAAGTTTACAGAAGAAAACTAATTATTAATAGTAGTAATAATGGTAATAATGGTGGAAGTCTCACCATTTTGCTGTCTTGATTGTCCTTTTAGAGAAGAAGGTAAAGCTTGATTGTAGTTCTCACAGTGCACCTATAATGAGATCTCTGTGAGAGAAGTCCTGTCAGGGTGTCACACACTCAGGACTTTTATAGCTACTACAGTGGGCGGAGGAGAGGAGGAGCTATAACTCCATCTTTTCAAATGTAGACAGAGATACAACCTCCTGTCAGACCTTTTCAGAGTAAAAGAAACCTCCAATAAAAACTAATAGATTCTCGCAAGTGTGTCAACAAACAAGGAGCCAAAAAGACCTTTTAATTTACATTGAACTTTTAAAAATACTAATAAATCACTGAATATTATCCATCCATCCATCCATCCATTTTCTAAACCCGTTTATCCTGTTGAGGGTCACAGGGGAGCTGGAGCCTATCCCAGAGGTCATAGGGCGAGAGGCAGGGTACACCCTGGACAGATATTATGTACATCTAAATTGCCTGAGGACTCTGGAAATTTTGGAGAATCAAAACAGTTTTCATCTATGGAAATTCTGTTATTATGGCAAGTTTTTTGAATTAAACTGAATATGTTTAATTATTATTCTATACTTTGCGATGCATTTGAAAATCACTGTTTTAATGTGTATTTTATAGTTACACTTGGGTGATGATTCGCTGAGCATTCTGATAATTTTTTTGGTGATAATAGATACCAGTACCTTTTCACTCCTTCAAATGACAAAATCTTCTGCTGTTATTTTGAAGGCTAAGTTGCCTCACATCTGGTATTTCCCTCTGGCCTCCTTCAGAGGCAGCATACCAATCAGAGCAGCGTGACCAGAATTTCGCAATGATGTTTCATTTGGGTTGACATTTTGTGCTTATTTTTTGCATTTTTTAAAAATTACCACTGTGGGGCTTCCTCCTTTCACTCCTTGCCAGAGTACGACTTGCCAGAGTTTGCCAGGCTGCTATGACTGGTTTTAATGCTCTGGAAAAGCCAGGAGCCAAATTAAAAAAAAAAAAAAAAAAAANAAAAAAAAAAAAAAAAAAAGCCCAAATTATACTTCTACACATAAAAGATAATAAGAATGCCTTTTTTGCACAGATGTCATCCATCTACCTTTAAAATCTCTACATGTTTTGAGCTGCTTTTGAGACCTGAGGGCGATGGAAAGCACAAAGGTACATTCCTCTTCTTGGGTCACTTTTGACAGAAACTTAGGAAAGTCATGCTTTGTTTTTTAAATATTTATAGTATAATGTCACATACTAGATAGATAGATAGATAGATAGATAGATAGATAGATAGATAGATAGATAGATAGATAGATAGATAGATGAGGCTGAACTAGTTACATTTCATGATCATGTCAAGTGGTAGTTCAGGTTACAACCACTAGATGGCGACATCAAGCTGCTATATTATCAGAGAGATTTCACAGTAATGAGCTTCAGCTGTAGGTTCTATATTAAGTATGTGAACATACTGTATTATTTAGCTTGAATTTCTGTTTTTATTGATATTTTTCAGTGAGCATCATATATCCATCCCTTTTTTTTTTACAGGAATGCAGATTTGAGCCTGCGACCTTCTGAGGCCCGATGGAGCTCATCACACCAGGCCCTCAGCTCTGAATGTAAACGTCCTCATAATCCTCAAACAAACCCCCAAGTCCTCTGGAGCCCCCGAGCCGCTTATTCCTCTTCAAACAGCATCTTATGGAAAGCAGAGATGGTTTGTGATAGAGGGGTGATGGAAATCTGTTTCAAGTGTTGGGTTTCGTCCTCCTCCCCTCGGTGGTCCAGAGATTACATCTTCCTCAGCATCGAGACTGAAAACTGTTTTTCTTGGTCCTTTTTTCTGTTTTCTTTTCTTTGCCTGCTGCTCACCATGAAAAATTACTAGCTAAATTTACATATTTTTGAATTACTTTTGGTGATCACAACTTAAATCAATCTGCTTAAAGGCATCAAGCAAATGAAGTGTAAACAGGTGGATGTTCAGTCACATTATTCCTAACAAAGCTGCAGAATAATAAGATGTGTAGGAATGTTTCCATGTAACATTATGCAGCATTGTTTAAATTTAGCCAATCAACTGTCAACAGTGGAAGCGCATAGCAAATGAAATCACCGTTATATCCAATCAACATGAATATTCATACGCAAAGTGAAAAGAAAACTTCCTGAAGGAGCGGTGAGGGCAGGAAGTAAAAATAAGTGAGGATGTTTAATGAGATTAGTTTCAAAATCTGAAATTTAATATATTAAAAAAATATTACACCTATTCTGACTGATTGCAATCAAATATGTTGATCTTTATTTTGTTTTAGCTATCTGGACTAATATTTTATAGTCCTATTTAAAATCACTGCATGTTGATTTTTTTAACAGAAATAAATAATGACTTTTTGTATATAATTGTATAATTTAAGGAAAGAAATGTTTATCCCGCAGCTTTCAGGGTGTCTTGTGATGGAAAAATTGAGATGCAGATGGAAAAATCACTTCCAACAATTTATTCTATTGAGGAAGGGAAGGAGTTAACGCAATGAGGATGACTCTGTGTGAAATAGACGTTACTAATTAAGGCCTCAATCATGCTCCCATTTATACCTGACCTGACCAAATTCAACAATATTGAGAATAGCCTTCTGAGGATATTTAATCAAAGCCAAAGTGACATCAAATGCAGGTCACAGCAGTCGTGTGTTTCTCTGGATATTCCGCCTTGTGCATACAGATGGAGAAATGACATGTATCCACAGCTCAGAGACCCCAAACCTCCCTGGAAAGCAAACAGAACAACCCCTCCCCTCCATATTCATATGTAATACAGTAAATAGTATTACCAAATACCTGTTTATGGCTTAGAACATGACTTAAGAAGTGAAAGTGGGATACTTGATGCATCATCTGGGATGCTTTGTGTGCATTCTGTCCTTTGTCTCCAAAATATAATAATCCGATCTGCTAATTCAAGTGCCTCACAAATAAGAAACTTTAATCCTTTCCAATTACCGTTTGTTTTTAATAACAGTGAGATTTAGAGTTGATAAGTGGACACTTCATTTTGACTAAATACAAATCTAATGCAGAACAGCTAGTGATTGCTTTCTGAAACTAAGCCACAAATTTTAAGCAGATTATAAGAAAGCAGATTATGTATGTTCTGGACTTAAAAGGAGTCACCAGTTTATTAGGTACACCTGCACAATCTAATGCAGAGGTTCTCAAACTTTTTGAACCACGTACCTTTAAGGAATCACAGAAAAACTGTGTATGTATGCTGTTCTGAAGTTTTTATTGGAAGAGAATATCAATGATATATCTTTATATCCTTTATATCCTTTATATTGTATCCAAATTCCAACATAAAAAAAATTAAGTCAAAGATAAGTCAGTCCGTACAAGAATGAACGTTAATGTCCGCAGAAACATGCAATATGTTACCAAAATGTGTTAAAACATGCTCCTTTGACTGTTATTGAGCAGTTTAAAAGGAGGTGGGCAAAAGATTAGAAGAGTTTGTAATTATAATTCATTGCATGATAACATTAAATACAGCCTCAAAAATGACAAAAACTAAACCTTATAAACTTAGAAAGATAGAATTTACTGTGAGAATATTATATTGGATTGCACTAGATTATACAACGTGTATTATAAATTTAATTTCTGCAAAATAGTGGACATGCAGTTGATGCTCGTAGCGCCCTCTGGTGATCCGCCAGAAGATCCTGCCAGTTTCTGCAGAGAATCAAAACAATTGAACTCTATGGAAATTCTACTGTTGAAATTTATCCTGAAATAAAATGGGTTAGGTCAGGAAGTAGTTGTTTCACTTTTAATTAAAAAGTTTAGTTTTTGTTGAAAATGGTCCATTTCATACCATGAGCACACTATTTCAATCTGCATTAGCTAAACTGGACAAGTCATTTGGACTCCTTTTGCTTCTGACTATAAACAAGTGCTCACATTATTACAGCAGCTGTTGAAGCATCTGATCGGTAATCTTCGCTAATCTGTAATGGATTACATGTTGAAAGTAACCGGGCCGTCCCTGCCTGTAAATCCGTCTGCGGTGGGCTTGGTGCTCATGGTCTCTGGGCCGGCTCTGATAAGGGTAAGCCGTATTGAAGATGGCTGGGTGCAGAGATCAAAGTCAGCAGCCATACCATCAGGAAATCTCATGTTATATACTCCTGCATGGCTACAGCCCGCTCCTGCTCGAGGGCCATGGCCCGCCTGAGGGCCACAAGGTCTCATTTTTGATTGCGGTGCAATTTGAGTCTTTGTTGAAAAGTGAGAGACAATCAGCAAAACCTAAGAAGAGCTTTCGGGATGCTCTCTCTCTCTCTCTCTCTCTCTCTCTCTCTCTCTCTCTCTCTCTCAAACACACACATACACAATATAAATCTTGATAACTGTCACACATTATCTACATTTAAAATCATATTCCTGTCATATTTCCACAGCATAGGGACTTAAAAAAATAAAAATAAAATTCCTATAGGGACTGATGTAGTAGTTCTATAGGGAAGTTCTGTGGTAATCAATGACTTAATTTGATCTTATTATTCATTATGATTCTGGCTATAATCATAATATCTCAAATAGACTATTTAAATATATCTGTGATGTTCAGTAATGACTTTACAATGACATCATAGGCTAATTTGTGGTATTCTTGTTAATATTTCTGTTTTGGTCATATGAAGTTATAACAGTTGTGCCCATCCTGCATTATTGTCTATACCTGTAAAATAGTTACAGAAGCTTATATTGTTTCTGATATTCTCTCAAATCATATTGGGATGCATACTCTCTCTCCCAGTCTCTCTCTCTCTTCCTGTCATTCACCATCATCATCAGAATAAATTGGACGTTTCTCCAGTACCGTTATCGATTTGTTTCTATCTCCGTCTGCCATGCCAGAGCATTGAACAGCCTGCTCTATTGATCCGCAGCCCTATTAAAACCTCCTCAGAACATCATTCCATTTTTTTCATAAGACCTTTTTCAAATTATAAAATCAATCCGTTCTCCTGGATGGAAGAGAAAACACGGGGAATCATTGCAGACAAGGCGAAGGTGATGTCGAAATCAGCTGGGATGATTTCTAATGATTTAATTTCTCACCAAAGATCTGATTATGATAATTTGACATTTAGAGTCATATTCATAAGTTATTGTTTTAAAGGTTTTATCTGTCACTTTAAAGGTTTTGTCTGTCACTGACAGAGCCATTTCACATTAAATCAACTTATTCTACTCCATATATCTCTGATTTTATGATGTTTAATGAAGCTGAAGCCCTTTAACTTGTAGTATTCAGCTGATTAAATTACAATATATGATGAGATAAATAGCTGCAAAATTCATGAAAAACCATTTTCTTGTAAAAATCAACCACACTTCAGTTTCTACATTATCACTTAAAGTTTTTCTAAAATGCACTTTATTCAACTTGGGGTACAACAAAATAATTAGGTTTATCATTCCATATCTCTAAAATGTGTAGGATTCTGAAAAAAGGTTTTGGTCCTCAAACTGAGATTATATTGTATATCAATATTGACACAACAACTTCAAAATACCTGAAACTGTCTGAATAATTTGATAATGTGGTTAAAATTAATTAATTGGCCGCATCACTGAAATAAATCTGAAAACAGGATTTTTTTTTTTTTTTAAACATGAAATACTCCAAAAATGAGCAGCAACAGATTAATTTCATTATTAATTTTTATCAGTTTCCACATATGAAGAGCCTTTTTTTTTTCAAATGCAATGCTTTTAGGGAAATCTGCTAATAATATTTCTTAATAAATAATGTTTTAATGCCGGTTAATGTATGATTTGGCTGTGATGGTTTCATTTTGTATATTTCACTTTGTAACTGAATTATAACTCTACGTTTTTCAAACGTAACAAGCATTTTTAGAGAGGAAATGAAAGTTAGAACAGAAAATCTCAGATTAACAAATTCTGAGAGTTGGTTGATAATTGAAAAGAATCAAAAGAACATTTTTTAGATTTTAAGAATTTGTGACAAAAGTAATTAACAGGCCTTCTTGTATGAAAGTTTCCATTTAGATGATATTAATTTTTCTCTCTCTAATGACAAATAAATGAAAAATGTTGAACTGTGAGCTCACATGTTGGCATCACTTTGCACAAATCTCAGATAAATCAAAGTCCTGCAGGAATAACGGCCATTTATTTATTAAACCACTGACAATAACATTGTTTAATATCTACTAGATAAATCTGTGAGAACACAACAGACCATGATAGAGTCGTATATTAACCACTATGATTAATAAAGAAAAACATGATATAGTCTATAGGACAAGTTTGTCTCATATAAAAACAGCTTTAACAGGCTGAAAATGAGTATCTACAGTGTATTTTATTCTTACAGACTCAATTCTCAGGTCCCTTAGATCCAAAAAGTCCCCATTTTAACTTTGTCTCATACTTAGTCTTTAAGTCTTTTTTTAATGGAAATTTCTCCACTGAGTTGCTTCAAATCACACTCGTGACAGATCAAGAAAAGTTCTGAAATTGATGGTTTTTGTCAAGGAAAATATGAGTTAAAGGTTCAATGTTAGATTAAAAATGCTGCGTTAAGGTGGATTTTATGCTGCACAGCTCAAACTGTCTGGAATGTCAAAGAAAAAAGTAGGTTTTCAGTGCCATCACTGGGAAAAAAAATTCTCCTATGTCCTTAAAATGGCAACGTGTCGAGGAATAACTTATCTATTATTGCAGGCGGCGGCACCAAATCCTCCAGCTTCAGATAGAAAATCCTCTGCAGGCCTTGAATGCACAGAGTGCGGAGTTCAGGAAGCTTTTCCAAAAGTTTGGACAAATGATTTGACCAGCAGGAGCCTCCGTCTGTGCACATCCTGTTGTCCTTCAAGCACTTAATGATGTTGTTCTGCAGCTCCTCCACTTTCTTCAGTTCCTTCAGTCCATGACGCTCTGCAAGTGTGCAACGGTGATAAGATCAAAGACTTAAACATCAAAAATAATAGAAATCCTGCCAGATTCATAAATTAATTCTGACATATCCTACCTGCCCTCTGCCTCTGAGCGTTACATCTGATCTCATATTTCTCAGCTGTAGCTCTATTTATGCACTAAATACACTCTAATTTACATTTTCCCCTGAAGGCATCGCCTGTTGATTTCTAACATAAAGCTACAGACAGATATCATGCGTGTGAGTAAATTTTGGATCTCACCTGTGATCAAGGCGAGGGTGCAGATGCAGGAGAAGGTAGAGATATCCAGATTCATCCTCTGCAGATTGGCGGAGAATTCCACAATGCTGTCGATCCACTCGCCAAAGCCTCGCAGACACTGCAACCGGTGCCACACTGAGCCGTCGCAGAAGATCAGCTTCCCTTCCTCCGGGTTCGATCTGAAACATCACAACTGTGTTGAAAATGAAAGGCTCAAACATAGAGGTAAATATATACCCTGGTTACACCTTTATGCACAACCTTGGAGTAGAGAGATCTGAACCTGAGGTTGTATTCAGGGACAGATGTAATTTTGAGTTACTGCTCTGGCCACCACAAATAAATTTGTAAAACTATTGCCACCTCTTCTCATCAGTAACTTATGTTAAAACAAAAGCTTTTATGAATTTTAAAAACAGGAACGAAGAATATCCTGTGGCCTCAGCTGCATTACCTATAGGACAGTCGCAAAACAAAGAGCTCCAGGAAAGCTGAGTAGAAGAGGAGATCTTGGTCGTGCCTGGGCAGGGAGGTGAAACCCGGGATCTTCTGTGCCCAACCCCGAATCACCTCCATCGATCTGGTCAGGAGGTCGTAAAACTGCCTGACGTGCTGTGCATCATCTCTGAGAGGACTTCCCGGACTCTCCTTGAACTATGATAAAAGGTCAGTGGGGTCAAGTGGGACTGATAGGAAGTTGCCTTTACAGAGTCCATTACTTTTGAAGTGTTAGTGACAAACAGGATTGCTGGATTGGTTCTTGAGCAATGACACTAACTCATGCTTACTTTGGAGTAGTCAAGACGAGAGGGTGGAGGGTTTGATTCCACATGCGCCCTAATGAGGGCACTCAGAAGGGTGCTGACAGGCGAAGAAGAGTCTGGCAGAGCTTTGGGTTTGGACGGCAGGCGACCTCTTCGACCCTTCAAACTGTCTGTCCTCACCACTGCAGAGCATGAAGAGACACAGGCCAGTTTTTGTATTGTGGAATGTGAATAGTACAGGAAGCAATACCTTGTTAAGACAATCAGACCTATGATTGCAGCACCGTCTCACCTTCTTTGACCATTCCCACTGCAAGGCACTTCTGGAAGCGGCAGTATTGACATCGGTTCCTCCTGCGTTTGTCCACCGGGCAGCTTTTGGCGGCCAAACACACATATTTGGCATTTTTTTGGACTGTGCGCTGGAGGCAGAAAGCAGAAAAATAAGGGACACTTCCTTATTGCCTAAAGAACCTAAATGCTTGAGGAATTATTCCACAAGTAGAAATGAATGGAAAAAGGTACATTAAAGGTCTACGTGAAGGTCTATAGAACTGAATGTGATGTAGAATTGTTCTCTTTGGTTTCTGTGGAAACCAAATCTGTAAAGGTTTTTGGTTTGAGTAGGCAATCTGAGAACCTTTAGAGGTAAAGAAATGAGTTCTATAGACATGAGAAGCATATGACCTTCCTGAGTATTATATATGAGGAAGAAAATCAATGGATTTTGCTCTGATAAAAGCTTAGAACCATTTCTTGGTACTTTTCAGAACCGTTTAAAGCCTTTAACAGTCTTTAGCAAATTAACAGCAGCACTCTTGGCCCTGTGGGCTCTCTGAGGCTGTCAGGCATTCTGGAGGCGGACAGGGCAGGCTGGGTAAATACAGGGTCGTGGACAATCATAATTTGGAGAAATGCCCTTAGGAATCTCTTTCAGAGAAAAGAAGGGGGAGGTTTTTATTCATGGCACGTTGGTGGCCATTTTCATATAGAACATTTGCCCCTAAAACGTGTCAAGAGACCAAAACGTGCAGCTGAAGCACAATGTCCAATACAGGGGCCAGTCTGAGGTCTCAGTGGGATTTTACATTATCCTCAATTACGCAGTTATATGCGTCTAGTGTGATCATACTTGGTTTCTGATTAATTAAATTTAAACTGTACAAGTCTGGTAATCTAGTATTTTTACGTTGCCATATATATATATATATATATGTTTAAAATAAGAGCAAAATACATAAATCGATGCAGAATCCTATTTGAGGAAATATTTAAGAGCCGCACAAGAAATGGGTTGTTTTCCGTACCCTTAAGAGATAATTTCACTTGTTGGAGTTTATTTGCACTGCCTTATAAATCTATTAAACTATTTTTTAGTATGCATTTTAAATATCTGGACCATGTAAAATGATTTGTATTTAAAAATAGTATTAATTTAAGGACGTTTAAGTGGAGAGCAGACCTTGAAAAAGCCCTTGCAGCCTTCGCAGGTGCGCACTCCGTAGTGCTGGCAGGCTGCGTTATCCCCACACACCGCGCACAGACCCTCCATGCTCAGCGCTCCGCGGCTGTGGCCCGAAGGAGCCTGGTAGTCCATATAGTGGTGGCCGTGGGCGAGCTGGAGAGGGTGAGGAAATCCTACAGAGGGCTGCTTTCCGAGGCCACTGGAGCCCAAGATCCCGGGGCTGTCTAGCGCCGGGTGCGTCCCAGCCGCGTCTAGGTTCATGGACACGTGGAGAGATCCGTCAAATTTCATTTGACAGGTGGCCAAGTTCTGGCTGCTGTGTTGCGTGTGTTTGAGGGAAAACAGCGAGAACCTGGACAGCGCGTTTTTCCTGTGCGCCGCCGCCAGGTAATCTTGACGAAAACTGTACAGAGAAGCAGAGTCTTCCCAAATGTGTCCCGGTGGACTTTGGAAATTGGAAGTGATGGGCGATGGGGATCGGTAATAATACACAGACCCCGGGGAGGAGAGCAGCTCGTCGGACTGGTGCGGGTGATGCTGATTCGGCTGATATCCGGGACACCCGTGCGCGTCCTCCACCTTGACGCACGGCAGCTCCCCTTGAACCGGCATTTGGAAGAGACACGGGGACTTAACGTCGTAGCCGGAGCTGTAGGTCTCCGCCAAAGGGCCAAAAGTGGGAGCCGACGTGGCAGCAGAGATTTCGCTGTTGGTAAGATCCATGCTGAACTTGACAAACTCCGGGGTGAGGAAGTCGCAGCTGCGCTCTCCGCTGGCGCTCTGCGAAGCCGGACTGGCCCCCTGTGGAGAGGAGCCGCACTGGGTCTGGACGCACGGCATGACCACTGCAATCACACACGCACATACTCCATTCAAATCTTCGCGACTTATTTTAACTTTAAGCGAGAAAATTTATATTACTGCCACAAAAAACATCAAGCATTTATTCAGAAATCAGCAAAACTAGTTGACTTAGACAGGAAGTTTCACTTAATTGTTGAAATAAGACCTAAACGTTTTGGAGAAATTGTTGCAGTGTGCGTGACTGGGAGTCATTACAGTATTACCTTAAGGTCTGAGCTGTCTTAGCGTATGTTTTTGTCCACTTAAATTCCCTGGTGTTAAAGAGAAAGAAAAACAGATGAGTATATCACTTACAGGCTTCACATTTGCATGCTCTTATTTAAATATTACCTAAGGTTTAGACCTCCATCCAGTGCAGGAGGACAGTGATAAATAATCCCATCCAGTAAAGTCCATTCGCAGCGTGGAGAGCCAAGCAAATGATCGTTCACTTCTCCCACTCGTGGCTTCCAGACTGACTGAGAGAGAGATCGACAATGTGCTTTTGTTTACGTGGTGCGCACCCTTGTGCCAAACCGTATTACGCACAAGCCTCAGAGGGTGGGGTNTTTTTTTTTTTTTTTGGAGATAATTCTTCAGGCCCAATTTCTTCCAGTTTGCCTCAGAAATCCCTTAGATGTGAGACTTATTTTCAAACCTAAAGATGAAGGAGATATATTTTTGGATTCAAAGTGGAGTCAAAAGAAAGCAGCATTTTGTAGTTTGAAAGTTCTTTTCTCCACCGGGAAGTACTATGAAAATAGAAATCTATTTATATGTTACATGCTTTATTTACAGTCGCTTTCCTCCTGTGCTCGAAGATGGAGAACAACGACAGCTGGTAGCACTTGTCCCTCTTGGACTTTATTATTATCCAGAAGGAGGAGGAGGAGGATGGAGAAGACCAGCGTTGCGCAATCCTGCCCTCCCCTTACGTCAACGACATGACCGCCTCCGTTCTAACACAATTGGCCAAGCGTAAAGCGATTACGCGTCCTGGTTGGCGCGTCTCCGCATCGCTCAGGGCCGCTCTGCTTCCTGGTTGTAGCTGTCAAACATAACAGGATATCTGGATACCGACCGATGTCCGCAGTCTGCGTCCTACACCGCCCTGAGCGAATTTTCTTCAACCACAAACCAAGAAATCCTGTAAGTGGGAATGTCTCCTGTATCACCATGATGCTTTTCACTCTTTAACAAGAGTCAATCAGAATTAAAACCTTCTGTTTTGGCACAGAGCCAAAAGCAGAGGAGCGTCTGCGAGTGTTTGATATAATAGTCTCTTTTTGTGTGTGTGTGGTTATCTAAAAGTGTAAAAATTATTCCTGAAGCCCACCTTGTTATAACTGCTTGTTGGTGGCTGTTAAGACGAAGGCTTTAGTTTTCCTCTGAGCTGACCTTTGATTTTAATCCACTTTAAGGTGTCAGCGTCTAAAAGGAAGCAGCTTATAATACAGGTTATGCTTATATCTATAATAAACAGTATATACTTCTTTTGCTGCGTCATTGGAGGAGCAGCCCATGAGTTTCCTAAGCCAGGAAGCCCCCCTTTCTTGATGACTCATTAATAGCATGCAGGCTGATGCAAGTGGAGGGGACCTCAAGAAGGGGGGTCCCAGCATCATCATGAGGAAGAGTTTATTTCCTTATATTTGTGCCTCTCATGTAATCATTCAAATGATGCTTATAGTTGAGCCATGACTTTCTAAAATATAAAGATGTCTTTATTCAGACTGGAATGAAAAATATTCCGGTCACTAGTGTCAACGGTCACAAGATGTGGCTCAATTCATGGCTGGATGACCCATAAGGCTTAATCTAAATGAAACAGTCTGAGACCAAAGAGACCAAAACTGATCTTACATATGAAGAGTTTATTTGCAGTTAAACGGATAACTCATTTATTTTTATTTATTTAATTTTATTAATTTTAAACAATTATGGTTTTATTCTGCATTCCACATAATATCAATCAAAATGTATGTTAATTTTGTTTTGCCAATTATTATGGATTTGCATTTAAATTGTTTTTTTATTTTAGCCCTACAACAGGTTGATTGATATTGAATGCACAGTAATAATTTTTTTTAAAAAAAAGCTTCTTTTTTTTTTTTTTGCAAATGAGCGCTTCATTTGGCATTAGATAAATATTGCAAAGTTTATATACAGTTTATACCTTAAATGGTCAATAAACCAGCAGGAAACTGTGGAAACTTTGATTCCTGAGAGTGTGCAACATGAGCTGTGATGTTTCACTGCAACCCATGATGAACAACTGGCAAATGTAAACATAAATATGCCAAAATATATCAAACATAGCTTTGAAACTGCACTTAAAGGAGCCTTTAAATTGGTAAATGCCTTGATAGCTCACTATGATATATTCAATCTGGAAATTTGGTCTGCGGAGGACCCTGAACATAAACTGAGATGCAGCTTTTAGTCCTCTTACCTCTAACTGAACAAAAATGGCAGAAGTTTCAAAACTCCT
The DNA here is from genome assembly GCA_014773175.1 of Lucifuga dentata. Taxonomy (NCBI): domain Eukaryota; kingdom Metazoa; phylum Chordata; class Actinopteri; order Ophidiiformes; family Bythitidae; genus Lucifuga; species Lucifuga dentata. The sequence goes on from VXCM01001665.1 coordinate 75,333, forward strand.
TGGTCTTGCATGTATGACTCATCACCAAAATTCGAAGTTTATGATTTTATATTTAAATAATAACACATTTATTTTTGCAAAACAGTCAAGGAGACACACCATTACCAGCTATCTTAGCTGCTATCTTTGGTTGGAGGAATGAAGTTACACCCTGCGAAACAGGTTTGAAATCTGCTTGCAGTCAACGTAATCAAATTAATCATCAAATCAAAAGTCTATATGTAATTAAAGGTCATTACACAAGATTCATTAATGGGAAGTCGGTTGTGTTGTTGGCTCAGTAATTTTTACTTGCCAAGACAGATACAGTACAGTATGTCATCCACCCTGTTAAACCGTTTCAGTCAGAATGTTCCTTAGGCTAATTCCTGTCATACTGAGCCTTTTTTTGTCATACATAATATACCTGCAGTTGCCTGTAGCATGATTCTAACTTTGCTGTGGCTTGTAAAGGCCAATACATGGAATCTGCTGCTATTCCATATTGTTAGGCTGTTTTACATACCTAAATCTGCAACTGTTCAGGTCTATGGTGAAGTTTTTTATTTTCAGTGAAAACATTCTGAATTTACACTATGAATGGAATTCAAACTTTTCATGAAATCCAGACAAATGAAGATCTGTGTGTTTTAACCTACCAATAAGACACAGTACAGGGTATCATTATGTTTCAGGCGTGGGAAGGATAGTTGTGGTATGATAGTATGGTAGTGTAGTGTGTAAATCTCCACAGAAAATCTGTCCTGGTGTCTTTATAATGTGCAAATAAAGACGCTGTTATGCATATTTAATACCATGTCCACTGTTGAGTTTCAGAACAAATGGGTCAAGCTTTTCAGACACGCCTACCTCAAAAAATTGTTTTTTCAGGGTATTGTATTATTATCTAATAGTTGTATTAAACATTTACCAAGACATATTTGTGCCCATAATAGCTTAAAATGACCAAATATCAGCAGTAAAAGTAGCCAAGTGCTGATATTGGCCAACAATGACAGTCTGCCTCAGTGCATCGTGACCTCTAATAGGTTGCTTGTTGCACAGAATTTGCGCTATCTGTATGTTTTGTTAAAATGCTTCAGGATTTGCTTCAGCACATGCCGCTCTCTGGAAATTTTTATTCAAAACACAGTACCGTTTGCATGCAAATACTTTTTTAGGGAAATCCAGGGGTGAATTGAAGCATGATCCTCACAGAGTGCAAGTGGAAATATCATGTTTCTCTTATCTTGAGCAATACCATCCTGAGTTTATTTAAATTTATTTCAATACACAGTTCTGCAAATGGGCTGTATTTACTTATTCATTTTGTTTTCAGATATATCAGGATGGTTTTTTTTTAAATAATTTTTTTGGGATGAGGAGTGATACAGCAAATTTATCTTTTTTTTAAATTTTGTATGAATTATGCTTTAAATGATCTCCTCTTTTTGGCAGAGTTGAAGTTAAATAAGATTTTCAGGCTATTCATTTAATAAGTCAAGGTAAAGAAGTCTTAGGATTTTATATTTCCTCTATGCCAACATGAGTAACTATTTATTTCTAAATATATGTCAATTTTCTTTCAACCAGTCAATTCAGATAATCATTTTGTGAGTTAAATGTGATAAATCATGATCAGAAGTGCTTATTTAACCAGCTAAAACAGCTAAAGTGTCACTTTCTTGATGATATTAGACAGAAAAACAGCATGACAGATGATTAATTTGGTGATGAAATCTTCTTCCACGCTGTGTGACGTGTGACATAAACACCACAGCACAGTCACGCCTTTCTCTTTGCTGTCTAAATTCTTCTGTCCCTCTCCAAGAATCTCATGAGATGAAGTTGTGCCCTGGCTCAGTTTTTTGGATCCTCCCCGCCACTCCCTCCCTCCTTCTCTCTGCCTTCTTTACATGATCACTTGTTAAGGCCTTAAAGCTGGGTTTCTTGCTCTCTCTGCTCACTCCACTCTGCTTTCATTGCAGGGCCGATGGCGTTCAGGAAGGCTCTGAAACGGACGGCCATCATAGGCAGTGGGGCGATCGCTACGATTTTTGGCCTGTCGCAGCTCATCGAGTACAGGAAGAAGCAGGTAAGATGATGAGAGTTGAGATATGTCCCTGTTGTATTTTAGTGTCCTACCTGAGGCAAAATTGTCGAATAAGCATTACATTTTGAAGTTTTCTGGACAAGAAAATGGCAAAATTTTGAAGAAAATGAAAGTTTTGTAAATATTTAGAATGTCAGTTTTGGTATTTGCCTGTAAAAAAAAAAAAAAAAAAAAAACCCACAGCAGCATGAGAAGGACGGGAACACCTGAGAAGGCATGTTCTGTCCAGATTTTGGAATGTAGTTTGTTATGTTGGATATTTTCCTGCTGTTGCATCACAAGCAGCTCTTCACTCAAGAGCATGCTGGCACTGGATCCTTTTCTGCTGTCATGATCTAAAAGAGCTGAAATCTGCAACGATGACATCAAGCTCATATTTACGGGACAAATTATATACTGTATGCTACTCAGGTTATTTACTTTTATGAACTCGTTGCAGAAGAGTTTTGGTTGTTTCATTTCCTGAAGCAAATTACGAATGCTTTGTCTCATGCTCGTTCTAGTTGTCCCATGAGGCATGGCTTGTTTGTCCTCCTCGGTAATAAAGTAATAAATGTTGAAAAGAAAATTAAAAGGTTAATAAAATGGAAACTTTGACCCTCCTCCTGTCCCACTTTGATGTCCTGAGCCACCTAGCATCCACCCAGGTTAATTTTTAGAGGAATTATAATAAAGTGTTACCCAGTTTCAGAATTTTTTGAAAAAAATCAGGTTGTGACCATGAAACATGCTGCAGGTAAGCAACTTTTTTTCTTTGAATACTGGGCTTCTGTTGCATGCTACAACAAATTAGGACTTCAGCCTGTATTTAGTGTGTTTTTATGCATTTTATATACTATAAGCAAGGCAGAAAACTAACTGTTGCGTTTGTCAACAGGCCACAGTGAAATGAAAATCACAAAACTCGAGGTTCTTCTCTTCTATGTGATGTTTAAGTGATTGTCAGAGTGGGTTGTAGAGATCATAACCCAAGGAATGAAAAAAATTAGATATTCAAAGAGGACAGACGAGTTTCTTACCTATAGAAATGCATCCATTAAGCCACACCCTTGTGTCCTGAACTGCCCAGAAAGCTTTGAATTCAATTGGTCCTTTACTTCCATCACATTAGAAATTACTTGTTTACACACTTGGATAGACACACCTGCAAGGTATGACGCTAGCAAGCACATGTTTGACTAGGTGGCCAATCAGAACACAAACAGTCTGTTTTCACTCAGTGTGCATAATAGTATTGCGGCAAGGGAGAGTAGAAGTGGATCAGTGCATTTTTGTGCATTAAAGTATTGCAAAAGTTTGAAAATAGTTTCCAAAGTGAAAATAAGAACATTGAAATCTGTTTATGTCCCCTTTTAGTACGACATTGAAATCTCTCCACTCGACTTTGGCTTACTGAGCGTTTCTTCCACTTGTCAGAGCTCCAAGTGCTGCTATTGAGCATCTTCATATCAACAAAAATAGCCATATAGCTCTGCTTCATTTGAGACGGAGAAGCAGCTGTGTTTCTCCTGACCTTTGACCCAGTTATTATTAAGCCACGCCATACAATACATACCATGCTTATTTTGACTGTACGTCCTAATGTGAACTTTGTTTTGTCCCCGTGCAATAATCTCGTCTCTTCCCCGACATCGTCCTCTCAACCAAGCATGGACTGGTAAGCAAGGAGTCAATCCTGATGAAATATAATTATTCTTACAATAATCTGTAATAATGCATGCTTCTAATTCTAGAAACTGCAATGCTGATGAGATGAATGTTCACCTTTTCTGAGCAAAGGAACACAGCTTGAAGAAGTTTTCAAGGCAGCGGCCGAGTGGTCATTAGCATGGCTTTGCTTTGCCATTCACTGACTAAACATGATTACAGGGGCACGCTGGCACTTAATTCTGTGGCGGCATTTGTGCGTATGCATCACAAAAATAGACAATGATTATATCATCTTGTTTACGGTTGCAGAGCTAAATTACGGACGCTTGCTTTTATTTGCAAGTCAAATGCTGCAATGGCTTTAAGGCGGCTTGATGCAATCATTTAGCCTGATCTGCTAAATAGAAAAATGAATAAATATTTCATTAGAAGTGGAAATCCCACGTCCTCATATCAGAGGAGCTGTGTTTCATTTTTGATTATTCCTTTAATTCCTTTGCTAATCAAACAATGGAGATAAATGATGTGCAGAGATTGATGTGTGATTGTTGGTTTTGAACAGATGAGCGGCATGCTGCAGCAGCTCGTAGCACTCTGCTAAATTTGCTTTGCCACTTGAAGATCAATATCTAATATATGCTGGAGTTTTTTAGCAACACTTGGAAACTGAAAGTACAATGAAGCATCATAAGCACATTATAACCTCTATTGTCAATACTGGATTGATCAAAATGTTTATAACACCATGTCAGGTGTTATAAATGAGGAACAACTGTACTCAGCATTAATGCATAACTGTCATATACATTAAATTACAATTACAATTCATATTATGTATCAAGCAAAGCACACAACTGCGTTGCTCACAGTATCTCATTACACATACCAAATCCTTCTGATTACTGCTTATTATGCATTACATCGCATAATTTTCTGAAGTGATTGTAATGCAAAAATGATGTAGCATTTATTATAATGTTATTGTAATTGGGTTTACAATGTGCTTATGTTTCAAAAGACTTCAAGCAACTTCAAGTGTTGCAGCACTTCTTAGACTTAGAATTTAACATAGAAATTAACACTGAAACACATTAGTTTGTAGAAACCACATTGTATATCACATAATCTAATCTGTGTATGAATCCGCCTCAGATTAATGTGGTTGTTAGCATGCTAACTGTGTTGGTGTCTGTTGTGGATGCTCATATCCAGAGGCGGTTAGCACACGTGGCAGCAGAAGCCGAGCTGAAGCTTCCCTTTCCAGATGAATTTCCAACTCGGCAGGCCCAGCTCAGGACGCTGAAAGACACTGAGGAGTACGATGTTCTGATCGTTGGAGGCGGAGCCACAGGGGCAGGATGTGCCTTAGACGCTGTCACACGCAGTAAGATCACTTCTGCCACGTGCAACTTCACAGGTTTCAAGGTCTATAAATGTCCTTAATGATTAAAGTAGGAAAGCAAGTCACAGCTCTGGATCCAATAAATGTTCTCATGCATCCCATGAATAAATGTAAGATTTAATTTGAAGATGATAGAAATCTGTACAGCTTTATTAAGTATAATCTGTCATCTGTCATCAGACCTGAAAACTGCTCTGGTGGAGAGAAGCGATTTCGCTTCAGGCACAAGCAGCCGCAGCACAAAGCTCATCCACGGAGGCGTCCGCTACCTCCAGAAGGCCATCATGCAGTTAGATTATGAACAGGTTTCACCTTCATTTTCATCATCATCTCCTTGCATTATTGCTGTCTTTTGTCATTGTCTTATTCTCTTTTGTTCTTATGCTTTTTTTGAAAAGTACATGATGGTGAAGGAGGCACTCCATGAGCGAGCCAACCTGCTGGAGATTGCTCCTCATCTAGCTTCACCGTTACCCATCATGCTTCCTGTTTTCAAGTAAGATGCACAGTGTTACAAATTATTATGTTTCAAGTAATAGAGTAATTAAAAAAAAAACAAAAAAACAGCGAAATAATCATTTTAATTATCTGTCTAAGACTATACTGAACAAATCCTGTCCTCAGAGAAGCTTGGTTTTACATTCAGATTTGACACAGAAATACTTATTTCAAACATAGAACAAAATAAGAAGAATATTAGAAAAATAATGCCTTGTACATTGTAATACCTGATAGTCAAGGATCTTTTCCATCCTAAAAATGGTCAGAATGATAAATGTGGTTGGTGATTTTGAGTTGTAGTAAGCAAAGAGAGCAAAGAGAGAGAGAAAAAAATGTTATTGAACTACTTGAATGACTTTGGAAAATCAATGGTCTACACTTTATTTTTACCCTCTCAGTTAGCTTTCATAAGAGAGAAATCAAATCACTCTGTTAGTTTTAGTAAAATAATTCATTTGGTGTCACATCTGTCTTATTCGGCTATGTATGTTCATTGCCAAGATGGTGGCAGTTGCCTTACTACTGGGCAGGGATCAAGATGTATGACCTGGTGGCTGGGATCCATTGCCTGAAGAGCAGCTACGTCCTCAGTAAGACCAGAGCCCTGGAGCTTTTCCCCATGCTGAAGAAAGAAAAGCTGGTGGGAGCTATCGTTTACTACGACGGTAAGTCAGGGCCACGTCGGGATTCATTTTACACACATTTAAAAATTTCAAATGGCATGTTTTGAACAGTAATCTTCAAAGCTTTGTTTGTTGATTCACTACTCATCTCTTTATTTTCTATAAACAAGTACAAAGCAGCTGAGTCACTTTTGCAGCTCTCGCCCTTCTCGCTCCTCATATGGGGATGAATTGAATCGCTTTTGTGTTGATGTAAATGCTAAGAGAAAAGGCGAGTGAATCATAAGAGCGTAATATAACTGCATCATTTTTTAATTTCTCACTTCAGCTGAAAATTAACACGTTCTGCTCTGCGCTTAGTAACTGTGAAGGCATGAACATTCTTTAAAAACCTTTAAAAAAAAAAACATTTTGAAAATGTCTCTTGTCTTTTGGGAAAAAATGTTTTTTCTATTTCTCAAGCAAGCAATTACATTAATTAACCTCAGTTTTCACATATGGAAAAATACGCTGTAGGTCACGTAAAAGGTATAAAAGAATGAAGATTATACCTCAGATGCAATCTTGCCCGAAGCCTCCACATCTCCACCGGTCCCTAACAAAATGTGTTGACAGGCTGGTCGGATGTGCTCCTGCCTGAGGCGTTAAAGGTTGTGTGTTTCCCTGAATGGGCACAAAGAGGACAACCAGCCATACGCCTCGCGTCCGTTTGAGTGTGACAAGCTTTGCACTTCGGGCAACGTTTCCTTTACGCCACTAAAAAAAACAACTTTTTGTCCACGGGGGATATGTCTGTTACTGTAGGCTTCACAGAGGATCATATCGTCATATCCAGTGATGACAGGCTTTCCACATGAAAATCCCACATTCTTACAGTGAGATTAGTGAGAAAAAAGTCAGATTTTGACCTTCTTATGTTGGAATTTAATGACTTCTGTTTTTTTAAGGAGGATTGCAAGGTTGTGCACCAATCACATTCTCTATATATCCTGAGCTGTAAATAACATTAAGAAAATCATTCCAAAAATCTTTATTCATAATTGAATCTGACTAATATGTGTTTTATGAAATTAAATAAATGCATTGCAGCTGTATATACTACAGCCTATATACACAGATTTACTGGAGAAAGGGGAGAGCATTTCCTTGGTGCAAAGCAGCATATGTTTGATTTCCACCTCCCCCCCCCACGCCATCATCTGTTCTGAGGGGGGACAGGGCTGGGACGGTGGAGGGGTGGGGCGTCTTTTCTCCAATTATGCCGTCTGGAACAATCACGCCTGTGACATTTCGAAATCTGACCTTCTCTCCTGGCGGTGTAAAGCACAGAGGAGCGCCGTTGTTGGTCGGACCGGCTGAGCAACAGCCGTGTCTCAGCAGCAGCTCTTTTATTGTGCACAAACATGGGACATAGTGACATGCTGGCTGAGTGGGAAAAGGCAGGAAATTATGTTTATGCTGCTGTAGGTGCAACGGCTATTTCTGTTCTAACCCACCACAACTGCTACTAGAAGCAAAAAAAGCCCATAAATAACAAAAACAGGTCATTTGGGGTAAAGGTGGGCAGGAGATTTGCATGTGTTTGTATGTGGTAAAATTCCAGATGGAGAATAATAGAAGTTTATGTCTATTGTCATTACATTTGAAATGATAATCTGCAGCATTTTCATGTATAGTAATTAAATTCTATGGAAGAGCCCTGTATCCGTTTAGTTTGAGTTCTGGAGAAAAAAATGAAATAAAGGGCAAAAAATAGATGGAAAGCACATGCAAATCATTAAATAAAATCAACCCTCAGTTATCATTCTGATAAAAAACTCAATGTTTTTTTTTTTATATGTATACTATAATTTTATATTTCAGTTTTTGACCTAAAAAGGCAAATAAATCGAGATAACATTGTTGTAATTGAGGGATTCAGCACCAGTGTCTCTAAATTGATGTGAAATGAGTTGAATGTGTTATTTCCGAAGTTAAAGGAGCATAATGCCATTTTGTTTGGGTTAAACACTGTCATCCATCAAACATTCCCTGTGTTTTTACCTTCCTTATAAATCTTGTAAATGTAAATCGTGGGTAAGAAAGCCAGCTGAATGCCTAAAATCAAATCGAAATGTCACTCTAAATCATATTATTTTCTGTCTTTCCTGTATTTCTTCTTCTTTTTCTTCTTTCCCTTTGTCTCCTCCAGGGCAGCACAATGACGCCCGGGTGAATGTGACCATCGCCCTCACTGCTGCTCGCTACGGCGCCACCGTCGCTAATTACACCGAGGTGGTTCGCCTGCTGAAGACAAGTGACCCAGAGACTGGCGTGGAGAAGGTGTGTGGGGCCCGCTGCAGGGACGTCTTCACAGGTGGGTGTTGGGGTGTCCTGGTGCAGTGGTGTGGGCGTTCAAACCATTCTGATTCTTCCTCCAAAATTACCTTAAATACGTCTTATGTCTTTTATGGCTAGAATTTTAATATTTAATGGAAACTCCCATCCTGCATACGACATCACTTGTGTGTTTCACCATCATTTACTCCTCATAGGACAGGAATTTGACGTGAAAGCCAAGTGTGTAATCAACGCCACTGGACCGTTCACAGACTCGCTGAGGAAGATGGATAACCAGAAAACCGAAAACATCTGCCAGCCCAGCGCCGGCGTTCACATCGTCATTCCCGGTTACTACAGGTATCAACACACACACCATTCTCCTTTATTCAACTGAGATTTTTTTTTTTAGCTTATCAGGTTTTTTTTGGCATTTAAAATGCATAAACTTGTACTTATTTATTTCTCTGTTTTCTCATTCATATGTGTAAATAGTAAGGTGGCTAAGCTATTATCTGACCTATCCTTACTTGCACAGGGCAGTCGGCTCTGGTTCAGGTACAGCAGAGCAATAGAGTGGTTTTTGTTGAAGTCGGGGTTTTAAAGTTCAGCGAAGCTTATTGAGCGAAACCCGAGGGAGCCGGAGCCCTTTGAACAGCACCAGAAATGCCAGCTACCTAATTCTCATCCCCTCTTTCCTCGTCTTCCTCCTGCCCCTATCTGCCCCCTTTCCTCTTTCTCCCCCATCTCTGTTCTTCTCCTCCTCCTTACTCCTCTTCCTGCAATGTCTCTTTCTTTTCAGCCGCTCTTATGCTTATTATTGCCTCCTCTTCCTCACAACTCTTCTGTTAGATAAATTAAGTTTATTAATCCCAGATAGGTTATCTATTCCATGTAGCGCAAATTTAAGATAATAACATTAATACTACGCCTAGTATTACTACTGCTGCTACTTGTACTACTTGTAGATGTATATATTATCCCTTCATCTTGCTCTTTCTGACCATCAGCCCTGACAACATGGGTCTCCTAGATCCAGCTACAAGCGACGGGCGGGTCATTTTCTTCCTGCCCTGGCAGAACATGACCATCGCTGGGACGACCGACACACCCACCAACATCACTGCGCACCCCATTCCAGGGGAGGAAGACATCAACTTCATCCTGAGGGAGGTCCGCAACTACCTCAGCCCTGACGTTGAAGGTACAGGAACCTCCTCTTGTCCATTTTGAGTTTGTTATTGTGAGGTACGTTGATTAATTGATGGTGTTTGCGATGTTTGCGGTTTGTGAAATAGTGCGCCGAGGTGACGTTTTAGCAGCGTGGAGTGGCATCCGGCCCCTGGTGACCGACCCCTCCTCCAAAGACACTCAGTCCATCTGCAGGAACCACATCGTCAGCATTAGCGACAGCGGACTGGTCACCATTGCAGGTCAGTGTGTCTTAGGGTTACTTCCTGTGATACGCTCACATTATTCTTTGTATTCCATGCAAAATTGTGTGTGTGTGTGTGTGTTTTCCAGGGGGGAAGTGGACTACGTACAGGTCCATGGCTGAAGAGACTCTGGACGCAGCCATCAAAGCCCACGGCCTCACAGCCATGCCCTGTAAGACTGTGGGTCTGCTGCTGGAGGGGGCCAAGGGCTGGACCCCAACTCTCTATATCCGCTTGGTGCAGGACTATGGTCTGGAGAAAGAAGTAGGATGCTTTTGTACTTCATAACCACAATTAAACTGATTTTTTTTTTTTTTTGGCTTTGGCTACACTGTATTGAATAATCTATTGATTATTTCTCTGATTATTTGATTGACAATTACCCAGCGACCTCGTGATTTGTAATAATTGTGGTGGTCCTCTGTGATCTTAATCTCACAAATTACCTACCATATTTCAGAAAAGGGCGTCACCTGATAATAATTTCTGAAATGTGAATCTGCATCTCGGAAATTGGGGTCAAATTTTTTTGACAAAGGCGTCTTTCTTCATTCCACACCTTTATTGTGTATCTGTCACGGTCGATCCACTGATCAGCATATCCCATGACGGTTCTTGGGATTTGATCTGCAGGTTTATTCCATGTGAATGTGCCCACATGAAACAGATGTTGGGATAATTCAGAAATCATGAGGTTTCCAGGTAATATTTGTCCTGTACGAATGACACTTTGGAGAGTATTCAGGTTATCATGATAGTAGTTTGCACTTGATTACTACTTTTTAAGTTGGATTTGAGTTCTGTGCCTCTGAAAAACAATTTGAAATGTTAAAAGTCTAGTCTGCATACGGCACAAAGTGAGTTTAGTTTTAGTAATAATGAATCAGACGCCAGCTCGGGCAGCTTTTGTATTGTACTTTACGAACACATAGACACCAGTCAAAACTACTTTAATATCAGCAGTGGAGCTGATATTAAAGTCGGGTGCTGTAACAGTGCTGACATTTCTGCTACGCAAAGGACCGGACATACGTTGGAATTCACACTGTACAGTTCATCAATGGCATTAAGTAAGGGCACATTGATTTACATCAAGCTACAAGCCCCGTTCACACCATCTTTCCAGTAATTAGCCGTGCGTTTTCATTAAATGGAATAGAACATCATTTCAGAGGAAAGAGCACTCCTGCACCGAGTGTCTACAGTATACTTACTCCTCATTAGAGGCATTCTGCACAGGCTGTGGTGTTCTGCAGAATATTCCTAAAAGGTCACTGTTGATATTTGGACAGCGTTTGCCCTTTCACATGATCGGCAAGCCAACGATCTGAATAGCAAATAGCCCGTGCGTGTTCTCTAAACATGTGACACCTCATTGAGAAAGTGGCACCAACACCTACTGCTTAACTCCAAAGTGATGAAATTGATCATCTGCATAAAGGAGCTGCCATTACTAACAATTATAATTAAAAATATAACATAAAGTGTGTAAATGAGCACATAAAGACAATTTTAAACTCATTATAATTCATGTAAGGTGAATTTAGGAGCAGTAGCGCTTTCATGGCTTAACCCTCGCGTTTTTTCATTAAATACATGGTGTTTTTGTGTCTATCCAGGTCGCTCAGCATCTAGCTTCGACATATGGAGGAAGAGCATTTGATGTGGCCAAGCTGGCCAAGGTCACCGGGAAGAGATGGCCAATTGTGGGAAAGAGATTGGTGTCCGAGTTCCCTTATATCGAGAGCGAGGTAGAGGATCTGAGGTTTCAAGTCTAAGTCTACTTGTAGCCAAAATTTCCCTTTGGGGATCAATAATATAGTGGAATCTGAAGACGTTCCTACCTATCTTTGCCAGGTATTGTACGCTATCAAGGAGTATGCCTGCACCACCATTGACATCATTGCCCGACGGACACGCCTGGGCTTCCTAAATGTGCAGGCGGCGGACGAAGCGCTGCCTCGCATCGTCCAGATCATGGGAAAAGAGCTGGACTGGAGTCAGGAGCGGGTGATGGTATGACTTTTCACTGCCTTTTAGTCATAAATCTGATTCTTCTTAGAAAGCGCAAGCCCCATTCCCTTTATTTCTACAGATTGGATTCTTTTATCTTTATTTTTGGACTTTATCAGTATTGCTGTATGAATTTGAATGTGTTTCCCCATGTCCCAGAATTCTTGTTTGGTTTATGTAAGTCTTTAATCCCTGCTGTTTCTCAAAGTCGTGACGTTGATTCTTCTGAGAATCAGGACACAATGGAGAGGTCCACACCCTTTATCTGCTCTCATGGGGAAGCTGTGTGTGTGTGTGTGTGTGTGTGTGTGTGTGTGTGTGTGTGTGTGTGTAAGAGAGATAATAAAGGGCTGTGTGTATGCAACTGTACATGAAACTAAAAACCAAACTCTCCTCCAGTTTAAGCTTTCGTTGTGTACCAGTGCAGGAACGCCACATGTCACGCAGCAGGAAGAAAATAACCCTAAAAAAAAAAAAAAAAANAAAAAAAAAAAAAAAAGTCATTTAGTCTCAACTTCAGAACAAGTGGAGAAAAAAATGGAATAAATGTTCTTATTTTAAGTTTGACTTATTTAAAATTGGATGTCAAAAGAAATTACATTAGCTAAAATCATCTAAACCCAATTGCAGGTTTTTCTTCGTCATTCAAGGGTCATTAAAGCCTCACAACTCCCACATGACCTATCGAGTCACATGACCCTCAGTGTGAATGACAGAAGATATGTGAGAACTGAGTAAATAACGACTGAATCTGTGATTATGATTCACTCTTCTGCTGTCGTTTCCATTCAGGCAGAGCTTGAGGCAGCAAAGAAGTTCCTGTACTATGAGATGGGCTACAGGTCTCGCTCTGAACAGCTGACCAAGACAACAGAGATCAACCTGGAATACCAGGAAGTCATCAGGTAATTCAAATTTGCGATTTTTCTCCTGAATTTTGAGTTTCTGAAGGTGAGATATTACTAAAGTATCTTAGCTAAGCTTAATTGACTTATTGGCATTCGTTCTTTGAAATACAGTAATATTCACCTTCTCTAATGAACACACCAGTTAAGTTTTGCATTTTAGGTACAAGAAGCGCTTCCACAAGTTTGACAAAGAGAGCAAAGGATTCATCACCACCCTTGATGTCCAGCGAGTTTTGGAGGTAGGCCTTCTTTTCTTTTCTTCACACATCTGTCTTTATTACATCTCATCGATCCCGGGTCTTGTTTTTCTTCTCTGCAGAGCATCAATGTCCAGATTGATGAAAATGCGCTCCACGACATCCTTAATGAAGTGGACCTTAACAAGAATGGACAAGTGGAGTTTGATGAGTTCCTGCAGGTATGTCGCATGCAGACAGTGATGTTTATTGAGGAAAGAGCCGGACGGTTCATTTTTTGCAGATATCCAATAACCGATAATGTTTGTGATCACTTTTGCTGATGTCTCGTGTGTTATAGTGTTACCAGCCACATATGTGCACTGGTTCTTTAAAAAAAAAAATAAAAGATGGACTGTCCATGTTGCAGGCTTTGACTGATGAGACAAGCCATTAATGCCTCACACCTCCGTCACCGTCTGCCCTTATACCGGCAGACGTAGCACAAACACAATCGCAGACACAAGGACTGGATAATAGAAGCCCATGGGAACGTGATCTGTCACATGCGCACGCTCACACACACACACACACACACACACACACTTGCGCGCACACACAGTCATTTTGTTTAGTGAGCTCTGTACATGTGCTTTTGGCTTCTCGACTTAGTTCCATTCAAGTGATTCCACATATTTGATCCTGAAACTTTCCGAAGGTTCTGAGACTTTTTTAGAACCAGGACGTCCTCATGTCTTCTCTGGGGTGAATGGGTCCCAAAACAGAAAAGCTGATACTAGTTAAAACCTCAGAGATAGATATGAGATACATAAAAATGGGAAATGGGCATCAGACTCAGAATCAAAGTTTAACTGATCAGTTTGAAGCTAATAATTTGAAAAGTTGATCTTTTGGCTGTTTTCTATCACTTACAGCGTTATTCCTGCTTCAATAATATCCTACCTGCTCACTGAAGTTGGTACAAATGTATATATGTCTCATGTTAAATTATACTGGAGTTAAAAAAAGGCCATTGTCCACCCTTGAGATGCGAGAACAGAGGAGATCCCCATCCTCTGAACCTGCAAACTGAAGGTGTGAAGTCTTATCTCCCATGCGGCATGTTCACAAGCAGCAGGTTCGACTAGACGGAGCTAATTAGAAAGGAGAATCTCTGTCAGCGGCTTCAGTAATGAGGGCTGAAGTGTGTCCAGGGCTCCTGTGTCGTCCACTGCTAAATTACTTTCTCACTTGACAAGTCCAGAGGAGTCATTATAAGAGGGCTTGATGACAGTCGATGATTTAGTCTTCATTAGTGGGGGTCTGTGTCTGGCTTCTCCATGCCACCGTGAGGCGAAGCTGGCAGTGTTTTCCTAGGCTGAAGTTACGAGACGGTNTGGCTTCTCCATGCCACCGTGAGGCGAAGCTGGCAGTGTTTTCCTAGGCTGAAGTTACGAGACGGTGATGGTGAAGTGGACTTGAGGGTATAGAGGAAGTTCAGCAACTGAACAGGTCAAAGGTTTGATCCCTGTGGCACCCAGTATATTCATATCAGCCGGTTTTTTAGTCAAAATAGCTTTGAGCAAGGCAGGATGAAGATTGTTTCGGATCGCTCGATGACTTTAACCTGAACAGCAGATCTTTGGTAGGAACAGAAAACCGACATTGAGATCCAAACATCACTGAGTTCTCTGGTGAGACGAAATGGACCAAAACCACTAAAAAACTCTCCAAGTAAAAAATAGTAAGAATTAACTGAAAAACTTCAAAGCCAAAAATGCCAAAATTGTGGAAGTTGACGTCTGATTGAGATGTTTTATAGTGAGAAGACAAAGATAGCAAATTGGTGAGTCGGGCTTTCTGCTCACTTTGGGCATTTTCAGTCCTGTTGTCCATTTGTTCTTGTCCAAATTAGGGACTAACTGCTATGTCTAATAAAAGATGTAGTTTAAAGGACCACACCAGCCATTTTGCATGTTTGAGTCTAATATATTCAATTTTCATACATGTAACGTTACTGACAATCANCCATTTTGCATGTTTGAGTCTAATATATTCAATTTTCATACATGTAACGTTACTGACAATCATTTCGCAAAGCATACTGCTGGAACGGTGAATTAAAAATGTTTTTCCTACCTTCCAGCTGAAATACAGTTTTATCTTTTGGGAAATGATTGTCTGTAAGGTAACATGTATGAAAGTTGAATATATTAGGCTCAAACATGCAAAATGGCCGGTATGGTCCTTTAACTGTGGTAAAGTTTGTTTTATATTTAACACATTTTAATGATTTTAAGTAGGGGGTGTCTGATGAGCAGCTAATGTAGAACAAACTCTACTGCAGTTGTAGCTTAGCAACCCTGTAGATTAATCAAAGATAATTGGATTGACTCCTACAGGAGCTGGTTTGGGACAAATGCGGATCATTTCTACACTACAAACAAACCAAGTCCACAGTTCCATGGTCTTAGTTTGAGTGTTTTGCTGCAAACCCAGATTTAATTGATGTCTTCACACACACCTAAATAAACCAAACTTAAGGGGGAAATGCTCCAGGGTCTGAAACAAAAGCTCAAACCTAACTCGATTTGAAAAGTGTCTAGACAGTTTGCGTTTTGGTCTTAGGTGAAGAAGATTTCATCCTGCCTTGTTGGCACTCGTGTCACTTTCCACCTTTTGAGCTGTGACATATAAAGGCATCAGACGGGTCAAAAGCCGTCCATTATGTGACAGGATATTTTCATCCTCGTATAGATAATTATTTCCTCCTTAACCAGCAGCTGTGGTGTCATCGAGTCCTTCTTTTGTTTGACAAGTTAACCTTTCCGGCCGTATCCTACACGCTACCCACCGTGTTCTCTCTCGCCATTTTTCTCTGCAGCTGATGAGTGCGCTGAAGAAGGGACAAGTGTCGGACAGCCGCCTGGCCGTTTTGATGAAAACGGCGGAGGAGACATTGGATAAGAGGGGGCCTGTGATGGTGGACCGCAGCGGGGGCGGAGTCTGAGCCTGCTGCTGGATTCCACGTTTGCCGAGAAAACCTTCAGTGACAAACTCCAGAGAGGTCGTATGCAAATCAGATCATTTGAATGACAATATTGCAATCAAGAATGGCGGCATTGGCCAAATCAAATGTCGGGCCGGGGTGTGTGTTCGGGTGAAACAGCATCTAATGATTAATAGGATTTCAGGGGTGGGATTTGTTTTTGATGAATAGTAGGTCTGTCTTTTTTCTGAGTGGACTGATTGGTCCTCAACACCGATATCTGGTGCCTCACACAATGTACCCGTTTTATACCGTCTTTAAAGTACTTTTTATACTTTCATTACATCACCTTTGTAGATTCTCCAATGTTCCTTTTTAAACTTTGCTTACCTTCGTTTTTACATTATCGATGGTGATTGTTGTGTGAACGCTAAACACATTTTCAAGTCTAACTTCTTCAGCAGTGCAACTTATTCACGTGGCAGCTGAGCTTTTTAACATGTTTCTGATCTTATTACGTCACAAGTACTAGTGGTGTACTCGCGTATTTCATGATTTTTACCTGTTTCTGTTTCTGAAGCACTTTCTATGCTGCCCAGACGTGTGCACAAGACTAAGAATCTCGGTATTTTTAGGATGAAAGTTGCTAAAGTGGAAGGAATCTTACTGTTAAAGATGCACAACTTTCTTTGTGTTCCATCTATTGCACTTCTAGCAAAACGTCTAGTGATCTGAGTTTACACGACGGTTTCCAGCTTTATTGTTACTGATTGAGATAAAATTTGAATCATTCTTTCCACATATATCTTATATATATATATATCTTATATATATAGATATATATATATATATCTATATATATATATATATCATGTCTTTTCAGATGACGTTATTTATTTCTTCTCAGTGTCGCTCTTTAAAGATAATGCAAAAGTGTTGCACAAAAAAAAAAAGGATTTCAAAGGAACTGTATGATGCTAGATGTGAGTTTTTATTCAGTGGATGCGCATGATAGATTTTAACTAATATAAAAAAAACAGTCTTTATTTTTACAATGTCTGTTTGAAGTAGAATTTCTGCCTTTTTATTTCTGCGCTTGTGTTTGTGAAACAGATATGTCAGAAAAAGCAGAGAGCTAATGAAACCTTGCATGCTGTTCGCCGATCTTGAGCCTTTTAATGTGTCAAAAAGTATTTCCAATATTTAATCGCAGCGTGTTATAGCAGTGTCACATTTTATTTTCATTTTTTTTGTGATTTTAAGTTACTCAGAGTGAATGGACTGTACGATTATGTGCCTTCATGTGCCTATAACGTAACACTGAGTATAAATTTTACACAACGCCACACTCCATGCTCCACAAATGCAGGAAATGATGTTCAAAATGTAAAAATATTTATATAAAAACAATGACTTAAAGAATGCTATTTAAAGTGTTATGTTCATTTTTAGAACTGGTGTGAAGAGGGGACGTGCTGCCATGTTGGAGGAGAAACAATCAGGGTTTGACAGACATGAGACTGATATTTTTTTAGGTTTTGATTTTTTTTTTTTTTTTTTTTTGCTGGGAATATTTATTTAAATGCAGTGCATTTTGTTTTAAATTCAGATTTTTATACAGTTTCATTTAAAGCAGAAAAGGAGAAGCTTGATGCCTTTAAATGAAGAATTCATTTCTGAATGTAGAAATACGGCTGGTGTGTGTTTAGTACGGACGCGATGCAGACGTGGATGCAGACAAATTGGTTGTCTCTGGCGATTTAGCAGGTTTTACTTCCTCTGGTACTTCCTCTTCTCCTCTTCAGTCACTTGTCAAAGTTGTTCGTTTTCCCTCACTTGTCCAATTGTCAACGAAGTCACGTTTACACGACAAATTTCGAGTGCACGACCTCTTGAGTGACCCCTGACCCCAGCCTCTGTCGTCAGCCATTTTGGCGGCAATTACATCACGTTTCAGTGCCTCCACCGTCCGTGCTAATCATAAGCCAGCCTTAAAGGACCATACCATCTATTTTGCATGTTTGAGCCTAATATATTCAGTTTCCATACATGTAACGTTATTGACAATCATTTCCCAAAGCATACTACTGCAACGGTGAATTAAAAATGTTTTTCCTACCTTCCAGACCGCCACTGGTTTCAGTTCATTCTGGTACGCTATTAAAATTAATTTGTTGATACTTGAAACATTGTTGGGATAGATAATCCATCATCGTGAACAAGATGTGTATTCAAGGTTTTTTGTTTTTTTTTTATTTTATAATTTTAGCATTTAAGCACAATAAAAAGTGTGGAGTGAATGTATGCCTCCACCGAGGAATATAGTCCCAAAAGAAGACCTGCATTTACTGAAAAATTCAAACGACCGTGACTTCATAAGGCTGTGTAACTATTAGCAGGCAAAACATGGATTTTTAAGGTGGGTGTATCGCTTGAATATTTGATTTTGAAAGAAAATTTGCAAAATATCAGGAAAGCTGAAATACGGTCTTATCCTTTGGGAAATGATTGTCAGTAACATGACATGTATGAAAATTGAATATATATTAGGCTCAAACATGCAAAATGGGTGGTATGGTCCTTTAACAAGTATATCAATCAGTAAAGTAAATATGTTGTTTTTTATTTCAATAGGAAAAAAGTAATGATGCAACAGACCCTCTTTGCACTTTATCCATCATGGCGCCTGCACCCTCACTCTTCTTTATCTTCACTGTGCGAGCTAAGTGTGCATCCTCTTCATACCGAGGCGTTGAGACTTTCTTTGGACTTGGATTTTCCGATGTCAAACCAGAATCATTCCACATGCTTCCCTCCCATGTGCCAACACTGTAACTGAACTGTATCAGTTTGTGGTCATGGGGGGTTCCGGCACAATAACTCGACATTGAGGACCCTTCAAACTGCCAAGAATAGCTCATGGGCAGCACGACTTAAATCCACGTCCTGATGTTTGATTGTCTTCTTTGGATGAAATTACAGCTTTATCCAGGCTCAAAGAGAATCATATTCCTCATTCTTTTGTTTCAGAGAATATAGTAAGAATACTGTGAGACAGTCTTCAAGTAAAAAAACAACGCAATTATCTCATTAAATGTATCTGGTTGCTTGCAAAGCTTTGTGGGGTTTTTTGTGGGTTTTTTTTTTTTTTTTTTTTNTTTTTTTTTTTTTTTTTTTGTGTGTCGTGTTGAACATCCTTCACACTGACTGTCGTAACAAGAGAGACGTGATGTGACAGCCTGTGAACAGGAAAGACCAAGACTTTGTCATTTTAGCTGAAATGATGTTATACTTCTACTTATGTGTTTCTATTTTATGGAAACGTACTCTAATGAAAGCATGAAAGATGCATTTTTTTTTAAAATTTCAAATCATTTTAGGATTTAAAAAAAAATCCTGAATTTTAATTATTTCTTTTTCAAAATCTACAGAATTTGAGATGTAATGCCTTCAAAAACCTGACAATTCCTCACCATGAGTACTTTTACATTTACATTTTGCTGCTAATACTTATTAAATTTTACTTCAATAGTAGAGTATGTTGGTATACTTTTACTTAACTAAAGGTTTTCAGTATCTCTTCTTATAAACAGTATTTCATATTTACTAAGTTAAATTAACTGTAAATCTGTCACTTTACTTGATAGATAGAAGATACACTTTTTATTCTTAAATTTAAATCTTTTTGAATCATAAACCTAAATTTAATCCTAATTCTAATCTGATTAACGTGTAATTTCTTCCTCACTGCTGACCTCTACAGCTTAGAGATGAAAAGCAGAATCACATCCAAATTGAAATGGAATCGAAAATGTGGACTCCAACCACAGACGGCTTCAGCCACGCTGGTTCTCAAAAGGATAGAAATACAATAACACACACACACACACACACACACACACACACACACACCAAACTTTAGTTTGTTCCCTGCAAACCGGGTGAAAAACAGCCTTTCTCCTGAAAGGTCACGGTGAGATTTGAATGACAGCTTTAAGTCCTGCGCTCATATTACAATTTGCAGTGGCACCCTCCGCGGCGTGCTGCCTTCCTGGGAAAGGCTGGGAGTACAGGGAAGCAATTAATTGTAATGAATAATGGGACAAATCTGGCTGGCATATGACTGCTAATGCTCTTTTTCTCTTGAGGATTATGGTGGTGATGCCCGCCACGCCGAGGTGTCTGCCTGCACGCTAATTGAAAAGAGCGTGAGGATGATGGGGGTNGCCCGCCACGCCGAGGTGTCTGCCTGCACGCTAATTGAAAAGAGCGTGAGGATGATGGGGGTGGTGTCGCCATCTTCCTCCATTTCTTTTTCTTACTGTGTTCACTCTCACTCTTACGCTCCCATTTACTTCTGTATTCTTTTGCTGGATGCTTTTTTAATATCCTTGATACCTTTTAAAATAATAGCTTCAGGCCTGTTTCATTTAGCATCTCAAAAGGAAGTGAGCACATGTATGTTTGCTTACGAAAATTTAACTTTTTCTAATTCTTGTTCTTTGTTCCTTTTCTTTTTCTGTTCTTCTTCCTCATCTACTTCCATCCATAATCCCGATCTAATTCAAATGAGATGTCCTAATGTCCGAAATTTTCTGAATTTGACCAGTCGTTCACTTTGCGTTTTTAGAATTTTGTAGCCACAATGCCGCAAAAAATTAATATATGTGGAAAAAGTGGAATAGGATATGGTGAAGAAATTACCACCCTGTCTAAAAGAAGAACCACGTCAGGTTCAATTCTGGATCATTAGTGTGATAATCCTTCCATATTTAGTATGCACATGTTTACTTCCCACCTTCCTCTGTCCATGACCTGAGTGCCAGTGTTAGTAATTATACAGTTCCAAGTGGAAATTAACAGCCATTCTCCCATTTTCCATAAACAAGTTGTCACAAAATAATGATGTTTTGATGAGTTTTAATTAGAAGTGTGAGTAAGAGCACTGGGACTAGACGGGCCCCCGAACGAGTCGGGATGCAACAACCATCTTCAAACCCTCACTTATACAGCTATAATTATGGTAAATAAGATGATAATCAACAGACGGCTCAAGAAATTCATCAGATCGAACTCTTGTGAGTGAGTAAAAGTTCAAATATTGATAAGGGACACGCAAGATAAGGGAACTGCTCAATACAAAATCAATTACATGTGTCATTATTATTATTTGAATTTGTAAAAGGAGTTTGTGCTTCTTTTTCCAATGGAGGATGTGTCAATTTGAATGAAACTGTCCTCTGTCTATATGTTTGAGGGCCAAGGCTTTTTTGTACACTATTGGATGTCCTTAAAGGACTATACTGGTGATTTGTGCATGTTTAAAGGACCATACCGGCCATTTTGCATGTTTGAGCCTAATATATTCAATTTTCGTACACGTAACGTTACTGACAATCATTTATCAGTGATGCCGTGGACTATATTTCCTGAAGGAGACACATTTTCTTCCATGTAGCACCATCTTGGATCAGTTCAATTAAGTAACTTTGACAAAAAGAACGTGTGGTTAACATATATCGCACTCAAACACACAAAAACATCGGTACGGTCCTTTAAGAGTGCAGAACAGAAGGAAAAGGGTGGAAAAACTTCCTGGTGAACCTTGAAAATCTCCACTTTATGGGTGAAATAATGGTTCAAACCTTTCTGCTCCACTCTTGACCCATTTATGTCTGAACAATGTCTGTTTTGCACGGCATCCTGACATTTACCTGCACAAAGCGCTCGCAGGCTTTGTGCTTGTTATCGTTTGGACAGGAAGCTCTTTCACTTGAATTTCAACGGATACCTGCCAGTCAACCTAAGCGCAGAGGAACATTAACATCCCATGCATCTCACACAGATGATCATTGATGTCCCTTAACTGCTGATGCTGTAAAACAGAGCCTGTTTGTCTCCGAATGTGCCGCTGTCCAACTGGCGCCACGCAAGGACAAACATGACTATGAGAGGAATGTAGACGGCAGTTACGGCGTCCACAGTGACGCTGGATCAATTGTGACTCATTCTGATTCCTCCTACGCAGTGAAAATGAAGCAGACTGAACGTTTAAAGAGTTCCCTCCACTGTTTCGTCCTCAGATTTTGTGCCAGAGTGCGTTTCTGCTTGGTAACAATGCTTTCATTCACACTCGAAGCTGCACACTGACTCATTCATGGGAATGGGAAAGCGAGTGATTTTGAGAGAGATGACAAAATTGAAAGCAGATCTGACTGGACCTCTTCTACAATTTAACAGTTTTACCCATATTTTGCTGTTGTAGTTCGAATACATGCGTACGCAATTATCCAGCAAGATTTTGACTTGATCTATTTGAAAAATGGCAGATTTAGAGTCAGCAGAAATATTAATTTTTCAGCTTAACCTTCTGACTAGTACAGTATCTCATTAAAAGACAGTTTGAACTTTTTGCACTGGGATCATTAAAAACAGGCTGGATGTTTTACAGTGGGATCCACACTATAAAGTTCCATGTTAAAAAAGTTTACCTTCACTTTCCTGTGGGTGAGAGACCTTGATAAAGACACAGAGAGAGAGAGAGAATGTGAGTTTGGAGACTTTCTGCTGCAAAGTTCAAAATGACTTGACTCTTTTTACAGTGGACTCTTCATTAAAAACAGGCTGATCTTTTACAGTGTAAAGTTTTCACGCTTTTTATGATTGTATTGTTTAATCAACAAAGGCAGATTTTTCCTTACAGTGAAATCGGATGCTTTTAAATCTATCAGAATTTGATTTCAGTAATCATAATTATACAATAATACACAAAAGGTGAAAAATTATATTAAGAAATGTCATAATACTACAAGACTAGTCCCAGTTAGTACTACTATAGATGCCTAATTATAGGTACTCACAAAGGTACACAACTGCTACCTTTGAATATTTACTATGACAGTATGGTGATAAACTTCACGTGTTTTTGTTTAAGCAGGATGTCCATGTGAATGCCTGTAGGTCATATTAAAGATTTTGTTAGGTGGTTACATGACAACATCGAACATGTGGTAAGATGCTGATTAAGTTGATCTATTTCACAGCTGAAAGTGACGTCATTTATTTTATTTATCAGTTGCCAATGTAAAAAAAAAAAACCCAGAAAACCTGCAATCTTTGCCATTATTGAGGCCGATAATGATTTAAGAGTAAGAAAATTTATGTTTTGCCTCTATCTGTAAAAACATTATTTATAGAGTAATTCTCTCACATCTTCAGAATGCTTTACAACAAAAAACAATTTGGGAGAAGAACACAAATAAAACAAGAAATTCAGCATAAGTTTGAAAGCAGGGTTTTTCCATTCTGGGAAATGGAAAACTTTAGCTTACCTTTGTTGTGTCTTGTGGAGCTGCCAGGGTTCCTATTGGTGCCAAATGTATGGACTTAATGAGTACAAGTGTGAACAAATCTGTATATATATCTATTTTTTTTTCTGTATAGCACATTTCAGAGAAAAAGCAAAGACACCATTTCTACGCTAGATTTGATGGCATTGTTTCAGCCCAGCACCCCCANTCCTGTTCTCACCCATCACCACTTAACGACCTCTTTAAATGTCACCGTGGAGGGTGCTATTATATACGTCGGATTAAAATCTCATTAACTCAGAATGAGATTCTCCAGTACCTGCAAGTAAAGGTGGCCCGGACTCCAGGCTGATTTTCTTACATTTCTTTAAAAAGAAATCAGATGGCTACAGAAGCTTAGACCCGACATGCGGCACTTTAAAGCGGAGGATTTACCCACAGTCAATGAAAAGTACTTCATCGATCTGTTTCCTGGCAGCTGTTCTCCATCTTTCTCTCCTGACTTGTCACAAACTCCCTCAGAGCATCAGAGAGGATGACAAGCCTGCGGCGAGCTGTGATATTTCAGTGCCTCGGCGTGGTTGACCTGCCCTTTACCTCACTCCTCTTTACGCTCCTCTCTACCTCCTTTCTTGCCTTTTGTTTCCCCCTGAAAGAGGGAATAAAGAAAAGGAAAAAAGGAGGGAAGGAAAGGAGGAATAGAGGCCAGAAACAAAGACAGAATGTAGAAAAATATATTTTACTTTTATCTCTGAAGGTCAAGGAGTGCCTCCGGTGTTCTACTTTCTCCCTTCATGTGACCTTTGACCTAGGAAGCCCTGAAGCTCCAATTCATGTTCACAATAGGGTGGGTGACATTTGCCTTTATTCAAATGAGCTCATAATATATGCATTTCATGGAAACACGCACAATTTATGTCTTTTGAATGGATGCAAATGTCCTCATGCAGCATCTTAAATTTAGGGGAGAAAACTGATAATCCCAGTTTGTTGAGGGATTCAAACCTGCAGCATCCTGATGACTAAATGCAGTCTGTAACATATATGCTGCAAGGAAATGTAGAACTTTAATTGATTAAACAAAAACACCGCACATGCACACACACACTTTGTCCAACTTGCAGGATTAAGCAGAATCAGACAGATTTCAAGCGCCATCTGCTGCCCAAAACACACACACTGCATCTAATAGAGATATGCAGTATTAGAACTATAGCCAAGGCCTTAAACTGTGGAAATAGGATGTGGCTTTTGTAGTTATCCTTTAAAAATACACCCTGTAACTACTATAAAAAGGATGGATGGAGCATTAGGCTGAACAGGAAATTGTGGAATGTTTCATTTTGATTTTGGCAAACTGGACAAATGAATGGCATGCAAATAAGGACGGTCAGGGTGGTTTGTCTGTGTTTTAGCCCCCCTTTTTTATTTAAATTGGTATATTCCAACAAGTGCGGCTGTAATGATTACAGGGGTGATCACAAAAGATCCCGCCTACATGTCAAAACGTAGATTTACAATCTGAGGTGCGAACACGTATGGATGCATTTAAACCTTTATCCCATAAACTCAACTATTACCATCTTCACATTATATACATTTTCATATTACATATGATACACTTTTGTTAGTACTGTACATGTAGTTATTGAGTATGAAGTCAAAAAAATACAGGCAGAAACAGTGATCAATTTTTGTTAATTTAGAGGGTAGTTTGGAGGGCGTGGTTTAATAATGAAATTTAAAGAACCATAGTACCCACATATATGTTACCTTACAAACATTTTCAAATGATCACAAATGAGAACTTTTGCCACTCGCATGTCTGTGTAAAGGAATTTGTAAATTAATTACTGCAAAACACTACAGTAAAAACTGTTCAAAATGTGTGTGTGTATAGTGCTGGAAGTGCTGAATCCAACCATGAAAGATTTATTAACTATTTAAGTAAATTTCAATTTTTAGGGCTCATCAAAAATGAGAAATTTTGTCAATTACATGTCTGATTACAGGAATTTGGAAATTAATTAGGCTATTTCAAAATGCTACAGTAAAAAGTTTTCGTAATATGTTTGCTTGTGTTTTGAGATATGCTGCATTCAACAATACCAGTTTTATGAACTGCTTATGTAAATTTCAATTTTTAGATCTAATTTTAAAGAGAAATTAGAGAAATTTTGCCAATTGTGTGTCTGACTAAGGGAATTTGGAAATTACTTCAACATGCTACAGTAAAAAGTGTTCATAATATGTTTATGTTTTGAGATGTGCTGCATTCAACAATACCAGTTTTATGAATTACTTATATAAATTTCAATTTTTACGGCTCATCAAAAATGAGAAACTTTTGCCACATGCATGTCTATGTTAGGGAATTTGGAAATTAATTACTTCAAAATGCTACAGTAAAAATTGTTCATAATGTGTGTATTTATAGTCCTGGATGTGCTGAATCCAACCATGAAATATTTCTTAACTACTTATGTAAATTTAAAGTTTTAGGGCTCATCGGAAATGAGATAATAAGCTAAAGTTTATACAGTGTCGCTTCCAAAGGCGTCCGGTTGTTCCAAAGCGGAAGGTCGGTGTCGCACTTTTTCAAGTCGGAGGTTGGAAAATTTAGAGTTCCTACCCAAGTTTTTCTGTATTTTTTTTGTGAGACAAAATTTAGAATCATAAAGTGTCGACAAGTAAAGGACTTTTTGCTTCTCAGTGTTCAATTTCTCGGTGAGCCTCAATTTAACTGAATTACAGGCCTGTTGAGTGAATGTTTCCACTGATGAACATTGCGTGGACGACAGAAAAATTTTCTCCCATGAGCGCAATGCTGTTTCTTCGTGTCAGTTTTGGAGTGGAATTCTCTGCTTTTTACGAGAAACTGCTGAAGGACAAGCACCCTGTCACATTGCCTCAAGTGAAAAATACACGTCACAGGAAGTACAGGTGTCCCCACGTACAAGACCAACTAATGGTAAGTCATACTGTTTTTTTTTTTTTTTTTNTTTTTTTTTTTTTTTTATAATGTCGACGTACTTACTGATAACAGACTAATGTACCATTTCTAACGCGCTGGCTGGCTGGTTTATGACTTTTTAATTGTCTGGGATTTGTGATGTAGGTGTGGGAAGTGTGTGTGTGTGTGTGTGTGTGTGTGTTTTTTTTTTTTTTTTTTTTTTTTTTTCATTAGCTGTGTTGCTCTAAAAAGCAACATGAATGCTTGTCTGAAAATTGACACATAAATGTGTTAGAAGTGACAAATCGAGGGGCTCGGCGTACAGTTGACCAACATGCTGGCAAATGTTGAAAGGAGTCTTTGACATCACAGAGAAGAGATACCAAAAAAAAAAATAAAACAAAATAAAAACGTCCACCGGAAGTCGTCTGAAAAGCGTTATGGTCATTCAGCGCAGCTTCCAGGCTGCTATGACATCCATCAGCCGCTAGAGGCCAGTGTGCTGCCATTCCCATCACCGTTCATGCTTTAATAGTTTCCTGCCACTAGAGGGCAGCAGGCAGCCATTTCCACCGCAGAGTGACTGCTCTGTACTTCTTTGCCCATATTTTTCTTTTAATTAGACAGCCAGGTCTATAAATTCTCCATTTGTCATGATGATCCTACTGAGGTTCCTCAGCAGAAGCTGCTGTCAGCACCGCCCGCCCTGCGCCGTGACTTGGCGCCGAGTCTCAAAAGCAACATCCCTCAAACCCTGATGATGCTGATTGAAGAGGAGGCTCTGTGGAGCTGAGAGAGAGAGAGAGAGAGAGAGAGAGAGAGAGAGAGAAGGTGAAAGTGTGGGTCTATGCATGTTCACATGTACAGCCACGTGTTTTATGTGTTCCTCATATGATGCCTGTACAAGATTTATCAGCTAATCAATGAACTGTTCCTCCAGTGTGTGTACGTGCGTGTGCGTGCATGAAGCCTAACATTTTATACACAAACCTAATGGGACCTAACTGCACCTGATACATTCAGGACAGGCTCAGTAAAAATTCTCACTTAATTGCTTTGGGTTTGAGAAGAAAAAAGAAAGAAAGTGGAATATTCCCTTTTTGTATCAGTGCAACCTTACTTTGCGTTCGTTATTTTCATATATCACATTATTAATGATCATTTTGCAGACAGGCTGAGGTAATCATGTTGAGCTCCCTCTCTGGTAGTTTTATATTTAGCTATGATGGCAGCAGCTCTGGTTGCTAGGAGATCTCTGATACATCTACAAAGGCTCTTCTGAGGGAAAAACAAAAATTTCTTGCCGGCAAAGATGATGAACGATCATGCATAATAGACAAGTGTGCTGCGAAATGGAAATTTCTGCGTCGGCCTTCTCACCCTGCTGCTGCGTACGGCGCCGTTGTGGTAGATGGGCGAGCTGCCCGGGGACGTGTTGTAGTAGGAGGAAGTGGCTCGAACCAGCGGCCGTTTGGGTTTCTCCTTGGCGCCGTTGGAGTCATTGTCTTTGATGATGTCGTACTGTCGGCAGAACAGGGCGATCACGGCTGGGGGGGGGGACCAAAAAAAATAGAGGCTGTGTTGGCATCGAATACACCTACAAAGATGCACACACACAAACACACACTCACCTGCCCACAGCAGCAGCACGGTGGTGATAATGAGCAGCTCTCCTGTCTGGAGATGAGGACTCATGCCCAAACCCTCCATGGCAGGTTCATCTGAGGAAAACAGTGACAAAAATCCTTATTAGCACAGTGGTGATGTGGAGGTTTGACAAGTCTGGATAGTGTGTGTGTGTATATGTGTGTGTGTGTGTGTTTACGGTGGTCCAGCATGCCGGCCGGGTAATGGTCGGTCCTCTCCAGAGTCCTGAAGTGGACGGCGCGGCTGGGTTGGCTGTCGCCGTGCAGCCCGACAGACTGCACCTAAAAAAAAAACACAAATAGAACTAATACAACTGTTAGATATTTCATCTAATACACTGGGACACGTTTTAGCATTTTTATTGTAAGTTAAATGTGAAAACTAATGTGGAAACTGTTGCCATGGAAATGGATGGCGTTTTGCTGAAAGATCACATCTTTTTTTTCTTTCTTTTTTAAATCATAAAATCACATTCTAGTGGTCCAAATCCATCTGTAATGTGTGATTTGATACACCTGAAAAGAGAAATTTCACTGTATTACAGTACATTAAGTCTGAGGGTTGATTGATAAATTTTGAGCCTAGCATAAACGTGTTACTATTTTTTTGAACACCAACCAATGTTGCTGGAGGGATTTTATCCAAAATCATTTTCTTGGCTTTTCTGGTTAAAAACTCCTTCACAGATTATATAATATGATCATTTCCTTCCATGCAGCTCCATGTTGGACCAGTTAAATTAAGTAACTTCAAAAAAAAAAAAAAAAAAAAAAGAATGATGTTTGGTTTCTGTGATGGATTATCTATTTGTCTGAAAGGAAGGAAAAACAAATTCTAATATTTACCACTCCAGTAGTATGTTTTTGGGAATAGGTTGTCAGTAACATAACGTGTATGTGGGATGTATATTATTGGGCTCAAACATACAAAACAGCTGGTGTGGTCCTTTAAGATCATCTTGATGAATAAACAGCCTTGCAAAAACCCAAAGGGATTATTTTACAACCCTTGCTCACTGTGTTGGGCTCAGAACTTATCAGTCAAGTTACTCATGTATGATAAAATATTCATAATGAAGTTTGCATGTGTTAACCTACAGCTTTAATAGAATATGAACTATATATATTAGATACATATGTTGTATTTCCCCTTTTGCAGTTTATTTAGTGCAAAAACAAGGAATTATGTTTCTCCAGAGGACTATAAAAGGTATTTAAAGCAAACAGGAGTGAACACACACACACACTCTACTGGGTGTGTTTTGTGCAATGATGGCAGCAAACTGGCTTCTGGGTACTTTTAACTAGAAAACGGTGCTTATTGTTTTGGCTGAGCTCCTAAACGACAAACGGTAAATGGATGAGCAGACCGAAAGCTTTTGCAAGATAATAGAGCAAATATGGATTTCAGCTCAAGTCTCATTTGGGAACGCGGCCTTCTGCACTCCATTTTCTGCAACTAATGGAACTGAAAATGAGCCAAAAATATAGCCGCTTGCCATTATGAATTTCAGATATCTGGCTGAACATAAATGATGTGCTGGAAATATGGAGAATCCTACGGACAGGAAGCATAGGAAAGGCACAGGGAGCATTTCTACGCCCACAGAGTCTCTCTGTCTAACAGCATCGCTCCTTCCGCCTACACACAGATGCCACAACACAACAAGCCACTGTTGCTGTGGAATCGCAAGGCATTCTGGGAAATGTCGGAAAGTAGCCAAAGTGGGTAAATGAGGAAGGTTGAGAGAAAGTTTATCGCAAAAAGACCTTGAATGACACTTCTGCAGGGCGTTTACCTGCCAGCAGATCCTCTGACTGAAGGACATTCTGCACGACTGTCAGTCTAGAAAACGTTGACTGAAGCCCGGATAATGGAATCGCAAATTAGAGTTTGGAAAGAATTCATTTTTAATGTGATATCGCTATTTTCGGAACCTGCGTTGCACTAAAAAAAAAAAAAAAAAAAAACGATGTCAGTGAATAAGTAGAAGCAATACCTGTTGGAAAGGTGATACAAATGTGCATCTCACCTGGACGCTGTAGTGTGTGTCTTCATCCAGATCCCACAACACACACCAGCGGCTGGATGTGTTCACCTCGCGGATGGAGCGTTGCATCAGGCCATCCTGCCTCTGGACACACACACGCACACACACAGACACTTTTATATTAAATATTGGGTCTGCCTAGTAATATGACGCCCTAGAACAACTAAATATTGCTCAAGGACGCTTTATCCTGCTTGATTTAAGTAGGATTTATCTGTTGAATTAATGTATGAGAAATGTTAATCAATTTTGGCACAGATATTGTGCTGTAAAAAAAATCTTATCATAACAAGCAGATTTACCTCATATTACATTAATTCTCATCCAGTAAAAAAACACAATGAGATAAAAAAACAAAAAACAAATATGTCCCTCATCATTCGCAAAAAGTTGTGCATAATCTTTTTTTTTTTTTTTTTTNTTTTTTTTTTTTTTTTTGGTTTGCTGAAAGTCCATACTTCAGTGACTAAATTTGGCTGTAAAGCATTAAAAGCCACAAAAAAGTCAATAAATAGAAGCCTGGCAGGAGGCTCCACCTGAAAAAAATGAGACTAAGCAGAGTCAGATCTTCTACTCGTCTGGCAATTAGCAGAGTTTAATCCCCCCAAAACCCCACGATATATCTTTGAGGAATTAACAGGGTTGTTAATCTTAAGATGTGCAGTGATTCAACAGTTATTTTGCTGAGATGCTGAGATTTTGGGCTTTCGGGTCTCGCCTTCTTTGGAACAAAATCGGCAAGCCAAAACCCAATAAACATAGTTCTAAAAAAAAGAAAAACTAAAAGACTGCCAACCCAACAAGATTCAAGAGCTGAAGTGATGAAGATGTGAAGAAAATAGGGAAGATGGAAGTCATGCCTCAGAATTTTACTCCACCTACTGCAGCTTAAAGATTTAAGAATTTAAATTCAAGTCAAGCCAAGAAAACCCTGAAAGATCCAACAAGGCAGATGTAATGCTCTGACAC
The DNA here is from genome assembly GCA_014773175.1 of Lucifuga dentata. Lineage (NCBI taxonomy): Eukaryota > Metazoa > Chordata > Actinopteri > Ophidiiformes > Bythitidae > Lucifuga > Lucifuga dentata. The sequence goes on from VXCM01001665.1 coordinate 106,371, forward strand.
ATCGGTTTGACCTTTTGCACGTTTGCGCTCTCATCCGGAGCGACTTACAGTGAGGAACGACAAAGCAGAGCAGATAAAACCTGCCATGTATCTCCCCATGTCGCCTGTCACATTAATACACAAGGAAGGATTTTATGGAAGTGCTTTCTGAAGTTATGGCAGGAGATATTTTACCTCCCATCCTGTTTTTCTNAAAAAAAAAAAAAAAAAAAAAAAAGCAGAGAGGATGATGGATTCTGAGTCAGACGTGAGGCGATTTTTAAAGCCGTTTTGGCACCGGCGCTGCACACCGCCGTGGATGTTCTCCTCTCAGGAAAGTCTCAGCCAAATAATTCCCACTAATGGAGACCGGCTCCCACTCAGAGCCCAGCTACTGTCTGATTTGGCCAAACTGTGGGTGGTAAAAACTGATTAAAATGATCCGAGCTGAGTTAGCAGACTGGGTTTCACTAGATGTGAGTCTAAAAATCTGCTGATAAATGAGCAGAATGAAACTTGACATGGCCATTACGGGATTTTGTAATTTTGATAATCAGGCTGTTAGAAAGTTCCAGCACTTGATGTGGCTGGGCCTTTTGTAATCAGATTTATTGTTGAGTTTTTTTTTNTTTTTTTTTTTTTTTTTTTTAATATCCCTACCTACGTCTACCTGCAGCCAAGCTTGACATTAAAGAGCTTTTCAGTGAGCAAATTTCCCTGACATCACCAAATTTTTAAAGATTCAGCATTCAACCCTGATGACTCAATGTCTCTTCAAGCAAAATGCTGCTAGCTTTATGATTGATGTTTACAATCTCAGGAGAAAAAAAGGAATCCAAAACAAGATTTTGGCCCGATCATGGCACAGCTCCGAGATTTATATCCTTTCAATTTGTATTCCTGCAAAATGAATTGGCCTGCAACCAATGAGAGCACAGCAGATAAGGATTTGATCAGGATCCGCTTAATGGGACACAGATTGACTGAGTTTAATGAGGACATGATGAGCGATTTAATTTAAAGGGTTTTAAAGGGGACGTATGATCTGATTTGGTCTTATTGTCATTTAAAGCTCAATTTTGAAACCTTTGCATTGCTTCAATGTGCAGGAAATAAACATATTGATCCCCTTCTGCTCTCCTTTGCTGTAGCGCTGCTGTGCACACTGAGAGAAAACATGTCATTACTGTCTCTTTAAGGCTTCCTCTGTTCTGATTGGGCAGTGGCGTTATGCTTGAGCTGGAAAAACCAATGGACTGCAAAACCCGGATAGCAATCAAATACTCACTGATGAGCCTCGCAGTTTGTAGGCATGTATAACCAGGATAAATCCATGTGTTACATGATGATGTCATCACGTTACGGAGGTAAAGGAGCATTCTGTACCTGTTGTGAGATGGCGTAGCCAATCACAGTGTCTCCCTGTGGAACATTCCAGGTCACCATGGCCGAGTGCGCCCTCAGCTGGGTCACCGACACGTTCACTGGAGCCGCTGGCACTGCTGTTAACACACACATACACACAAACACACACGCATTTGCATTGCTCTATTTGTAAATTCAGAGAGAATTGAAACATCTTTTAAGATAGTCAATAAAAAAAAATAAAAGTTGGCAGAATTCAGTGACACTGATTCACTAAATGTTTTACTTCCCTAAAAGGAAATTACAGATTTGGAGCATTTGAAGGAAGTGATTTTATTCCTAAATTGACACGTTAAAAATATGTTTCCGTGAATAAAGTGCATGATGATCACCACCCATCTGGCCTTTCTTAAGGACCACTTTAAGAAATTTAATATATTTTTTATTAACTCCTGTAGAACTGGAATCCATCTAAAGTCCTGCAAAACTTTCCCGAGATTAAGTTTGATATATTCCAGATAAACAGAAATATTACACCTGTATAAATATTAAAAAGCCCTTAAAATTGGTTTGAAATTATTCAACTAGACTACTTCTGTTTGTTTTTCCTTTAAAAGGATTTCAGGGTTTTTGCAGCCACATTGGTTTTCTGGGTAAAATGCAAATCTCCAATGTCCTCCTCACAGCGTCCCGGGTTTTAACTGGACATTCTGAACCCATAAATAACATCCACCCACTCACACGTGGATATTTGTCTTACCCACGTGTGTGTTTTGACAGTGTGGGTTTTCATCAGCGGCCTGTCCAAGTGTCCTTGAGCAAGACAAGTGACGATGTGCTTTCTCACTTTGAGTGAGTCTGGAATGAAGTGGGATCAAAATGACTAAAGTGCAAATGTAAGATCATTCGCTTAGGATGAGTGACACGTGCACGGCTACACACACACACACACACACACACACATATGGATAGACACTTCCAGGCTCATATGAAGGACTCTCTGGGGAGTGGTAAAATTGAAGAAAAATTGAAATATTTGCAAAGAGAGAGGGGGAGGCGTGAGAAGAACTGAAAAAAATAATTAAGAAGGAAAATTGTCATATTCCCCTTATCTCTTTCTTTTTAGAAGGAAGGAAGGAAGGAATGAAGGAACAAACGAAGGAATGAATGAACAAAAAACTTAGGGATAATCCTTTCTGGAGGAGGGAAAAAGAAGGAAAGGAATGGAAAGGAAAGGAAGATACAGAAGGGAAATTATCAGGCATGCTTCCACATCTTTACTCTTCATGATGATATAATATTTAATGGAATCAATAACTAGGTTTTTAACTGCAAGTCAGGAACTATTGATGCGTTCAGCTCATCCACTCTTTCCTTAGTGCACTTCATTCCTCAACAGTTTCTCTCACTGCGGAGATTTAATATTTGACTGGGTGTGTGTGTATGTCCTTGTGTGTTTGTTCCATGTGATGTCAAAAAGACAAAGAGTTTCCACATCAGCCAATCAGAGCATCAAGTCTAAGAAGGATATTAAAAACCTACATTCATGTGTGAACACGTGCATGTCCACGAACTGCTCCTGACTCACGCCGCTGTGCCGGAGGAGTGACAACAGAAACACAAGTGGCAACGTTATCGCCTCTTCATCCTTGACTGAATAAAGACAACAATCAGCCAGGCAGAGTTGAGCTTCTCTGCTGCTACGTTCAGGCTCTGTGATGGATGACTGGATGTCACGCTAACGAGCAGCTCATTATGCAGAGCATCCAGATCCTGAGCATCCTGAGCCTGAGCATCCTGAGCCTGAGCATCCTGAGCCTGAGCCTAAGCATCCTGAGCCTGAGCATCCTGAGCCTGAGCCTAAGCATCCTAGCCTGAGTCTGAGGGTCCTGAGCCTGAGCATCCTGCCCCTGAGCATCCAGAATCTGAGCATCCTGAGCCTGAGCGTCCTGCCTGACCGTCCAGAAGGAAGGAAGGAAGGAAGGAAGGAATATTATACTGTACCAAAGACAGAAAAACAGGGATAATCCCTTCCGGAGGAGGGAAAAACAAAAACAAGGAAAGGAATGGAAAGAAAGATACAGAAGGAGAGGTCATCAGGCATGCTTCCACATCTTTACTCTTCATGATGATATAATATTTAATGGAATTGATGATGGAATCGTCCTGAGCTTGAGCGTCCTGAGCCTGAGCATCCAGGACACGCTGCCTGCCTGCCAAAACCGCTTCATATCATCAAAAGAAAATCCAGAAAGTCGGATTTTTCACTGGATCATCAATCTGTGGCGACTGTTGCATTAATGTAGCTACTTTTTGATGAAGTGCTGTAATTAACTTTTTCCGCTGAACACACTTTGCTTAAAGTTCTTTTTTTTTTTTTTTTTANTTTTTTTTTTTTTTTTTACATCTCCCACAATGCCTTCTGCAAAAAAAAACAAACTTGATCTCCAGCAGGGAAAAGTGCAGTGGAACGTCCATTCAACAGGAAATTGCCGGTCTTAAGTTAGAACACAACAAGATGCAATGAGTCAGTTATGAAAACAATTTTAGTATCGAGGAATATCTTCATATTTTGAGATGACGTGTTTACTAAAAGCAGCTTGTTGTTTGAAAGAATAAGTGTGGAGGAGTTTTCTGTAAACAAAATAATGTAGAAGATCAAAGGCACAAAAAACACTAGTGTATAGATGTAAAATGTGCACATCCCCATCCTCCTCTTCCACCAATCACACCTACACACACACATTCAGAGTCATGTTCTCTTGTTGCTACCAATGACAACGTCCCCCTCCCCCTCCCCCCCCCCCCNCCCCCCCCCCCACACACACACATGGTGAATAGATTTCTCAAATCATATTCCATACAGCAGAGGAGGAGAGGCAGAAACAGACAAAAAGGAGGGAGGCAAAGAGAGGAGGGCAGAGGGAGGGAGAGGAGGAAGATGAAAGACGAGAGGAGTTTGACAGAGTGAGACAAAAAAGATGAAGATAACAAGAACAAAAAGAATCCAGAGAGACATACAGTACGTACAGAAAGAGAGAGAGATGAGGTGAAAAAGAGATGGATGGGTAGGCATAGAGAGGGGAAAAGATCAATGATGGAAGGGTGGTAGAGAGAGGGATGAGGGGAGAAAGTGGAGGGAGAACAGAGCAGAAGGATGTAGATATTGATTAAATCTTGAAACATGGCAGTTCAGGTGGACAGTTGAGAACATACACACACAGATACACACTGTTGAATAAAAGCTTCCTCCAAATGCATTTTACTTGTCAAACCCGAGGCTGGATTTGTGTTTTTCACCACAGTTCCTGTAAAACCGGTGTGACAGCGAGAAAAACAAAATCATTGCCTGGTGGCAGCAGCCATTTGTGTCGTTTCTCTCAGACTTTCCTGACGTACGATCCCATATACATCATAAATCACGTGGAAGTAACGGTTTGCTGATAGACACAGACAGTCTAATCTCGCTAATGGCTCGCTACCCTCTATGATGGATGGAGGTCTGTGCATGTGTGTGAACCTGCTTGTGTGTGTGTAGTAGTAGTAGTAGTAAAGATTCTGGCATGTTGATTGAATTAAGACACAATGGGATTCCATAGAGCCAAAGTTATGATCTGATTGATTTTCCTTCTTGTATAACTTTCTACAAGTCATTTTCTGACAAAAAGCCGCATTATGCAACAGCATTTCTGACCCAACGGCCCCGAGCCTTCATCAAACTTTTGTCAAACTTGAGCATAATTGTCAAACTTTGGCTTCAGATGATTTTTTTTAGGTCAATCATTAAAAAAAAAAAAAAAAAGNAAAAAAAAAAAAAAAAAGGCAGAATTCAAATCCTCAGGTTGCCTGGGAAAATCTGAGAGATTGACTAATGCCAATGCTGTAAGAAAACCTCCCCTACATGAATAAAGAAGCAGATTGCTCAGTTCATTTTTAATAAAGACTTCCTGTGGCCACAGACGGACATTTTCATGACCCTTACGTGCTTCATAAACTTTGCAGCTTCAGCCTTTGAGCTGCTTTTCAAATCCCTTTTTCACATTTTTCACAGTTTTTAGTCTAAAAATTAACAGTTAGGGAATCATTTGTGTCAAGACAAACACTGAAACAAATACAAATTGCATAGGAAATGGATTTGTCTTGCCCCGATGGCAGATTTCTGAGGGAAAATATGATTAAAATTCAATATTTGAAGAATGTAAGATTTTTGATGTAAGATTTATGACTCAAGGTGGAGATGCTTACAGTATACCAGACTACATCCAGTGTGTAATCCCAGCAAATGCTTAGTTATTAAGGATTTGTAAGAGTGAAAAGGTTTTAATTTTGTTGGTTGTTTGGCAAATTTTATAAGTTAATAAGCTGTTTCATACACTTAGAGAGAAAAGTAAGCTTCTTATGAGCTCTAATCAGAGCGTCCAGCTCTAATCAGCCAGATGTATCATAATGCTAATTCAATTTCATCAACCAATATTTCAAAATCAGGTGTGAATGTTCTCATAAAAAGTGGAGAAGTATGTCTGATTGGCTGATTCCTGCTGGATTTGTCTGTCATAAATGTAACAAAGAGCTTAATGCCATGATAAGCTCCTTTAAGGACAAGACGTTTCTGTTCCTAAGCAGAGCAGGTGAAGGCTGAGCAGGGCACGCTTCATCGCCCAAATCAATGCAGAGCCTCATAAACGCAGATTAGCCGCCTTTTGGGTTCCAGCCAAGGTGAAGCTCCTTGTTTTGGTTTTGTTTGCCAAGACTGCTCTGCATGTAAAGGGACAAAGTGTGTGCATCAGTTTTCATGATAGAAAGTGCCTGTGCATTCCTAATTAAACAGAGAGCGAGAGAATGCTTTGAAATTTTAATCTTCTGATAGATAATCAATTAAGGTTTTGACACTTTTACACCAGCTGTTTGTCTAGTTGAACTATTGGGAGTAAATACAGTGCAGCAACTCCTATCCACCCTAAATCAAACAGACAATACAGATGAATTATTAAATAAACTGATATTGCTGTTATGATGTAAAAAGTACAGGATATTTGCACAGAAAACATAGAAACTTCCTAATTTTCTGTCCAAAATATGAACTTTTACAACTTGTTTTTTTTTTTTTAAATACATTTGTATATGAAAATGAAAAAGCAAACAGCTGGAACCAATGGCTACAGCAAGTCATCACCTCAGAAACGCCTGAGTGATTCTCTGACAGCTCTGCACAGACAGAAATGATGGCAAAGGAAATGGGGAGAAATGTAGGAAATGAGAGAAAGAAAGATCCTTAAAGCATTTTATTTATTAAGAATAACTGATTATGGTACTCTCCAGTCTGATGAGCTGTATCAGTGCTGTTTTATGCTTTGGTGCTAATATTGTTCTGTCTTCAGTGGGGATAGTAAAAAATATCAGAAAAGCCTTGTGATATGCTGCATAAGCTCATGTTTGGTTCTGACATTTTCATTTTCATGTTATTGCCTGCTTGTTGAATTTGCTTGAGGGAGAAGTGCCTCCTTCACACCTTGTCACGTGACTGTAGTTATTGAATTGTCTTATACACACTGATCAGAAAGAAAGAAAGAAAGAAAGAAAGAAAGAAAGAAAGAAAGAAAGAAAGAAAAGAAAAGATGGAGAATGACTCACTTCCTCCAACCATCCNAGAAAGAAAGAAAGAAAGAAAGAAAGAAAAGAAAAGATGGAGAATGACTCACTTCCTCCAACCATCCAGCAGGCCAGCAGCGGCAGCAGCACAGCGAGGTCCCGGTGCAGAGATCCGGTCATGACCCTATCCGTCTCCGTGCAAACCTCTGGCTCTTCAGCACGCCTCCTCCTCTTCCTCCTCCTCCTCTTCTCCTTCTTTTGTTTTACTGGAACTTTCCCCACTGGGTCACCGCCGTTTCCACGCCACTCTTCATCACCATCATCGTCATCATCTCTTCTTCCTCTTTGGCACGATTCAAAACTCTGTGTTGCGTTTACCTCCAACTTGCGCGAAGTAGGTCAGTCGGTGTTTTGCCGCAGTTTGCGTGGGATGAATGGATGTTGAAGACAATTCTCGTGACCTTACTTCTCAGTCTCGTCGGTTTCCACAGGCGGCGTGTCGAACGCTCAGCATAATCCCGCAGCGTGGAGACGCTAACAGGTAGTTCCACTGCCTCTCTACTTGAACTCACCTCTGCTTGATTCAAATTTTGCGTCAAATGTATGTGGAGATGCGTGGAAATGTGCGTTTTCCCACAGCTGTGGACGTGGATGTGGATAATCCACACCTTGCAGCAAAGGTCGCCGGAGTTTCAGCACCGTGGACAGCGCTCAGCACGGCCGCCTGTCATTCCAACCGGAAAAAGAAGAAATGATGAAAGAAAGATCGGCGTGTTTTGGTTTAAAAAAAAAAGAAGGAAAAAAAGAAAAGAGGTTTAAGAAGATAACGGGGTAATTGTAGGTCACCCCGTTATCCGTTATCTAGAGTGAATGCCGAGCGTCTCCTCCAATCATGGAGACGGGGGGGGNGAGAGAGCGCAAAGGTGGTCTTGGTCTCCGGTCTGATCCGCGGGGTGACACCGGTTTAATTTGAGACTATGAGAAACCAGAAGGATCAGAAAACACTACAGGAGCCTCACTCCTCCATTCATACACACACATTCTCTCTCTCTCTCTGTCACACACACACACACACACACACCTCGGCATAGTGCTCCTCTCAGCTCCGAGACTGGCGGTACAAAGCCTCCTGTCACCACAGAGAATGCAAGAGGAGGAGGAGGAGGAGGATGAAGAGGAGGAGAGGGGAGGGGGTGATGGTGTTTTGCGCATTCATCATTCTGCATATCATAAGCATCCTGAAGTAGCATCTGTGTATTATGTAATCAGATTACAATGAGATAACGTTACAATAATTATTAATAAGAAAGGTCACTAAAATGTCCATAAAGTGTATTTAATACTGCAGACTGAAAATAAAACCTTACAATGACATGTAAGTATAACTGGAATATTATTGGACTACTGATATCACATGAGATGAAGTACAAAAAGGTCAGTATACTAAGTAGGAGGAGAATATTATAGATTTTTCATGAGAGAAATACCTGTCTTAGACGACAGACAGCAATTTATTTCCCACTTCATCAATTTCCTATTTCTGAATTTAATACTAATGAGAAAAGTTGGAGCTGTATGATGAAAAAGGAGAAAGAGGATGTTGACCTTGCTTTTACTCACAGAGACAATGACTGCTTTTACAGAGAAAGGTGTAAATTAAAGTGTATGCGAGTTGGATTTAATTGGCTCAAACATGCAAAATCACCGATATGAGCCTTTAACCAAATAACCGAATTGTTACTGCAGGACGCTCTGACAACTATCTTGAGGTGCAAATGATATAAATTCACACACACTTACTGGATTGCATAAGGTCCATCTGGTTCCGTGTAAAATCGAATGCTGTGAGGGAAAATTACATACTGCTTTGAAATTAATTTGATAAACCAGATAAAGCGATAAATTCTGATTTATTTATCCTCTTTTTACACTCTTCCTGCTATCAGATTCTTCTTCTTTTCCTTTCGGCTTTCCCTTCAGGGGTCACCACAGCGAATCATCTGCCTCC
>VXCM01001666.1:0-13308 GCA_014773175.1 Lucifuga dentata
CAAGCAGTCATGGAGCTGAAGAACCAACTGAAATCTGACTTAAAGTCTCTGCAGGACAAGATGAACAAATACAAAGAAGCTGAGAAAACCTACAATAAAATGATTCAACAGTCCAAGAAGCAGCTGTTGTCCACAGAGAAACAGATCAGAGCCGAGTTCAAGAAGCTCCAGCAGCTCCTGAAAGAGGAAGAGGAGTCCAGACTGGCAGCTCTGAGGGAGGAAGAGGAGCAGAAGGGGAAGTGTGTCAGCAGAGAGATGAAGATGATTGAGGAGAAGATCTCCTCTCTGTCAGACAGCATCCGTGCTGTTGAAGAAGACCTGCAGAAAGACAACGTGCCGTTCCTCAGCAGCTACAAAGCCACTCAGAGCAGAACCAGATCCCAGTGCTCACTGTCAGATCCACAGCTGCTCTCAGGAGCCCTGATAGATGTGGCCAAACACCTGGGAAACCTGTCCTTCAGAGTCTGGGACAAGATGAAGGACCAGGTCACCTTCACTCCTGTTATTCTGGACCCAAACACTNATAGATGTGGCCAAACACCTGGGAAACCTGTCCTTCAGAGTCTGGGACAAGATGAAGGACCAGAATCACTCCTGTTATTCTGGACTCAAACACTGCAGATGGATGTCTCCATCTGTCGGATGATCTGACCAGTGTGAGATATGGAGACACACAACAACAACAACAATCCAGAGAGAAACACTAAGTATGCAGATGTTTTGGGTTCTGAGGGCTTCAGCTCAGGGAAACACAGCTGGGACGTGGGAGACCGTCCTGGTGGGTTTAGCTAAAGAATCAGTGAACAGGAAGGGGAAGATGTTTGTTGATAACTAAAACAAAACAATAAAAAAAAACCACAACAACTGTGGTATCCACCCGTAAAGGACCAGCATGAGTTATTTCCTGGAAAATTCTCCACTCTTATCCACCATGCTTCATCAAAACCTAACCAGACATTTAGAGTAATCCTGCGAACAAACAGATGGGTGAAACATAACCTTCAAGATAACAAGACACTTATTTTGAAATCATAGACGGAAGTTGATAGTTTTATGTTAGACTTTTACTTCGAAAGGACAGGCGGAAATAGGAGTTTTGTGATCCTGTCTAACCTGACGCAGATTAAACAGGAAGGCTGCATTATTTTGCAGCTAGCATCCTGAGTGGCAGATAAAGATGTGATGGTAAATCATAATTTAGGTTTGCTGTCATCTTACACGAAGCCTGGCGACAAATTATTACATTTTATCATCTGTAGAACGTTTCGGCCTCGTCCCTGAGTGGAAATGAGGACGTTAGCGAAGACAAGACGCAAACCCAGGTGTGTCCGGTGATGTCCGAAGTACCGTTTTAATTGTTATTCTGAAAATTACATTATTTCACCATTTTTTGCCCATCTGTTAGTCCTCCTGTAGCCATGTGCTAATTTAAACGTCAGAGAGAGCTGGCGGCAGCTGTCAGTCAGGAGAGATGCTATGCGGTTGATGGTAAAATCTTGGAAAAATAAAATAAAATGTTAAAAAAATACGCAGAATGTAATTTTTCGACAGCTAATGCTCTCTGGTGATGTGTTTAGTTTTAGGTAGTTTTCGGTTGTCCGAGTGCTAATAATGTAGGATACAGAGACGCTAGTTTTCAGGGATGATACAGTCCGTTATCCGTGTAAATTAAGAGGGATAACCCCTTTAACTAGTTATTAATTTAACTTTAATTCTGTAATTCTGAATCAGTTTAGATATTCAGTCAATGAGAATGGTTGTAGGTGGTTTTCTAACATTTACTCTGGCACCTGTCCCCGAATCCCTCCCATTAATAAACTTATTTTGAATGGGAGTTACCTGGAACACGGACAGTGACAGGCTATCCAAAAAAAAAAAAAAAAGTTATTTGTTATTTTCAAAATGAATGATGATTATTCATGGCGCAAAGAGAAGGATGGGCTTTAATAGCTTAATGGCCCCTGAGATCCCAAGGCAGAATCCAGATAACGGGAATGAATGCTATTGCAAGGTGTAAATCCAAGTCCCATCATTAGATACCATTATTCAACTAAAATACTGAATACGGAGATTGCATTTTTATGCTAGGTGTAAAGGGGTGATGGTGATGATTTGTGCATGTTTTTGTTGTTTCTGTAGGCCACGCCTCTGAGGAGAAACAGAGCCTATCAGTGGGGGAAGATGGACACCCGCACAGCAAATCAGAGCCAGCCGCCTTGTCAGCCGTGGACCAGCCAGAACATCTGGTCCGCAGCTTCACCTCAGGGACTCCCCTGCCACCCTCTTCCCAGCTCTTAGCACCTCTGCTGGGGATTAACTTCTGACCAGAGTACTTCCTACGTCCAGATGCAGTCGTCCAATCAGAGCTCCCAGAACAGTTTCAGCACCTTTCAGGCCACAAACAAAACTCATCACAACGCACTGAACACAGCCTCCGACGTTAGTAGCAGCTCATCGGCCACCACGTTTTATGCTAACACCACAAACCAGATTGTGTATCAAAGTATTTCAGATGCTCACCAAAGCTCTCGTATTTCAACCATGGGTCAAGCAGAAAGCCATGGAAAAAACATACCTCCATCTTCTCTTCCCCTCACAAACCAAGGAACACAGCCTTTTAGCTCCCAACAAGTCCCACTTTGCTCACCACACTACTTAGGAGGAACTGTTCCTTTTGAGCTTCCATACACACACCAGGGTTTACAGAATGGATTCCAGTCACCGAATCAGAAAGATATACCCCTTCACCTGCCCTCATTTGGACATTGTGTTAACCAGTGCACACCTCTGCGGGCTTTTGAAGGAGTAAATGGAGTAAACAGCCATGGCTCTTCATCCTTTCCTATCCAACAGCAGCCTCAGTGGATGCTTCCACCAGACACTCAAGGTTGGCTTTATTTGTAATTCATGCTGGGTGTCAGATTCAATGCCTAATGTTAAACATGGTGCTATTTAACACCTGGTTTTGATAACTAGATAGGTAATCTGATCATCGTCAAACTAAAGATATGTACTGGGAGTATGTACTGTATGACATTTGATGTATGACAATTGTGCTTTTGTAAAACTAGCTTCTTAAGAATTTTTTTCTCTCAAAGCAGCATATGACCTTTTCACGACTTTCTCTCTTAAAAGATAAAAAGGTATTGTTAAAGAACTACTGCTACTGATTTAGGAAATTTTGTAAGCTAGTCATATCAAATTTGCCTTTGCAAATAATATATAGTAAGATATTAGAGAAACTACAGTGAGATTATCTACACCAACCACAGTTTCTAATAACACTGCTGGTCACCTTTTACCATGTGAATATTGTCCTCAGTGTCTTACTTCTGTTGTCTAACCCTAACCCCCTTTTGTTTTCTTAGGAGCCATAAAGGACTGTGTCCATAATGTAGCTGCCCATCCTTACAAAGAGCCAATGCAAGAAGGGAATGTGCCACAGGTGAGAAAATAACAGCAACAAAACTCAAATTTACACAGAAATTCACCTTAAATCACTTCTGAAACATCTACTGACATTACCTGTTTTCTTGGCACGTATTGTTCACTGGTGTATTGTTGTTATTGTTGTGCGTGACAACATGGGGGTGTTCAAAGTTATGGTTTTTTGATAATTAAACAGAGTTTTTCATCCATGTAAAACATCAACAGCGACAAATGTGAGGTTTTGATTTTGTCGCTCAAGATCTGCTCTTGTACTCACAGTTTTGATATTAAAGGACCATACTGGCCATTTTGCATGTTTGAGCCTAATATATTCAATTTTCATAACACAACTTTACTGACAATCATTTCCCAAAGCATACTACTGGAACGGTGAATTAAAAAATTTTTCCTACCTTTCAGACCATCATTGGTTTGCAGTTCATTCTGATACACTATTAAAATCAACTCGTTGATACTTGAAAAGTTCTTGGGACAGGTTGTTGTCAGTTCTTCACTACAGCACTTGAATGCATCACTAGGAAGCATTTTCAGATCACTCTGCGCTTTTTATTGCGCTTAAATGCTAAAATTATGTAACTTTGAAAAAAACTTGAATACACATCTTGTTTGTGATGATGGATTATCTATTCCAAGAACGTTTCAAGTATCAACAAGTTGATTTTAATAGCGTACCAGAATGAACTGAAACCANCCAAGAACGTTTCAAGTATCAACAAGTTGATTTTAATAGCGTACCAGAATGAACTGAAACCAAAGGAGGTCTGGAAGGAAGGAAAAAAAAATTAATTCACCGTTCCAGTAGTATGCTTCGGGAAATGATTGTCAGTAACGTTACCTGTATGAAAATTGAATATATTAGGCTCAAACATGCAAAATANGGAAATGATTGTCAGTAACGTTACCTGTATGAAAATTGAATATATTAGGCTCAAACATGCAAAATAGGTGGTATGGTCCTTTAAGTTGTCTGAGAAATTCATCAATATTCTGTTGTTACCTAAATGACTTCATTACAAATAGAGACACACACACACACACATACATACACACAAATCCTTATTATGGTGTGTGTGTGTGTATGCTTAGTTCTAGACCACGAGATATCAAATAAAAGAGTGGAGTGGGAAATTACATAATATGACATATTCATATTATTACTGGTGATTTTCTTTGATCGGTGGCCCTTGGTGTCACCATTTAGGTGGGTGCTGATATTTCAGAGTCGTTTGAGAATCATTATGTTTGGATCTTCTGCTCACATAAACCAAATTCTACACCTGACAGCCTACAACTTTTTATTTCTATTTTCAATGAATTACAAATAGGGTTTCCATATTTTCCCTCTTGTCCAATTTTTTATAAATGAATTTAAGAGAGAAAATAAAACATTCATGAATGAGATCCAATCGTACAAAGCAGGTCTGGTGAAATGTAAGAAATATTTAGTTGTATTTGTGTGAGGAATGAACTGTTATATTTTCTTTTTTTTTAGTCTCCCAGCTCTGAATCTCGCTATGGTCTGGATCCAAAGCTCCTCCCCAGTGCTGTAAGTCCACTCATCATCTGTTTTTTTGTTTGTTTGTTTTTTTTCTTGGGGGGTNGGGGGGGGTTCTGCTGCCAAATCCTCTGAAGGACTATAGAAGGACCTGTCTATTTCGGGATCTACCTTTACGTTGCACAGAAAGAAAAAAAAAGGCATGATTTTGCTTCACAAAAAAGTACCAGGTCTATTTTATTTTCCTGCAGACTACAGTATTCACTGTAGTATTTTGTAAGGTACTACACCTACAATTGAATTTAGACTCTTGCTGGGTGTTACCTCACACAAAAGAGGTTATATTTTCAGTTTCATTTGTAGGTTTAGCTGTTTGATAGTTAGCTGAACTTCTTAAAATGAATGAATTTTTGAATTTTGGTGGAAAGATAACATGACATGATTCAGAAGAAGACTGCTGGTCGAAATGTTGCAGCAATACAGTTTGGGAGCTTTAAGTTCAGTGTGTGGTCTACTTTCTTTCTTCAATCAATTAATGATTCATTTTTTGAGCTGATTCAATAAACTTATAAAGGGCTTATTTACATTAGAGATATTGAGGTGTTTTTCAAAATTTCTCGATTTTTCCATTAATTACTGCACTTACCACTTCAATTTATTAAAGTTGTCCTCTTGTTGATTTTCTCTCTCTCTTGCTTGCTCGCTGTCTCTCCTTCCCTCAGGTGAAGGTGATGGCAGAGGACAGGGCAGAGTGGGAGGGCAAAGTTTTCATGTCTGAACCTTTTTCCCGCCTTCCTCCTCTGGCAACTACTCCCTGCGTAATAGAGGATAAGGGTAAACACACACACACATACAAAAATGTTTTTATCCAATGCTCTGGTTATTTGATAGCGAACACAGAGTCAACATTACAGTGTGATATTTGAGTGAAGTAATGCATGCGAATTAAAGGTAAAGTAGGGAAGAAACTGATGAAAAAGTGTTTGTAACGTAAGCAGATGGAATTCAGCGTGAAACTTAAATACAGGCTACTAAACTTCCTAGTCAGATTTTCCTTCAGCACATTAGAAAACATCCCTGTGAGATCTACTCTGGTGTATGTGAAAATGTGTAATGTTTAGCTTTTGCCAGTTTTTAAGATTTGTTGGCTAAATGCTATTGCTTGTTACTTTTGATAAAAGTGGTGTAAGTATACTGCCACCTACAAGAGTGGAGTCTTTATGCAAAAAAACATGTCAATTATGTATTTATCTGGGGCTACATGTAATTATTATTTTCATTATCGACTGATGTATTTATTTGTTTTTTTAAATAAATACATTTATTATTTGTCTGTAAAATCTGTAATATATTAAAAATACAGACAAATACCGATCATAAGTTGTTAAAGCCAAGTATTAATCTTCAAATTACTTGTTTGGACTGAAAAAACAAAACAAAACCCTAAAGATATTTAATAAATAGAAATGAAAGACAAAAAAGCAGCAAATCGTCACAGTGGAGAAGCTGGAACCAACAAATCTTTGACATTTTTATTTGATGATGGTTGACTAGATTTAAGATTAAAATTTTAAAAAGTTGTTCATTAATCAGTTTAATGAGTGATCCTTTTTGTGCTAATTTGGATTTAGAGTTTGTAGTAAGAAGACCTCCTTTAGTGTGATCTACAGTGGACAGGGTCCCATGTCAGCAGGAAACAACAACTTGGGAACATAAAATAAGCTCAAAAACCATCTGCTCAGTTTGAAAAATTAGGGAGTTCTTTCAGTAAAAATTAACTCCATACCTCTAAGAAAAACTTGAAAAAAATAGCTTTTTTAATGTATTTGTATATCGATTCTTTCCCCACCCATCATCATCACACTGCGCAGTTGTATAGCGTAACTCTCAGGTGATCAGTGTCTGTGTTAAACTGCAGGTAGTGCGAGTCCCTTCGCCATCCACTGCACTTTGTACCGCGTGCCCTGTGAAGGTCAGGCCGTTCTGCTCAGCCATCTGCCGCTGGGAGCTCTGGTCACTCCTCTGGCCAAACAAACGAGCGTGGAGGTCAGCGTTTCACTTCCTCTTATTTGATCTGATCCACATATGATGAAATCTTTCTGTCCTCATCCTGCATCTACCTCAGATGATTTCCTGTGATTTGCAAAATGCACTATGCTTGTTCTGCAGAGGCTGTTATCAGTAGACAAATGAGCTTTACTTTCTGTTATACACTAGATTTTTTTTTTCCATATTTGATTTTAATAAAGTTGTAGCTTTGAAGCAAAACCCTTGATTTTCTGACCTTTGTGTGATGTTTGAGATTTATGCATTTTTTCTAGGCAGCTGTTTTTATGGAGGTGAAACAGCAAACCAACACTTTTTTAATAGTAATATTTAGCCAATTTCCCATGAGAGAAGCTTCTGTCTATTTATTTATTTTTTTTTGTTTTACCTTACAGAAGTTCCTGCCGGTATGTAGAGAGTCATACTGTGTGAGGGGTTGTGGTTGGTGTGGAGCGTCCATGTGTGCCGCCATGAGCTGGCAGGACTGTGGTCAGAGGTTTTATTGCCCTTTCTGTGGTAAACTCAGTGAAGGTAAAATTTAACATTTTGTGCAACTTATTTATTACCAGAGAGTCATGCAGTTTGTGAATATACTGTACTGATGTTAATTGTTGTTTTTCTAAGCCAACTTTGTCAGAACACATTAATGACGTTATTTCCCTGCACAATAGTTAATGCTAGCATCAATCTATGAGTGTGTATTGGATGGTCTAATGGCCTGCTTACCCTCAGTACCATTACAATCATTGCATAAGAAAGGAGTCTTCTTTCCACATTAGTGTCAATATATTCTTGAAGCTACGAATATGTAAACCTCTAATTTACTTTGACAGCAGTTAAGTGATGCTCATGATGTCATGATACAATCCTTCTCTTTCGTTGCTCATTTTACTGTTCACAGTTTTTGGTCAATTCCAAAAAAAAAAAAAAAAAAAATTCATGAGTTTTTTTCAAATTAATTTTAATGAAAGACATTTTTAACCACAGCTGAGATCCGAATCAGAATCAGAGCTTTATTGTGAAACCATCCATATACTCACTGAAATCCATTTATAATTCAAACATCTATAATAAAAATGATGTAAAAGAAAATGCGGAGTATTATCTTTTAAATAACACTCTAGCACTGTCTTTTTGCTCTCTAGTCATGAAGAGTGAAGTCTAACCAGCATGTTGATTTAACAAAACAAATTATGTTGATGTTAACTCCTACGAGTACTTATTCAGCAATTCAGCTGTGCTCACAACACACAGTAATTGCTATTTACCAAACCAGAAACTACTAGGAGCTAATAACTGATGATTCGTCCTCACGAAAGGATTGTGGAATGATCATGAACCATACGCTTTTAATGATGAAATTATCATTTTCAGCCTTTCTAATGTGTTTAATTAATCAACCACCCAGTCATAAGCGTGTTGCAGGTATTCATTTAGTATTTCCTGTGTTTATTTTAATGGAGCAGGATTCATATCTCTTCTCTCACATCTCAGTGCCGTGGCAGCATTACCAGCCCACCGAAGGAGTGGAGGGGTGTTGGGTCGATAAAGACAAGAGGCCTGAACTCAGTTTGGGATCCTATGAGATCCTCCATTCTCAGAAGGTTCGAGATCCACTTCCTGCTGTTGTTCATTTTGCGTGTGTGCTCTCATTACTTGGTCTTTAAAGAACCATAGCCACCGTTTTGCATGTTTGAGCCTAATATATTCAATTTTCTTTTAAGCTGCTGACAGTCATTTCCCAAAGCATACTACTGGAACGGTGAGTTAAATTTTTGTTTCCTATCTTCCAGACCACATTGGTTTCAGTTCATTCTGGTACGCTATTAAAATCAACCTGTTGATACTTGAAACGTTCCTGAGATAGGTAATCCATCATTGCGAACAACACGTATACTCAGGTTTTTTCAAAGTTTTATAATTTTAGCATTTAAGCGCAATAAAAAGCACAGAGTGAATGTATGTCTCCACCAGGGAATATAGTCCCAAAAGAAGACCTGTGTTTATTGAAAATTTTAAATGACTGTGACATCAAAAGGGTGCATAACTATTAGTAGGCAAAACATTGATTTTTAAGGTAGATGTATTGTTTGAATATTTGATTTTGAAAGATCAAGAGATTTTGTAAAATATCAGGAAAGCTGAAATATGGTTTTACCTTTTGGGAAATGATTGTCAATAACATTACATGTATGAAAATTGAATATATTAGGCTCAAACATGCAAAATGGGTGATATGGTCCTTTAATGTGTGCTTCATCAATTTGTGTGTACGTTTGTGTGTGGTAGGAAGAACCCACCAAAGTGTTTACATGAGCGCCAAATACAAGTAAATAAATTAAATGAGATGTTTTGTTTATTTTGATAATATTTGAGCAGACTTTTGAAAAAATGGACCTTCATTAAGCGTTTGACACTAATATTCACCCACGATTAGTAGCTATTTTATCAGAATAAATTTCTAATGGTTGAACAACAGGTGAGCCGTCTGTAAATAATATTTAAAGACGGCTGTCTCCGAAGATACTTAACTGAGAAAATGTGTAGAAAGCACATGTTAATGATAAAAAACAGGAGACAGAGTGGTGCATCTTCACAGGAGAAGATCTTTGATTTAACTGAAGTTGGCAAATTTACAAAGAAAAGGTCATTCTGAGAATAGAATCAGAATAATCAGAATGGGCATTTATCTGACAAATTTTAAAAACTTTAACTCAAACCTTTCAAATTTAATAAAATTTCTTTTTAGAATGAGCTGGTTTATTCTGAGAAATTTATTTATGCATTTTCATTCTGATTGAGCTTTGTGTAAATGTACAGAATTATAATGCCAAGGCCCCCAAAACTGGAATATTTAGTGTTAGTAGTAGTTAGTTAGTATTATAAATTGTTGTATTTTATCTCAGGATGAACCTGCTGCACTGCTTCTTGCTGTAGATGTGTCTGCCTCAGCGCTCAGAGGAGGACATTTGGAGTCCGTAACACAACAAACACATACTCTACTTATGTCTCTGAATAGGTAAAATGGGAACACATACACACACACACATACACACATTAACAATGTAATTATTTTTCAGGACTCAAAATTCTGAGATTCTTTTCCTGGAGATCATTAAAATGTTTCTTATTTTTCAAGCGAGGATGGTGCCTCCTGGTCAGACGTCCGTGTTGGCCTGATGACGTACGACAGCAGGATCCACCTGTACGACCTCAGCCCGTCCCTGTCCCGCCCACACATGCTAGTCATCACAGATACGGAGGACCTGCAGCTTCCTGTGAGGAAGGGGCTTCTGGTGCCTCTTAAAGACTGTATAGAAAACATTGACAGGTAATACACATACAAGACGAATTTACTCTGCAGTGACTTAAAATAAGAAAGGTATTTCATTCCACACATAAATTCTGATCTTCTAACTTGTTTTGTTTTATTCTTAGCAGTGTTTTTAATGTTATGCTGTAATCTAATGATGGCATTTTAAATCTCCATTTTCTCTATGAGATTTCAGTTTAAAAAAACATCCAATAAGAAGATGAGCAGGTACAGTCAGCACATGATGATATTTCTTCAGTTAATCAATTAATTTTTAATATGAAATGTCCAAAAAATAACAAAGTAATAAGTGTCGTCACAATTTCCCAGAGCCTAAGGTGACACCTTTACATTGCTTGATTTAAAAAAAAAAAAAACCCATAGGATTCAATTTACATTGATATAAAAAAAAATTAAAAAAACAAAAAAACAAAAAACAGGAAATCCTTATATGTAAAAAGTTGGTACCAGGAAATGTTTGACAGTTTAACACAATAAAATGTAAGCTTTTTTTCTTTTAATTATTTCAGCACTAAAAGGAAGCAAGTTGCAGTTGTTTTGCCTGTATCTCACATCCGCTTTAGTCAGTAATTTAGGGCAACCATGATATTTCTAGAGTGTCATGGTTTCCTTGTGAAAATCGCAAACAAGAAGCAGAAAATTCCTATTAAGCTTTACCAGACCACAATAAGCAATACATTCATCTTATTAACTTGAATCTCAGTTGGGAAGCAGTAGCAAAGAGAATTCCATGCTGCAGAACTGAGATGCTGCTTTTAACTTTTTCCTTATGATGTTGTGATGCCTACGCTCCCAGACAGCAAATCTAGTTTGCGTTCAGAAAGTCACAAATCAGACATAAAGAACAAAATACAAAACACAGCGCAGACAGAAAGAGTTTTAATTTTTTTTTGTTCACCAAGCAGCTTTTGAAATGCCCGTGCTGACATTTTTACTTCCTGTTTCTTCAGACCTACATGTTTCTGGCTGTTATGGAATGTTTCTCCCCGGGTCCAGCACTGCTCACGTCCCAATGGCAACCCTCGATTGGCGGACAAGCCTGGCAGTGGAGCTCACACACACCCGAGTTCTGGACGAGAAGAGAGGCGTAGCTGTACAGGTGAGTGGAAAAGAGTGGAGTGTGTGGGTTTAAATTAAAGCTGAGGTTAATCTGTAGGTCAGTTTACTTCAGGATTGTGTTTGATTTAGAGTTTTAGTTGAGTTTGTGAAACAACCTTCTGGTACTGTGTTATAACCGATAACTGGACTGGATTGTGCTTGAATAACCAGAGTTTCCGTTTATCCACCATCTTGCTCATATTATTTTTTAAAAGTGATTTTGGATTTCTACATTTGGTTTGTAACGTATGAAAATTAATCTGTGTGGCTGTAATGTATGAAGATGTGGAAACGTGAAGGGCTCTAAATGCTCTGTGACTGCACCGTGTGTCCACTTGCAGCTAGTTTAGTTCATCATATCATTCTCCTCGTCCTGCTTCTTGTTTTGGAGGCTGTCGTGTCTTTCAGCACTCAGACAGGAGACAGAAAAAGCAGGGTTCACACCGTGATCCTGCGATGCTCACGCCACCTACAGGACACTTTCCACCACTGCCAGGCACAAACATTACTCACCTTCTACTGCAAGAAGAGTAAGGAACTTGTGCTGCAGATTTGCGGATTGTTTAGAAGTGAGACTGTTGTTATAAAAAACAAAAAAAGAAATTAACTATGGCATCATTATCATCATTTATTCCAAAATATCTTGTGAATATGAAGACGCATTTTTATATGATTTGGAGAAAATTACTTGACATGTCTGGAAATTTGTAAGATTAATGTGAAATTTTTGGAATGAAATTATGCATATATTAAGCCTGTGCTAATATTTAATTAAAAGTACTGAGAAATTTAGCATTTCATTAAATCTGATATGTCATCCAGTATTAAACATTCATAAGTTTATGTCAGATTAATACAGATACCTTGATATGACAAACAGAACTAGGATCAGTTTTGTTCCTGTATTCATTTGATGTATGAATGTGCCTGTCCGGTGTATTGTGTTGCGTTGGAGCGCCCTGTACAGGAGCTGAGGGAGGAACTGCAGACAGAAGTAACAGAAGCTCTGGCCTGCTACTGCAAACACTGCAGCTCTGCCTCAGCATCGACTGGACAGGTGAGGTTTGGAAAGGTGATACACACAATTATACATAGTGCAATGAAAATATCTACTTTATCAAAACATTTGGTTTCAGTTTCTTCCATGATTTTATGGGTTTCATAGTATACTCTGTATAAAAAGAAAAATTTGTTTTAATTGTCACACATTTTACTGTGTTGATCACTTAATAGTGATCATGGTGAAAATGCTGTTTTACACAGTGTGGATAAATGTTTAGATTTAAATGTATGTTGATTTACTCTGCCAAGGAGCATAGAATTCAGACTCAATAGTCTGTTTGCTAAAGTACATTTGGAGGGTTAGTCCATGGGTTAAGTAAAACATCATCATTTTTTAACGTAGATCGAGATCCAAATTTTTTTTCTAAATATTTTTTTCCCTTGAATTCCTTGATTTAATTTAAAAAAGAATCACTATATGTCCATTTCTGGCTGAAAAGATTTTCTGCCTTTTTTGATTTTTTTTTTTTTTTTTTTTTNTTTTTTTTTTTTTTTTTTTGCAAAAACCTTTCTTACTACAATTTTCACCAAATTAAAGTACATAACATGCTTGGACTGGATAACCATAAAAAAGTAATTTTGTTCTTTCGTATGCCACTCTTCTCCTGTGCTGTAATTGGCTGCTGAATGTGTGTAGTTGTGACCTGTATGATTATAAGTAAACATGGATCTTGAAACATGGAACTGCAACCAAAGTTAGATGACATGCCAACTCTGAGAGTTCCTACTTAATGGTTTTGGGCCTACAGGTGCTATTACAGCAATGCAGCCTCAAGGGGGCACAAGCCAGTGTCCTCCTTGTGCCGGTCCCAAGCCCGAATAA
>VXCM01001667.1:0-90068 GCA_014773175.1 Lucifuga dentata
ACGTAGTTGGATTGACACTCTTTTCATCAACACCAGAATTTTAACTCTGCTGAATTTGCTGTGTGGAGAGTTGAATGGGGCCATTTTGATTGGCAAGTACAATTCTGATTGTTTGCCGACATGAATATAAAAACCAAAAAAAAAAAAAAAAAAAAAAAGAAAACATGGAAATGGATATTCTTAGATGAATTTTGAGGCCACATTCAAATGTGGAAACAAACCAGATATGTACCAATATCTGCCAATGTGACTGACATCTGAACACACACACATTGGAATTTCATAGCAATTCTGACTCGTGTCAATTGCAGTTAATTTCTGACTTTAAGAGTGATCATTTCCACACACGCCTGAGCTGCGACATTATCTATCTTAAAAAAAAATGAATAAGTTGTTGTGGGCCTTTAAAGATGTTTTGGAAAGCAATAGCTTGTGTAATTACTTCGGCCTCATTTGCATACATGCCATGTTTTGTTCACCGCTGTCTTTGAAACAAAGCTGTTGTTTGCACACGGGTTGTTTCAGGTATAAACTATAAACCCAGGTATATGGACCACTTAAAGAAAAGAAGATGTAAAGACTCTATCAAAAACAGATTTAGGCAAAAAAGTGGAATTTGGCATTAAGACCTGCAGTGTAAATGTAGGCTTTAATTTGAGGGCTTTTGTTTAATATTATCTATGGTGGTTGGAGGAGCTTGTGAGCTGTGGTGGAAATCGACGAGATTCTCAAAAATGAGGAAAACTGCATACAAGAAGTAATGTAACTCAGTGGTCATAAACAGAAAACATAAGGTTCAGAAATGATTCGGATTAGTAAAAACTTAGCTGTGCCTACTTTGTGTAATTGACTTCAGGGATTTGGGGGAGACAAGGTGGATCAGTGTGAACCTGCCTTCACAGTGGGGTGTCGGCCTGGCTGCCTGGCTCTTGGGGGGGCCCTCTGCTCTCCTTGGGGCATTGGGTCATTTCCCTGACTGTGCTGAGCTGTGAGCCGCTGAGTTGTGCGGTGTTGGCAGGAGGTCTGCTATCCTAGAGATTTGAACGGGCCTGATGGGCTCAGTGCACAGAGCAACAAAATATCAACCGCTAAACCTGTTTTTACTCATTTTTATTCCTGTTTTTCTCTGTTTTTCTTTCTTCCTTGTGGTGATCTTCCTCTTTGACAGACTTGAACTAGATATAAATGAACGTGTAAGTGAACTCCTACAAAAAGGACTGGTAGTGGCTCATGCACACACACATATGCACAAGCAAGTGATCTGTCTGTTGCAAGATTAAATTGTGTATATACTCAATGGTGTGTGCCAGTCTTGCGCACACTAGAACTATATATACAGACAGGTGAAAAAAACAAAAAAAAGCAAAACCCTGCTTTCACAATCAGAACACCTTGAATTTTCACCAGAATCCTTCTGGAAGCATTATTTTCTTTTATCAGAAGCCACCAATGTGGTGTTGAATGCCAGGGCGTGTATTCTAAAATGTTCTGACATGAAATGAGATGCACCCAGCAGAGAGTCTGTGAGAGCGTATTCACATCTGTGTAATTAAAATCCGTGAAAGAGTGTATCTGAATAAGACTCACCAGTAACCCGAGAATAGGGCTGCCTTGACAATGCATTGACAACTACGGAACAGGCAAAATTAAGGCCTCTCCATTCATATCCCCTGGTTCTTATTATGCTCGAGCTATCTCGCAGAGCCTGCTTTTGTGCTGGAATAATTACTTAATCTGAGCTCTCCTAGGGTGAATTACTTTATGTGCAGCAAGTAGGCACCATCATTTTTGACTCAATCTTCCAAAAGGGAATTGGCAAGCTTTAATTTTACTGTTTTAAAGTGGCAGATATGGTTAAAGGGATTCACATCTATTCTTGTGTTTCTGTCAAAGCTGCGGTGGTGCAACAGGAATTATTATGGAAATAAATATGTTGATTTTGGAGTAAGATTTTATTGCCTCTTTGTTTTCTGGCTTCTTTAAGGATTTTATGGATGTGTAGAGAATGATCCACAGTGCATTACAGAGTATGTACTGCACTGTTTTGTGTTGTTTGCTGTTTATAATGGGTTCGGGCAACACCTAACTAGAATGGAGGCCCATCAGTGTGGACTGATAAGGACCTAGGGATCCACTCTAGTCAATTACTGCAAAGTGCCAAGTTCAGCTCACTGGGCCTTTTATGAAGTACACCAGCTGAGTAAACAAATTAATTGTAGATCCATGGTTCCCAACACAACCACGCTGCCCAGGGCGATCATACATCAGGCAGAATGATAGCGACTGTCTCCACGAGGAAATAGAAGGGTCCTACTATTAAAGATAGGCAACCACATAGGACTCATAAGCTAGTGGCCATCACAGTTATTCTGACTTTCAGCTCCACTCCTCTGTCTTTATTGGCTTTTTATACATTGATATCGGCTGTGTGAAAGGGGAGGATACGTTTTGGAAGTCTCGCCTTTTCAAATGTTGTAGAAATATTGTATTAGGGCGATAAAATGAAGCATTTAGTCAGCTACTAGAAAAAAACAAACAAAAAACAAAACAGAATAGGCTAACGCTGACATATGTTAACGGCTCCTCTGAGATGCCAGAGGTTGTCATAGAGTTTTATATGTTCACACGCATTCATAGCATATATGTGTAAGATGATCAGAAACACCTCTCAATATAATGCAATCGAATGCAACACAACTACAGCTTCAAAGTGACCATCGAGTAGAATCAACATCTCACTGCACATTTGCCACACAGCAGAATATAGCTTCACATAGGTAGGATGTATTGCAGGAATACTGAAGTGGTTTGCATTAGATACAGCTGTACCTAATGAACTGATAGCTCAGTGTGTGTGTGTCTGTGGCTGTGTACATATGTCTGTCTGTATTTTTGATGAATAATTAGTTGTTCTGTTGTTATGTTATGTGTCTCTTAAGTGTGTGCCTGTGCGTTTTTTTTTTTTTTTTTTNTTTTTTTTTTTTTTTTTGTATGCAAGTTGAGTGTTACAATTTGACCTTGAAGTGGTCTAAGGTATGCAGTACACAGCATTTGTGTCATCTTTGGCTGACTGTGGTCCAGTAATCAATACAATGTGATGTGTGTGTGTGTGTGTGTGNGAGAGAGAGAGAGAGAGAGAGAGAGTCTCCTGGTTGAGATGTTAGGTTTGCTTTTGCTGCTCATACAGTGCAGCAGAGCTCCATTTATACAAAGCTCATGGAAGTACATGAGTCATTTGGTGAAGCTAAAATGTTTGGAACCCTTTATATAATTAATAAATATTTTAGCAGAGTGTTTTTGAACAATATTTATTTGATCCTAATTTTGTGGGCACTCAGATTCTCAATTATTAATAAATAAACTACTAAATGCAAAGGGAAATGGGGGGAATAAATTAAGAATTAATTAATCAATAAAATGTTACTGTAACTTGGGAAATAATAACTAAATAAATAATTAAACAGATAATTAAATTCCCAACCTACTTTCCTCCCTCCCAAAATATTTTTATCCAAGAGTACAAAATAAATATTTCCCTGATGTGTTTGTGTATTTAGTTATCATCACTCTTGAATGTATTTTCCTTTCAGCATTACACAGTGTCTCTGAGGATTCTGCCACTTACACACATTTTCAGATGATTGTCTCTTCATGCAAAAAAACCTGCAGAAATCAAACAAAAGCAAATAAAATCAGCTGAGAGACTAATTTTATCACTTCTACGAATATAAGAGCACATAAACTGCTATGGAACTGATTCACTGAAATCATTCAGTGTCTTATGTGGAAGTAGAGGTGTAGCTACAATCAGGTTAAAGCATGGAGCTAGAGATGCAGATTTCTTTTGTAATGCATCAGTCCACAGTCACTGTTAAGAATGTAATGTGAACCACCGTGTGACAATTTGGTCAAGTAGGTGCTCTACTTTCCTTGTTTTTGTCCCCACATTTATGGTGGTGAAATGATAGCTCCAGAGTGGCCTTTGCACTTGTGAAAAGAGATCTGCAAACACGACTTGGGTCTTTTGCAGCAAAGTGCACTCTACAGCCTGATCTGCATAAACACAACCTCAGCTGCCGCGAAGCTACTGACCAAAAACATGACCAAACGGGCACAAACTCACGATTTCTGAAAAGACAGAGACCCCTGAAGATTTTTCCATAATTACACAACCAAGGAAGTATTACTCCTAATCCAGCATTTTATCAAAGCCTTTTGTTCGAGTCTTTGCAAAGACTGAGAAAAACAGATTGTTAAACAGAAGCTACAGTATCTGTACAGCCTGTCGGCCTGGGTGATATTTCAGCATTAGCTCACAGGAATAAAGAAGGATACTTGGTAGATGATAACACATGAAGCTGCCACTGACTAAGAGGAAAGCATTTAATCAAAGCGCTAACAATTGGATGCTGCACAATCAGCTGTCACAGTTGGCACAGCTTATTATCCACACAGATGAATAATGAGATATAACATTAGAAAGAGATATATTAAACACATATTTGTAGAGATATTTGATGCTGGCGATGCACGGTGTTTTCATTTCCTTTACCAAGTCTTCTTGTTGGTACTTTTGCTTACAAAAATGCTGTTTCCTAAAATTCATTATGAGTTTTATTTATTACCATTTCCCATACAGGAAACAATAGGAACATTTCATGACATATATTAGAGTGATTAATAGAAAGGTTAAATTCTGTCAGTAGGAGTTTATTATTTTGCGTTTGCCATTTTTAGTCACCAGGGTTTGATTTTTCTGGATGGTTAATTTGTATTTTGCTGTAGTGTGTATCGCCAGTTAGCGTAGGTTATTTCTCTTCCAGAGGAGTTGTGTTGCTTTAATGGGGCTCCTGTCGTTCTCTGTTGACAGATCTTTCGAAGGTGTTGGCTGGTCTTCAAGAAAGCCTCCAGTAAAGGACCTCGGCGGTTAGAGAAGTACCCAGACGAGAAGGCAGCATATTTCAGGAGCTTCCACAAGGTAAACGATGTGACTGAAGCCAGGTGTAAAGTTCATTCTGATCACTCTATTTCACTCAGTTCAGCTGAATTTCTTGATCAACAGCTTATCAACATTTTATTTTTATGTTTGAGTTTTTCTTATACAAGTCATGAAGCATTTGTTCAGTTTTTCTGTCCATTTCTCCAGTTGGTCTCAATTTGCTGACTTTATGACCCCATGAACAAAATTTCTCTTTAAAAGGAGTCCATGATCAGGTATCCTTAGATTACTTTGGATATTCATGGTCCCCAGCAGATGGATCGTCATGTTCCTCAGTCTATTCTCAGTCTTTGTGAATAGTAAAAAGAGATTAAAAGTGATGTGTCCCTCTCTAGGGAGCAGGCTTTTGCTGAGCGACACTGGAATCGGCATGCGGAGCACATTTACCAGACAGCAGCCAAGAGTTTCATTTTGTAATTTGGCCAAATGGTGGAATTAATTAGCTACAGCTGATAAAATCTGACAGAGACGGAAGCCAGCTATAAATGAGAAGCCTGGAATTGTATATAAGCTGAAAATGTGTTCTCTAGATACAACAAAAACAAATGTTTCAATTATTTTTTATATATCAAGTGACATTTACTTTCCTCTATATTTTTTAAAATGTAGTACTACTAAAAGTGGGTGCTTTTTACATTGTACCAAAAAAAGCTGCACTTACATGTATTACACACCCACTTGTCTTTGTACAAAATGTTCTGTCTATTGGCCACAGGTAATGGATTTAAGGATCCATTTTGCAATTTAATCTTGTCCTCTGAGGCTTTTTGAAGGCATTTATCCAGAATATAGTATCTCTTGCCACTTCTTGAGCCCTTTGAAATACTCCAATTATGGCTTGTTACAATAGTGAAGGCAGATGATGCTGAAGGAGTTGCATAATGAATGATGTTTTACAGTAATGAGAGGAGATAATGACAGATGATGGAGACTGTGACACCAGGTTTCTTATTTGGCTGTAGTTTATGAAGGGATTTAATACTCTGCAACAGGCTTCTGGTACTTTATGACTATGAATCAAAATTTATGACAGGCTGGAGATTTCTCAAACAAGCTGAGAACAATACAAAAGTTTGTATCTCAGAAAGTAGCTTGATTTGGTCAGAATGCATGTGAACATAAGCTAGCCACCCTAGCTGCTACATGTTCTGTGAATGAAGCATCTCTGCGTACTACATCATGCTGTCACATGGGGCGTCCTGTGTGACTTTAACCTCCCCCAGAGGCGTCTGATACATCCAGCGCTGGATTGAGCAATGACTGCACATATGCACCAGTGCACCTGCTAATGCATCGCCGCAAAGATCAAGAAAGGTCCTGTCTGAGAGCTTCATTCAACGCTGCACTGCTTTAGGAGGAAATAGGCTGCACTGGTGGCTGATTTACAGAATCAACACAAAGGGGATTGGCTTTTTTTCCTTCTTTTTTCTTTCTTTCTTTCTCCATCCCTCCCCTGTTCTGTCTCTCTGCCTCTACTTCTGTTTACAGAGTGCTGGTCCAACATTCTCTGAATATTTTAGCATTTCTTGACACAGTCACTTGAAATAAAAAGACTTAAATATCTAAATATGTGCATATGATGTGAAAATAACCACTCAAAAAAAAAGGTGTTTTTTTTTTTTTTTTTTNTTTTTTTTTTTTTTTTTAGGTACAATTCAAGTAACACCTTTGAAACCCAAAAAACAAAGACAAGGAGGAGAGGAGAGAAGATGAGAAAACATCTCATCACAAATGACGGTTTCCTTACAAACCCTGCGTTATGCCATGAATACCCTCAAGGTTAAAGTGAAATTGTGTGCCATTATTTCTGTTTATATGATTAATCAGACCAACATTATAAAGACATGAAGAAGACTCAGAGTTCCTGTTAACCCCTCAAGCCCACATTTGTCTGTGTTATTCTGAACAGGAAAAAAAACCCCAGTTTAGTTCTTTGAAGCATATTGAGGCCTTAGGAACTGCCTATCTGAGGATACGTACAGAATATTCATATAAATTTAACAAGTAACCTCACTGCATTGAGATTATTACTTTATTTATTTATTTAACATTTATTTAACCAAGAAGTCTACTTGAGATTCAGAATCTCTTTGATGGGGGAGACCTGGCCAAGACAGCAGCATAAAAAAGTTGCACAAATAACAGAACAATATAACACAACACTATGACATGATGAACTTACAATAAAAGGACATTTAAAGCACAAAAACACACATAAGTCAAATTTAACGAGATTCCGTAACAACATACAAAGAAAAGCAGGAGCAAGACATGACAGGCTGAGCCAACATATCTCCTACAAATAATTTAAAACTAGACAGTTGAGTATGAAACTTCATTTTTTGGTCCTTCTGGAGAGACAGTTCCACGTAGTTGGGGCAGACACCATAAAAGATCTCTTACTAGTCTCAGTACGTGTTTTGGGTATAATCAACTGTAAACAATCTTCCGACCTCAGGCAACAAGGACCTTGACATTTCATTTGTAGACAGATAGCAACAAAGATAAGCTGGCAATATACCAAGAAGACTTTCAGTTGGTAAAGCTGAGACTGGATGGTATTAAAAGCAGATTGCAAATACTCAAAAGCAGTACAGAGAGTGGATGCACAACAATATATAATAGTGTCATCAACATAAAAATTAATGTTTGCCTGAGGAATGTTGTGGCCTATGCAATTTATATAAATAGTGAACAAGAGAGGGCCAAGGACTGAGCCTTGAGGTACACCCTTACAGACCTTAAGAAAATTAGACGTAAGCCCCTCCGATTTTACACATTGCCATCTATTCGAAAGATTGTTGATAAACCACCCAACAGCACCTCTAGACAGGCCAATGTTAGTCAGCTGTTGAACCATGATATCATGATCTATGGCGGGGGTACTCAAATACAACTCTTAAAGGTCCACAAAGAAAATTTTGAATAAGACAAAGGTCCATTTATTAAAGTCAGTCAAGCCAGGGTCAGACTGGAATCCTAAATTTTACCGACAATATAAGGTGTCAAGCGGGGTAGGGGGGTGGGTGACGAAAGCTGTGCTGTCAGCTCTCAGTTGGACGCTCAGTTTCACTTTGCAGCGGAGAAAGTGGAGAATTTTGACTTGTTGCAGCGATGTCCAGCAGATAATCCAAATAATACATAATAAAAGTAGAATTTGCTCAGAGTCTGGAGATAGTTGTGGTTTGGTCTGGATCTGGACCAGAGTCTGGACTTTGAGGATGACTGATCTACGGTATCAAAGGCTTTGGACAGGTCAATGAACAAGGCAGCACTACTGCACTTTTTGTCCAAGGCAGCATACAACTCATTAACAACTATTGTCATTAACGAGTCATTAAACGGGATATCTATCCTTTTTTTTGGGGGANGAATTGTCTTTCCTATCTTTCAATGTCCATATCGTCTTTTCCAGTTTTATGCTCTTTTTTTCAATTCTGTTGAAAAATTCCTCTCCAAACTGAACAAATTGAAAATGCTGAACAGAGCATGTCTGACAATGGAAGGAAAATGTATTATATATAATGTACTGAACAAAGAAATCTGTGTTGCTCATATGTCGTGTACATTTTTACATCTGGATTTTTAACCTTTAACAATCAAGCTTTACTATATGGGCAGCGAGCCCATCTAATTCATTCCCAACAGCCTGGCAAAGGGCCCACAGTTAGACCACAATGGCCTACAATAATGTAATGGGCCTTATCTCCCAGGCAGAGTGAACACAGAGGGGACTGTTGAATAAAATGGCCTGTAAATGCGGGCGATATTCAATTAAATGTAATCTTCTCTTTTTTCATTCACAATCAATCTCCTGGTAAAGTGATTTAGATGCTTTTGATGGCACTCTTCCCTGTTGGCTGGAAAGGCTGTAACAAGGAGAGGCACTTGAACAGTTGATGCTCAGTACATGAGAGACAGGTCAAATTTATTCATAAAATGCTTTTAAAATAAATTGCAACACATTTCATCCTACGCAGGCAACTGCTATACAACCGCATAAAGCTGACATTTTGTATGATTTATGTTGTAAATAGGCATTTTTGTAATCAGTGGAAAAACAGCTATTATTTATTTATCCCTTCAGATCATACGCAATCTGATTTTACTTTGTCTTCTGTGCTAAGCCTCTAACTATTATTGCTGTTTTTGCAAAGCAATACAGATGACAATTAAGCCTTTGCTGCTGCTGGCTGTGTTCATTCAAGGTAAAATGCTGCTGCCATTCTCTCCATCCTCCTTAGATCACTGAGCTCCATAACATCAAGAACATTACCCGGATGCCCCGGGAGACGAAAAAGCATGCTGTGGCGATCATCTTCTGCGATGACACGTCTAAGACATTTGCCTGTGAGTCAGGTAAGTGGTTTTGCTTTATTCTAATAGGGCTTTGTCTGCAAGAGTAGTCAGGATTTCTGTGCCTTCACAGACACTTGTGCGGGGGTGTAGAATAGATTGCAAGTATTCAAAAANAAAAAAAAAAAAAATGGTGGAAGAGGGAAGAAAGAATCAGTGTCTGAAAGGTTTCGAAAGAGAGAGAGAAAGACAAGTGAAAGCGGAAGGGGAGAATTGGAGTTTAGCCAAGTGCTGCTCATTTGCCGCTATATTAAGAAGTGGGAGGATCTGTTCCGAAATATTGATTTTCATACTGCAGGTATGAAAAATGATATTGGGTATCATTTGCAATGTGTTTCAACCCAATTATGGACTGTTACAACAGAGATTGCTTCTAATACGTGGACAGAAACTAAAAAGTAGCATGATCTGCACTGGTCAGTTGGAATGCAAATAAAAGGAGATTGAGGAAGGCTGACACTACTGCAAATACTACTACTACTATTACCATCTCTCTCTCTCTCTCTCTCTCTCCATCTCTCTTTCTCTCATGGCTCATTTCATGCCCATTTCATGAGCTTTCCTCCCCCTCCCTCATACCACCATATGGAGATCTTTATCTCCCCATGTCCACTGTGCACTGACCTCCCATGGTCCTTCACTTCCTGCAGCCTCCTACATTTTCACCCCTCACGCCCTAGTTCCTCCCATTGGGGATTGATGCATAAAAATGAAGAAACACGATAAATATTTGGAATCTAATCTTCATTATTTGAATCTGTTTTTCATGGAAATGTAACTTAAGATTCAACATGATCTTGTGCATAAAATGTCTCATAGCCAGCTTTGCGCACACAGCTGTCACTGAGGTCCATTTAAAGGAAACACAGCCCATTTTCTTTTGGTAAAACATCTACTTTCTATCTTTTATGAGGTTCTGATCATAGGCAAAAAGTTAAATATATTGCAGAACTGGAAATGCCAGGCCTAGCTGAGTTCGTTTAAGCTTACCTAACTCAGATGCTGATTTGGCACACTGCCTTTCCAGTACAGTGCAATGTCACTGGGAGCTTCGATCTGAAAACCGAATCTGGGAAATGGAAAGCAAACCGCAAGCTTATGTGAGGGCCTCAGTCAATATATTAGCTAAATGAGTATAAAGTGTTGATTCTTTTTTTTTTTTTGGGAGAATTTTAGTTAAATTGTTTGATGCCTCCCTGAAATGATGCAGAATTGGCTAAACAGGGAACAATGCAAATGAATAACAGATTGTATATATTGTGCCATTGCATGATTGTGTGCAGCCTTGAAATATGCGCCATAAAAAGCATATAGGAGTTTATAGAATTGATTGGAATGAGATATGAATAAGACCAACTGATAAGTGCCTCAGCTCCTGAAATTCCACAGCTGAACGAGGTCCAAAGAGATTTTCCTGTACATATTACATATGATATTCCTCAACATAACCACTGCCCTGATGCAGAGCAGGAAGGCAAAGGTTTCTGTCTCCTGATTTGATTCCCACACATTCTCCCTCTGCAGAGCTATCCTGTTCTTTCTCACACCCTCCAACATAAAACACTACTCCATCACACACACACTGACACACAGGCATCCTCCCACTCTATTTTTTCATGCATGGCACATAAGACTAGGAAGGCTGCCTTAGTGCTGATGAAGTGTTTGTTTAGCTGATTTTCCACTCAGTGGCCCTAAAAGTGTGGGAGTTTAGAGGGCAGAGTAACTCTGAAAGAGAGAAGTCAGTCTGTGTAGGCATGAACGGGGAGCTAAACCCAGCCGCCTCAGTAAAGGTGGTGGATTTATCAAGCTCAAATGGACATGCAGATGAAGCAGTGTACGGCGCTGCTGCTGCCACCGTCTGTATGCGTGTGTGTTTTAGCTTCTTTTGTGTGAATGAAGCGCTTCAGGCAGCAACAGACCTTTCCTTCACCCTCCAAGTCACACAGATTTGTCCCGTTGCACACAGGTGTTGATTTGACAAACAGGCTGTCTTACTGTGCCGGCTTTTACACAAGCAGATGAAGTGAAAATGGTTGCACACACGTATGTATGAGGCCGTGCCGTGATTCTTTGTATACAAAGAATCATGGATACACTGTGTGGTCAGACGTGTCTCTGTACACCTCACTGGTCATAGTTATATCCCAGAATTCCACAGGGCCTGGAGTTAAGGAGCTGCACAAAGATAAACAACTTGAGCGTTTGCCTCATTTCATACTTCAGTAACTTTTGACAAAAGCTCACATAAGACAATTGGGCATTTTCTTCACTGTAAACACTATTTTTTCTGAGTTGACAAGAAGAAAATTGGTATTCACAAAAACAGTCCATCGTGCAGACTTCAGAATTTGATTCAGGAAATCATCTGTCTCCACTTAGCCTTTAATTAAACAATTCAGTCTTACAATGTTACAGTGAAAGCTCTCCCCTTTAAGTGCCATCTGTCAAACACAACACCACTGAGCTCAGATCCTAAACGCAAACCTGCTGCTTTGAAAAGAGCCAATAATCATAATTATCCTTTAAGCCACACTGGAATCGTTTCCGTTCCAGGACTCTCACCATCTCACACTTCTGTAAATATCCTTTAATTTTTCGTGCACACATGCCTTCTCTAATTAGGAAACTAAAGCTAAAGTTAGGTTAAAGCCCTCCTTCAATTTGCTACTGAATGCCTGATGTTCATTACTTTCAGATGTGATTGTACTGTATTGTACTGTCAAGGCTACTTATGTAGTGCTGCCTTGGAAGTGAGCATTGGCAAAGGAGGAAGGAGAAACCTCACATTCATCTTTTGTTGGCTGTTGTTGAACCCACAGTCTCTTTTAATCATCACTCAATCAATCAGATCGATTTTTCTTCCTCCCTCTTAAAGTTACCTGTAATCATATCCTGTACACACAGCAATTCATTCTGAAATTGTGTGGGTGATTCATGTGCACGTGTGTGTGAAGTACTTTAGTGTTCATGCCGTGGCCTAAACACACATTACTTCCGAAGGCCACCTATTTGAAGAAATATCATCTGGACTGTGTGTTTTATAATGGCATAGTGTGTATGTTTGATGGTGGATGTGCCTTAACGCTGTGTTGCTGTGCTCAGAGCTGGATGCAGAGGAATGGTGTAAGCTGCTGTGTGTGGAGTGCCTGGGCAGCCGTCTCAACGACATCAGCCTGGGAGAGCCGGACCTGTTAGCAGCAGGGGTGCAGCGGGAGCAGAACGGTGAGTGCCCAATTAGTCCCTGCAACCATTTACAGTCAATCTCTCTCACTCAGCCCGCCTCAAAAGCAGTTAGCGGTTTGAGTCCAGCGCCATATGTGTTAATGCAACTGAACCCGCGGAGGGTTAGGGGAGCAGAACGGCCACTGTCCAATTAGACCTCGCTAACAGGGGCCGTTTTTGTCAGTATGCAATCTGAAGTCCACTCTAGCAGTCTTAGGTTACGTAAGCAGGTGTTGGTTCAGCTTCCGATGTGTAAGTGTGTTGCAGGAAGCCCGTGTGTGTGTATGCAGAGTGTGCATATGTGTGTGTTAGATCACAGGTCACAGGCTGTGGTTGGGGCTCTGTTCCAGGCCTAATGAGAAGTGCTGTGCATCACTGGCTTCCCTCATAATGAAGCTTGTCACAGAGATGGATGAGATTATGGCTCCTAAAGCCATGTGAAATAAATGCGTTTCCCCACATATTCAGCTCTCAGGAAATGGAACTGGGAAAGAGAGGAGACGACGGTGCAGCGCTATCACGGTGGAGTTCATTCCCTGCGTAATTTGTAAAATTCACTGAGGAAATCGAAAAGGCAATGCGCAGAACAGTTAAAGTTGTAAAAGGGCAAATAATTGAAAAGAATCCAGTCATTTCATTCCTTTTCATTTCACTGAAACTGTATGGTGAAATTGTGTTCTTCAAAACAACTTGGGCTCATTTATTTAAGATATCAATTTAGGTTTTTGACTGTGCCGTGCTGAACCTGCTGAAGTGTAACAACACAGTTCCTTGCAGTTTTTTTTTGTGTCAGTTGCCGTGCTGTTTGTCACTCTTACTAAAGTCGCGTCTGTGTGTGTGTGAAGAAGCAGCTGGAGACAAACTGAGCCAATGCCTCTCTGCTGTTTGTATGAGTGAAAGAAACAAGAAGCTTTGACTCGCAGCCATGTTTCAATCTGAAGCCCCCCNCCAAAACACCAGAGGCCGAGCTCATTTTCACTGTCCCTAAAAATACACTCAACTATGACATTTCCTATCCACAGCAGACACATGGCTTATTTTAAATCATTGGGCATAATTAGTGAGAATTAATTTAGATTATGGAGAGCTTTTCTATCTCTCATTCCCCTCCCTCACTGACTGGATCTGCGAACCTGGGGCAACCCACTGGAGCAAGTCAAATTAGCCATACAATATGTTGGCTTGTTTTACTTTGGGAAGAAAAACACCAGCAGAAAATTCTGGCAGTTCTATAAATGAAAGAAATAAAGCGTAGTACACCAACTACACACTACCCGACGACATCCAAATTGTCTTAATGAGTCCTACTTTACGCATCTGTCCAAGTGACCTCATTCCGATGTTTTGCTCTGATGTGGCACATATCGGATATGAATTGCAAATTGGATATTCTTATGTAGGCCACATTAATATATCGAAATAAATCTTACTTGTATCAGATATCTACCAGTGCAACTGTGATGTCATAAAAATGTCAAAAAAATGTGACCACTCTTCTACTTTGTCTACAAATGAATGACAGCAGCGATCACACACTCACAAGATGCAGCAAGCACTCTAATCCTGCGTCTCACCTCATTGTAGACCTTTAAAGATGCTTCAGAAGGCAATATAATGCCTTGTGTTCTTATCTGTCTCATTTGTGCTCATTGTTTTCCACCGTCTCGGAAACTAAACCCTCGTTTTGTGGGTTGTTTCAAGTCTAAAGCACGTAAACACAGGGAAGTGTCACTTAAGAAAGATGATGAAAGATGCTGTCATAATTGGACAGAGGCAAAAAAATAGAACTGAGCATTAGGTATAAAAATATATAGTATATAAAATGGAGCTTTATTTTCTGCTGCCAGCCTCAGTAAGTGGGTAAACACTGACCTTCTCTTCTCTCTAACACCCCGCACCTTACAATCTCATAGCTGAGAGTGAAGAATAATCCATGGCTTGATAAGAACCTATCCTTTATCTAAATCAGGCTCTTATCCTACCCCCCTTTTTAGGATTAGGAGCAAGCTTCCTCTGAAACTATTCCATTTAGATGTCCTGATTTGACTTTTTATTCACTTTGTTCCTTTCCTACAAACATGACTGAATCCTATTCACAGAATCAGTAAGATTCATGTTTCTGCAAACTGGCATGAATTGCCAGTTTGCAGAAACATGCATCTGGTTGCTTTTGTGAATTCAATTGAATAATAACTTGAGCTATTTTCCGAATTCTTTGGCCTCATATCCTAGCTTTTTGTCTTATGCTTAACACGGGATGAGACTCTAAGTGTATGATTGGTTTAATGGCATCTTCTCTTTCCAGAACGCTTCAACGTGTATCTAATGCCGACGCCTAACCTGGACATCTATGGGGAGTGCACCATGCAGATCACCCATGAAAACATCTACCTGTGGGACATTCACAACGCTCGCGTCAAGCTCGTCATGTGGCCTCTCAGCTCCCTCCGCAGATATGGACGAGATTCAACCTGGTTCACTTTTGAATCCGGAAGGTGTGTGTGTGCATGTGTGCATGACGATATTTACTTGTGTTGTGTTATGTGTGTCTATTTGAGTGAAGCGTTGCTGGTAGGAGGGAAACAACTTAGTTTTGGAAATGTCAAAAAACTTTAACAAAGCAAATTTGGATATCCACAACATCCCAGGATATCAGCATTTGCCGCAGAGCCCTTCAGGCAAAAATGTGACAGGTGCCTCTGTGTGTGTGTGTGTGTGTGTGTATTGAAAATGCCTTTGCGTCTGTGTTTATGTGTGTGGCTTATTACATCTGCTTCTGTTCAGTGTGTATTCAACCATGCACATTTCTAACTCATCAACCCAAGAGTGACCACAAAGTGTGTACTTTTTTTCTGTGTGTGTGTGTGTGTGTGTGTGTGTGTGTGTGTGTTTCCTGCGCAGGATGTGTGACACGGGAGAGGGTTTGTTCACGTTCCAGACACGGGAGGGGGAGATGATCTACCAGTGCGTCCACTCAGCCACACTGGCTATTGCCCAGCAGCATGAGAGGATGATGGAGGAGATGGAAAAGAGCTCCCAGGTACATTTTTATATTCTGATCACTTAATATCCACAGAATTATACAGTAAGTTGGATAAAAAGTTTTATTCTTGTGGTACCAAAAAAAGTATGTCAAAACAACATTGTTCATGGTATAATTATAGTTAAATAAAGGGTAAAAGAGGCAATAATAGGTAAAATAAGGTAATCTGAAATGCCTTGGTGCTGTCAAGCTAACCCACCTGACACCAGAAGAAACACAACATAAATAAGGCTCATTGGGTTTAGTGGATTTTTACAATAAATTACTAGTTTTTGCTTTAATCTGACTTTTATTTTAAATTTGTTGTGTTCGCTGCTCTGAGAAGATACTTTCCTCCATAGTTTACAGTAAACAAAGTCATCTAGTTATGAGGGCTCCTCAGACGGTGAAAAGAGAACCATCACAAATCCCACCATAAATTTAAATAAATTTAAAGTTAAACAACCGAGCTTTTGCATCACAAATGCTAGTTTAATCATTTAAATTCCACTCGGCTTTTTCTATTATTTGTCTTTTGCATGCTTTTTAAGAGAGCTTATTGTACAGATTTCCAGGTTCTTATTTTCATTTTTTGGTCTATTTTTAAACCTTTCTAATGCTTCAATATGAAAACAAAATAAAAAACACATTGATTCACTTCTGCTCTCCCTTGTTGCAGCATTGCTGTGCAATGCTGCAAAACAGGCTGTTGTATGTACTGACTCAAGACTTCAGGCTTGACTGGCTTGACTTCAGGCTTGTTGTATGTACTGACTCAAGACTTCAGGCTTGACTGGCTTGACTTCAGGCTTGTTGTATGTACTGACTCAAGACTTCAGAATTATGCTTCAGGCTCAAGATTATGAGCCTGAAGCATAATTTGCATATAGCACTATAGTTCACACATATCTGCATACTCAAGTACACACACACAAAGCACTCACACATAAACACATTCACACACACATACACCTTCTGTAGCATGAAATAGACATACTCACTTTGCCTTTAATGTTTTTGTCTTTGCTTGTTAATTTAGACTACGTTAAAACTTTGCTGTTGGCTATGTTGTGAATACGCTACACATGGCATTATTTTTAGAAACCAATATACACAAAGGCAATAAATCATGTTATTCACACTCGCTCACATGCACGCACACTTCAGGAATACAGATTTCTGTGTAGGTACGGCTGCTTGATCTCTCCCCAGACGTCCTGCCTTGGACCAGGAACCCTCTGACACCCCATTGTCTTGGCCTCCATTCCCTCCTTCCATCCCCTCCTCCTTCCTTCCTTCCCTCCTCCCTGCTATCATCTGTATTCTTTATTTATGAAGGCCTGCCTGGTGTTTGATGAGCCTTGACCATATGGCCATGCTCTTGGACCCCACCATTTGGGAACGTTTCCAAATGCTCCATTTACCCTAGGCTCTATAAATCACATGGATAGCTACACAATACTGACCACTCCCACATACAACATATTGGGAAATAATGCTTACTACTGCTTATACACGACATTTCATCTTTGTCTGTAACATGTAGAGCAGACACTGAAAATGAACATTACAATCTGAAATGAATCATTGTCTCACGCACCAAGCAGCCATTCAGAATGCAAATACACCTTTCAATTTGTTATATGGCATGGAACTTCTTTGCGTGCATCATACTGAGGGAGAGAAGTTTTGTCTGTTTCAGATCCACTCCAGAGAGATGCTCACCAAGTCCATCTCGCTGCCACGTAGCGCCTACTGGCAGCACATCACGCGCCAAAACAGCATGGGAGATCTCTACAGTTACCAAGGTAAAGGCGCGTAGTTATTAATTATCATACGCATGGTGTTTCTATTTCTTTACCCACATGTGTTGACGGTAATGTGCAGATGACGTGAAGCAAAGAGATGGGGAGAGAAATAGCGAGAGCGAGAGAGCATATGCACACACGACATCATAGGATTGTATCTGCAGACCTGTGATGAATAGATTTTGCAGTTAAATAATTACTTGCAAGCCAGTTCAGTTTTGGATCTTATATCTACAAATCAATATTACACCTCTATCGGGAATCAATCATGTAGTGATGTGAGACTATTTAATTATTTCATCATATAAGGAAAAGTGTACTCTGATGCAGAAACTGTTCAGATTACACATTTAAAAACTATTTATGTACATTATGATTCTCCAAATTTGCATATGAATCATTTTCCATTTTTATGTATACATTGTTTTCTGACCCCAAAGTTGTTCCTACTATAAAAAACATTTCCATTACAAAATCAAACTAATGTCCATGTCATGTTGTATTACACTTTGCAATCCAACCTTTTGCCATCATTTAAAATTACATATTTTGATTTCTATTCTGGCACTCATCTTACCTATTAAGCGTCAGCCTTAAAAAGATGCTCTAATGGAAACTTGATGCCTCCCACAAGATTAGACAAAGACTCATTGACTCTGGGATGCATTTTCATTGAGTCAGTCTCTCAGTTTGGTCACTTCTACCAGCGAAATCACTGAATTCATAGCAAGGTTTTATAATGGAACTTACAGGTTTCAAGTCAAGCTTGTCCTCTTGTCCATTGGTGCATGCTAATGCCTTCATTACTATAAAATTATTCAGCTATCAAGCTTTATTTGTACCTCCAAACCACTCTCTCATGTCCTCCTTTTTGTGATAAATTACAGAGAAAGATCTCAACAAGACAGGAACACATTACCATCTCTTAATAACAGCTTTAGTCAAAGACCCTGTGCCATACACACACAGCATCTCCATTCAACAAATCAAATGCACGCCAAAACAATCCCTGCATCAAGGGCAGAATGGGTAAGTATGGATTAAATTCATAACCATTGTATAAAACTTCTCTGTTAGCAAAGAAGAAAAGAGAGACATATGGAGAGTGCCATAATCTAAATATGATGATGAAAGACAGTTGATGTGTGAGCGCATGAGTGAGAGAGTGTGTTACTGTGGCGTTCAGGCTCAACGCTGCACGTCTTTTGTGTGCACTTGTATGTGTGCGTGTGAGTTGGAGTGTGTTAATGTCTAGATGTAGGCCAGAAGCAGAGAGGTGATTAGTGAGTTGATGAGATTATGCTGTGTCCGTGGTATTAGTTGATTAGTAGACTTATCTGAGGATTATGGGTCTTTTGGCTTTCACTGATAAAGCAAAATAGAGCATCGGGCAAAGATGAAAGTCTGTCTTGCGTCAGAATTTTCTTTTGAAAAGCTCAGACTTAATTTTTTT
Source organism: Lucifuga dentata (assembly GCA_014773175.1). Taxonomy (NCBI): domain Eukaryota; kingdom Metazoa; phylum Chordata; class Actinopteri; order Ophidiiformes; family Bythitidae; genus Lucifuga; species Lucifuga dentata. Next base: position 18,864 of record VXCM01001667.1, read on the forward strand.
AACTATCATTTAATTGTGGCACGATAAGCTTAAAAAGCAAACCTGGGCCTTTCTTTCCAAACATCAACATCTTATATACACAGCACAGAAAGTCCCACATGGAAGGAAACTTGTAGACTTGTCGCGCAGGCTTAATTATTTACAGGCCCAGACTCCTTTTTAAACTCTTCCTCTCCAAACTCTGGTGAGCAAGAGGAGCTTCTCTGCCATCCATCACCCTGGCATCTCCATTGGTCCTCCCACACTTCCACTGTGCTAGTCCAATTCAGAACCACCCTCCACCTTCTCCCTGCTCACACACTCACCACTACCATTAACTCTCCTCCTTTCCCATGAATAAATTGAATGCATCACTGTGTTTGAGGACACAGAGAAAGGTCTTGCCAGACAAGGAGGACGACAAGGTGATTCTCGTGAGTGACAGGAATTTTATTCCCGCTATGACATGGGATGTTTGGACCGTGAAAGGCGCGGGTGTTGAAAGAAGCTCATACGTGCCAGCTGCTGNGACATGGGATGTTTGGACCGTGAAAGGCGCGGGTGTTGAAAGAAGCTCATACGTGCCAGCTGCTGTAGCATTTAATGTGGCTGCAAGCCATTCTTAGATGAGCAGCGCCATGTAATTGCATTGATTCTTCATTGGCAGAAGGTCTCCATCTCCCTGGAGCTCTTACACAACCTGTGTTTATGATTCACATGTTCTAACGAGGGAATAATGGGTACAATGCAAAATAGAAACTGCATGGTTGGGCACATATTTAGATACATATGTAGCATATCCATCTGTCCATCCATCCATCCTCTATAGCTTTATGTTTTATGTACCAGTGCATTACTTTGCATTACACATTGATTATTAATTATATTTGTTGCCGATATGTGGAAATGAAATTATTTGGGTGTGAATGGAGCATCTGGACCATGGTGGCTACCCGGGTTTACTGCCTGGTTATATCACTGCACGTATGATGAATTTCCAATCAACACAGTCAATTTGCTGAGTCGTGGTTGAATAGCTTTAAAATACCCTACAGGTCCTGGGGAATAATTAAGGAACACAGTTTATTGTTTATTCCTTACCCCCTTTGTTCTACTTTTTCTAAGTTAATAGGGGAGCGGCAGTGATTTATCCATTTCTTATCTCCACCAAAGAGGTAATGTTTCACCTGCATAGGTTTGTTTGTTTGTTTGTTTGTATCAGGATTATATACTCAAAAAGTTCTGAACTGATTTTGACAAAACATGTTGGAAGGGCAGGGAGCGGCCTGGCAAGAAGCCATTAAATCTGATGATCTGGAACCAGGGGTGGATCCAGGAATTGTTTCATCAACATTGCAAGAAAGGGCTTTTTTTCATCTTTTTGTCAATTTCTTCAAAAGTAAAACACAAATTTCAATTTTATAAATTCAGCCATATTTATCCCATGATAGACTAAGTATCAGTAGGTGGAATTTGGTCTGGATTGGGATAAGGATCCAGATCTGGCTGCCTGGGCATATTAACGGAATTGTGGTACAGACCAAATAGAGCAGGAAACATAACAAGTAACAACAAGTCATAAGAAACCGAGCACTGATCATCTTGCACATTATAGAATAAAACTTTAGATAAATGTCTCAATCTCCAAAGACTACTAAGACAATATATTAATACTCCTGCTGCCACATCTGCTTTCCAAATGTTATTTACTCTTTTACATTTCACTGAAACTACAGTGTTCTCTGAGATTACTGATGCATAAAAATAAGTGCAGTTTACAGTTGAAAAAGCAGGATGCCAACTTTAATACTGTAATGGAAAAGGACAAGACACGTGTTTTTTTCTAGACTTGGTTTTATATTTTTACCCTCTCTTTCTCCCTCTCCCTTAGCATTATAGAATTAGTAATTGTAATGGAATGGGGCTGTAATAGGAAGGTTTTCTTCTTTTTTTTTTACAGAGAGCAGGCCAGTATCAAAGGCTCAGGGACAAGATGATAACACTATCTTATCTGCAGCAGGCGACAATGAATATGCAAAACTGGAATCCGATGGCAATTTAGAAAAGCCAGTTCAATTGTCGATGAATAAAATGAACTGACACAAAGCTGGGTGTTAGCAATCTTACATAATCTGAGGTTTGTGGTACAGGAAGTCTCTCTCTGGTTACAGGTGCCATCTGGGTTATCACGCTGCGAGGACAGTGCAGACAGGTGTGTGTGTGTGTGCTTATGTGCGTGCATGCGTGTACAAGTTTGTGCAGGTCTGCAGTGTGTATGTCTGCATGAATAGCTGCTTGTGTGTCGTGGTCTCCTTTGTATCTCTCCATGCAGGTGAGTGAGTGTGAGCGCCCTCCCCTGCCTGTTCTCTCTGCTGCGGCCCAGCAGCTGCCGCCCTGGGGCCAGATAGGGTGANCGCCCTCCCCTGCCTGTTCTCTCTGCTGCGGCCCAGCAGCTGCCGCCCTGGGGCCAGATAGGGTGACATGACCTTCCCCGGTAATGAAAAGGCACTGACAAATCACTGTCTGCTTCTCATTGGGAAAAGAGACGAGAGGGATGCTGACACCATCATCTCCGTGTGTGTGTTTACAGTTGTGTATAGTGTGTTTCTTGTTTGAAGGGGGGATCTCCCATCTCAAATCATGGTCTGGTCACAACAAACACTGCTGTTTATGAGTGAGGAGATGATGAGAGCTGCTTTCGCCTCCCCAGCTTATTATTATATTTTTTTTTTTCTGGCCCAAATTGGCCGGGGTTGAGGGATCGCCTTGGCAGAGACGTGGAAAGGATATGGCTGGTTGTGCACCAGTCCTTTCAGCAATCTTTTAAGTACAGTGGGGAGGGAAGAAAAAGGGTCCCCTATTTTGTAACCTGCACAGCCGCAGAAGTTTCAGGGTTATTTTTATGTGAACATTGAACGCACCATGCTAGTTTCTTTTAAAACCATAAGCTTGAACCTTATCTCATTTTTCTTTATTTCAGGGAGTGGTGGAAAGCAGAGACTTGTGGACAGAGGTGTGTGTATGTGTGTGTGTGCGCGTGTCTATGACTCACTGGTTATGGCTGGTGCTGTTTTGGTCTCATCCTCACACTCACTCTGGCCCCTCTCTCCATCATCCTGCAACACACACAGATAAATGGTCTTTCTCTCTGTCTCTCTGTCAGTAGATTTTCTTCACTTCTGCATCATTTCTCTTCACTGACATTAATTTTTAACCTTTTTTAAGTGCATTAATTTGTCTCTCTGTGACTCTAAAACACACACACGACCACTTGTCAGTGATCAGCAGGCAGCCTGGGTTGTGTTTTATATTCCATGTTGTGGTGAGTTGGCAGCTTGTGCCTCATTTCCCTTTGGTGGCATCGAGACTGCTGCTGTTGCTGCGTGTGTGTGTGTGTGTGTGTGTGTGTGTGTGTCAGAAAAACAGTGACTTAGCCAACACCAACTCAGAGTGTTCCAGGTCTACATCACAGCACTCATACTTAAAAAAATACCTTGGGTCAGTTGAGTCTCTCTCTCTCTCTCTCTCTCACACACACACACACACACAGTCACACACTTTATGAACCTTTAAAACATTTACTTCATTTTATTACATCTGATTTCTGGCTGGAAATCAGGATTGCTGATAACCACTTTGAGCTCCACAAGGCAAACAGAAAATTATTTCTTTGTCAATTTCATCGACATGGCCCTGAAATAAAATGGCTCATAGAAAACAAAGCTGAATTTTAATTTGGTAATCAAATTTCAATTAACCTGTGGAGGTTCATGGATTTGAAAAGTTTCAAATGTATTGACTGGCCAGAGTCTGTTGGTGGGAGGTGTTAGAGTTGATTAGTGTGGCGTAAGGTTTTGCACCTCCAGAAAAATTGATCAGCATCCGCTTCCTTCTTGTTCCCTGCGTGATCAGCAGCTTGCCAGCCGCTTTATCCTCAACTTACCTCAGGGTGCACATCTCCAAACACCTCTCTAATATATTATTAATGGCCCCACAGTAGCACAGAACAGCCGTCCACCCACAAGTATCCATTACACCCTCTCACTGCAGTTAACCAATATAAACTACAGACCAAATTGGGCCAATTAATTGAAATAGTGGAAAGGGAGAGAGGACAGCAGACGCGCTGCTCCATGTCACTCTGATACAAAGTTATTTATCAAAGGTGAAACTTTTCCATCACCGCATGACTTTAGAGTTTTTATGTGTATTATCTGGCAACCACCTGCGTTAGAGACCTTCAAAATATCTTTTTTTATATATGAAATATAAATGAAGTCTGCTTTGGTTATATTCATGCACAGTAGCTAAGCAACAGTTGGAGTGCAACCAAATATAATCTCTTACAAAATATGACTAATTTTTTAATTTTTGTTTCTTTGCAATGTCCAGTTCACTGACACAGATCAAACCAGCTTATTTCAGTCATCATAAAGAGCAAGTTCCACATTTTCTCTGAAGGAAAAATCAGCTAAGTGAAGATAAAATAAGAGACTTTAATGGTGGGAAATTGTTTTGCTGCAGGAGCCGAATAGTGAAATAAAAATAGGAAGGAGCAGAAAATAAAGAAGCAATCTGCAATTTACAATAATGGTAAAAAAAAAAAAAAAATTAAATTTGGAACTATTTGCAATGTACAGTCTAATTAAGGATAAGGATACTTAAGTATTATACTAAGTATATAAGCATAAAGGATATTTAAGTAATTAAAATTTAAAAAAAGATTAAATAAGAGCGTTTTAGGCTAGATCATATGATCCTTTGACTCTTGCTCTTTTTTTTTTTTTTTTTNTTTTTTTTTTTTTTTTCCCAGGAAACAGCCTGACAATGACTTTTATCCCCCGAGCACAGACGTTTCCCAGCTTCCTGTCTGCTGAACAAGAGGAGAGCCAGCAGCAAGAACAGGCGACATCGCCCTCTAGTGGCTGTGAATCAAGTTGCAGCCTGAGAGCCCTTCAATGACAAGCAGTTCCCTCCCAAACCCGGACACTTACTCATACTTTAGAGAGGCTGTAGATATACTGTATGTATAGTGACATGTATAATATATCATTTCATGGTGATACTTAACAGTAGTGACTGCTGTAGTGCGATTGGTACGTAGAGCTCACAAGAAGGATGATTGTGTTTCAGCAGCTGTAGCCTAAATGATTGCACCAAAAATCCTTTAATTAAATGTAGTGTGTGTTTATGTGTTGTCATCATCACCCTGTAAAACTAAACTACTTTTGTTTTTCGTGAAAAAGTTAAAGGTACAATCACACTAAAATTTGTCGTGAAACAATAGTAAGAAAGTCTAAAAATCTGCTGAAATCACATCAGGCTCATTCCAACAATGTGCAGTCTCAGCACCTACCACTTTTGACACATAATTCCTCCCACACTTCCTGAACATTTCCTCCTCCTAACAATGTGAAATTGATCAAAGCCTTACACACAGACGGTTGACTTTGATGGCAGCGATGAATCAGCAAAATCAGCTGCAACCAGCACAAAAAAACAGTATTCAGAGCTGTTCTTTGAAGATATACGGCCAGACTGTCATGTCAGAAATGATAAAATGCAACCTTCCCACACTCTCGGCTTTAAACTTCCAACCTGACTTTACACTAGCAGAGCAGTTTGATTTTAATGGCTCCTTTGCTCTCCACTAGTGTCACATACGGTGTCAGATAAGTGGCTCATTAGTGAAAGGAAAGAAGTGAGATGTTGACATTGCTATTATGGGACTAAAATCATGTTACTAACCCAGTAGCTTATCAGTTCTTATTCCTCCTTTCTTCAGCAGCAAGAAAAAGTTTGTGATCCCTTTGGAATTTCTTGGATTTCTGCATGAATGACTCATCAAATGTGGGCAGATCCTCACCAAAGTCAAAATAACAGACAAACACATTCTGTCGGAATTAATGACACACAAACAATTGTACTTCTTCTTGTGTAAAGTATGTGAACCTTGTATTTAATATCTCATAGAACCTCTTTTTGCTGAAATATCCTCCTGTAGCTGCTGATAAACTGCTTCAGTCAATCAAAATTTCTGGGATTTCTTGCAGAACGGCCCTCTTCAGGTGCCACAGTGTTTCTAGAATCTGACTTGGACATTCTAAAACACAAAAATTGCTTCTTTTTGAACTGTTCTGCTGTTACCTTACCTTACTTGTGTTTTGGCTGTCTTGGCACACAAGTTTTCTTAAGGTTCAGATGATGGACCACTACTGTCATTCTCCCTAAAATTTCTTGAAACAAATTGACATTAATTTTTTCCCTCAGACTGCAGGGTTTCCAGGCTGATGCAGCAAAGTAGCCATATTGCTCTCTCCACAGTGTGTCACAGTGGGGATAGGTTTTGTTGTTGGTTGGTTTCTTTGTTTAGGAGGAGTATCAACATTGCTAAATTTCTTCAATTTGTAGGAAGGCTGTCTTATTGAGGATTAATTAAAACTCAGCTCTTTAGAGATGCTTTGTTGGCTATTCCAGCTGCCTGGATCTCTACATTTCTTCTTCAAAGGACAGATTGTTGTTTTTAGTCTTATCAAGGACAAGCACTATTATTGCTTGATCATTACTTCAAGCAGATTGAGTTTGACTGTTGTTGATTCAGCTGAAGATCAGACCACATTTCATGAGCAATTACTGCAGAAATCCATGAAATCCCAAGGGTTCATCCACTTTTTCTTGTCACTGTCCCTTATGAGATCTCATTTTCTATCCACAAACAACAGGATGAACTCAAAGAAGTTGCCATTAGGGGTCTCTGTCACCAAATATTTTCAGTGAATCCTTTCTGTAGCATGTGAGTGAGATGCGTCACTTCATACGTGATCCCTGTGATAATGTCCTCCTCAAGTAAGTGCCTTCTGACGCAGACCGCAGAGTGTGAGCCCGAACCAAAGCTTCATTTTGGGACTTTGAAAATGTTTCCTCAGTACCTTCGAAACCTACTTACATCATACCTTTCACTTAAAACTGACCCAGCTGTGCAACGCCTCATCACAGCTGGAATTCACACAATCACAGATCTTTTACAAAGTTGAGTGTAACACATGATGGCTGTTGGTGGCTCTCATCAGATGTTACTGATTAATAAAAGTGGTCATTCAAGTCCTACAAATCCACAAATTACAGCAACAAATTATCGACAATCAGTTTGAGGCAACAAACAGTCCTAACTTAATTTTAATTTGTTGCTTTTTATGTTGATGTGTTTGGATTTTAGAATCCTGTAGAAGCGGAGAAACATGTGAAACTGCTCATTTTTGTGTTGAAATTGTGTACTTTGTCATGTCTTTATTTTATATCAATTTGAGCATCAAAGAAAGTGGCCTTCTCTAAAAGATTGTCTGTCATATACACCATAATACGAGTCAACAAAAGAAAGTTTTGATTTCCTGACCTTGTTGTCGAGTCTCAACATTTATCTCAAATGTGGTTATTAAATGTAAAATAGTTCCACTCAGAGTCCAACTAGAGCTGTACTAACTGACTGGAAAGTTCTAGTCGATAATTTTTTTTTAAATCAATTGCATATTTGTTTATTGTAGCATTTACAGTTCACCTTGTTTGAATATGATGTAAGTAGGACATGTTACTCATGATTTTTGTTGTTACTATATGACGTGTTTGCGTGTCATATTTTGTGTTCTGTTACTGTCAGAATATATGTTAATAGCACTTTGAACGCACTCAGTGTAGGACTACGGTTTCCACTATGTACATATGTAATGTTTTTTTGATGACAAGATAATAAATTGAATGTTGTATATGGTAATGTGGCGTTTCTTCTCGGTAAATCAGTGAAATTATCCTTTATGTTTAGTTTCCTCATACAAACTACAGGAAATCAGCATCCATGAAGTTTTATTTTTGCCACATGGCATCATTACAGTCACGCATCAGTATCAGTATTGCAGGTCACACACACAGTATCAGAAGTATCACAGTCAAATATAGAGGTGCAGCTTTTATTGTACTGCTGGGAGCACCAAGAAAGAAAAAAGGAGGAAAGAAAGAAAAAAGGAAAGACATGTCCAAACTACATTGTCCATTTATATTCCGTAACTTGTCCATTATTTGTGCTGAATATCCGCATATCCTTTACTCCCTCTGCCACTGCCTCCACTTCTATGGAGACAAATGAAGGAGATTACAGTACACATTTACAACAGCATGAGTACCAAGCCTTAAATACAAGCTTATTTCAATGCTTACATAAGAAAATTTCCTTTCTCCAAATATTTACCACTACCGACATACAAACTATGAAGATCTATTAAGTTAAATTAAAGACTTGAGCCATCCCAGAGACAGACCGTTTGGGAATTGACAGTCTCTGGTGGTCAGGCGTTTCTTTTTGTTGGATGATTAGACAGTATTGTGGAGCTCTGAATGGGGATGAAAGTAGAAGCAGCAGCAATTACACAAGCTTTTGTCAGTGGTTTTACACAGGAGGAATGAAAGAGCAGAATGATTAAACAGTATTTTGTTTGCTCTTCTGCATGATAAGTTATGATCAAATATTGTTTTCCCTAAACATTTTGACAGTAACCATGTGGTACATATTAGATTTGGTTTGAAAGAGAAAGCAGGCATGCATCCTATCAAACTTCTGAGTTTTAGACCTACATAAGAGCTAGCCATTTAATTTATCAAGGCAAAACTATAATATCAATAACGAAAAACATCTACCTGTAACTCAAATAATTCTAATCCAGACTTTATTTTTGACATCTTGATGGGGAGTAAACAATCACATCATGCAGTATATTGAATTTATGCTGTATAAAAGCGCATTTATCCTAAAACTGACAAACAATGCTTGTGTTTATGTGATTGTCCGGTCTGTATGTTGGCATAAATTGGGCAATCGTTCCTGTGCTTGGGCCTCTTTCCCATCCTGCCATGTGCAGGGATGTTCTCATAGTAGTTTGGCTGTGGGGATATGGAAGATGATTAATGTGTGAAGTGTTAGAGACAAATGACGGCATGCGGCAGCTTGGCAAAAACAGCCTCAAAACCTTAACGTCTTTATTACTAAAATTATAATTTGACTGCTCGTTGAACTTATTGCTCATTGAGCTTACAAGGAAAGAAGCAATTTATTCGATCAGCTTTCCTCTTTCAAGTGATTTAGTGGAACAATTCTGACAAGCTACTGAAAATTAAACTCTTAGTCAGTGGATCAGAGTTCAAGATGATGATGATGAGCTGTATCAAATATGATTTAGAGAAAAACATAACAGTGCTGTGATTGTGTGGAGAGATGATAAAACTCTTCACACAAGTCTCTCAAAAGGTTCGACTGTAAAGACAGAAGTAGACGTTAATGTGTCGCTCACCCGTCTCTGAGCTGGATGCAGTTTGACTCTGTACTCTTTCCTCCAGTTCTTCTTCCTGTGATGATTATTATGATACAAAACAATAATCAGCATAATCCTTGAAGCAAGTCAACATATCCAATAAGCCAACATGTTTCATAATAGCAATGTAAATGTTCTTGTACATCTTAATGGGTTTCCTTTTTTGGGGAATCACACAGCTGATGGTGCCTGAATGAAGACTTTTCAGTTTATTCTTTAAAACAATCATGATAGCTAAGGAATTCATACGATACAAATCTTGGCAATATGCTTTATCAATATTTTGATGTGAGGCAACTTATGGATGTATGGGATTTTGGTTATTTTACATTGGTCTTTTCCTGATCTTAAAGTCCCAATTGAATTATATTTGATTTAGTGCTGAAAAAAAAAATCAACATTTCATGTGTTCTTTATTACTTTATACTTTATTATTACTTTATTCATAACAGATTATGATGTCAGGTGTGCTGTTCTGTTTAAAGAATAGTAATGTGACTACTCTTGCTTATATTTGGATGGACATGCCTTTAAATGCTCTCACTCTGTAAAATAAGCAGAAATAACTCCACGTTTATCATGTCAGCATTACTTATGGACGTCTCTCACGGCTTGTCTATATGTAAATATCTTCTGCATGTGTTATTTATCCACAGAATAGTGTCAGCTTATTGATAAGAAGGTAATCAGCCAAACGTCACATTTGATGACATCGGTATCAGTTAGCTTTATTGTTTTTAACTGACGTGTGAAAATTCTCACCTGTGTTTCACTGTGAGTGTGATGATGACAATAAGCAGAATCAGTCCAGCAACTCCTACCCCAATGTAAATGTACATCATGTACACAGAGAGGCTGAATTCCCCTGAAAACAAAACCAGGCAGAAAATATTACAGGAGAAAGTAGCAAACAGCCTCAAAGCAACACTTATTAATCAGCTGAGTTTGTAGTGACTTCAACTCACAAGCCAAGCTGTAGGTTTCACCACATTAAAGCCCACATTTAGGGCAAAACACAAACTGACACACACAGCTGGTAATGCTGTGCGTTTGCACAGGTCTACAACACGACAGCCCCTGATTACACTGCAGCACTATGCACGAGATGTGTGTCGGTGTGTATGTGAACTTTGACCTCTGTCTGTACCTGGCGTGGGCACAGTGAGCAGCACAGTGGTGGTCTGCACCCCAGCATCCGTGCTGAAGCTGCAGCGGTAGAAGCCTCCGTCCTCCTGCACCACATCTGTGAGCTGCAGACTGACATCCAGACTGTCTGCACAGCTCACCCTGCCTCGTTCGCTGTAGTCCTCGCCCACCAGGCCCCCTTCCACCACCTTACACACTCCAATGATGCCCCACGGGTGGCCATGCGGCATCTTCTCCACGATGACCTGATAAACGGTACCGTTGTGTTCGTGGTTGCAGCTGATGGTCAGGTTATTGTTCTGTTCTGCTACCAGCTCTGTGTCGACCTGGATCACCTCTGGGGTGGGGGACTGAAGGATTTCATCGTCTTCTGGGGGATCATCTGTACAAAAAAAAANAAAAAAAAAAAAAAAAAAAAAAAAAAAAAAAAGGATGAGAAACTTGTTGACTGTAAAAGGAAAAGCAGAAACTTTACAAAACTGTCAAAATGAGGAATTGAAAAAGGATGGTGGTCTGTGAAGGTACACCTCCAAAATCCACCCATTGTTTAGGGTAAAAAATAATGGGTGGACAGAAGCTTTCTAGAAAGCATCTACTAATTCCAGATTCTATGAGCCATTTGATAAATTCAAGTTGCTTTCTAATGACAGGGACAGCACATGTGTGTCTTTTACCTAAGTCCTCCACTTGAATGTTCCTGGTCCAGGAACCCTGAGGGAAGGTCTGAACAGAACACTGGTAAAGCCCGATATCCTGGTGAGTGACGTTCCTCATGGAAATACTGCCATCCATAGGCGTGGTCCTCAGGAACTCTATCCTCTCACGGTAATGGTGAGTGAAGGCCACACCGTACTCTGGATGGAAAACAGCTACAGGGTACTTTTCTGGTACTTTGCTCCAGGACACCATGCTGAGGTTGCCGTCCCAGGGACACAAACAGTCGAGAACCATCCCTTCCTCCAGGTGAACAATAATGGCTGCTTCTTTTTGCTGGATGGAAACTGGATAGAGCACATTTTCCTGTTTATTCAACTTTTCAGAAATCCTTACGTGCATAGGTAGAAACATTTACATTCATTCTTAGCAAGCACATAACTCAAAATGACACAACAGCTCATCAATTGTCTCAAAAACAGATGGCACATATGTTTTCATACGCAAAGTGACAGAAACAGTCCATCAGTGTGTTCCTGCTACTCTGAGGCCATCCCCAGGGTAATGTAATTAGGCTAATTTGAGCCAGTACACATAAACATGGTAGACAATAGCACCAACAATCAAGCGTCCAAGATTTCAAAGGCTTTTATCTGAGCTGAATGACAACTGATTTCAAGTCCACGGACGCCCTTAGGAGAGTTCTGGCAGGTTTAGAATAATAATGTGTCAGCGGATTGCAAAGCTTTCACTAACAAGCTTCCCTGCTATCTTCCTAGGCAATTTAACCAAAGAAAGATAGAAAGCAGAAGATTGTCTAGCAGTATTATTGATGATAAATCAAAGTTTCCAAGCTGATGTAACAACCTCTTAGAGATTGACATAAATTTGAGTCAGACAAATGCTGTTATCCTGGAAGACAACAGACTATCACTTTCAGCATCAGCACCCTCAGAAATCTATGAAATATACCATGTACAGTTTTCAAAATTAAGCCATAAAAAGTCAACTGCATTTGATGACAGGATAAATTACTAAAACATGAAAAGAAATCAGTTCTGTACCTTTAATAAAAGGAAGAAAGATGAGTACCATGAAGTACCACTGGTCCTTTTGTACAGCTTCCATCTCGCCTCACTGAGGGAGAATGAAAGCTGCATTGATGAGGCGAGTGGAGACGCACCAAAGCTGCACTTCCTGCTAGCTCTCTGGCTACAGAAAAAACACTTGAGCTGCTGGGGCACACTTCATGTTAGCCCACTGCTAGCTCATTCCACACAGAGGGGCACTTTATTGGCAGGGTTGGTGATGGGCGGCAAGCTTATGGCATAGAGCTGCACGGTGCTTCCATACTGAGGGTTTCTAAAGGGGTTGTCAATGCCTTGAGATTCAGTTTTCATCAAACATGTAATGATTTTAATACATCAGTTTATAGCTCATATTAGAATTTAGTCCTTCAAGAAGAATACAGGTTCTTGATCTTGAAACGATGAGAGGGTTTTGATGTTTGCAAGAAGATCAGAACTTGTCAGTGTCAAAGGATTCTCTGACAGAGATGCTGGTTATTAACTCCAAACCAAGGCTGAGCATGGTGCCGCCGTGTGGAACAGCAGCCTGACACCAACATACCCAACCCTGATCTCCATAACACACGTCCAACTTGCTGCTCAATCATGGTCATTGAGGTTGTTCAAGAACTGAGGGTCACATGGTCAGTCATGTGGAGAGCACTCAAACAGCTTTTAGAGATCTGGAAGTCCAGGTTGGACCCACCGTGCAAAATCAAGCTTTTGGTAGCTGCAGCAGAGTTCGTGCTACTCTATGGATCCAAAACTTGGACCCAAATAAAGGAAATGGCGCAGTCACTCAACGGCAAGTACATTGAGATGCCAGGAGTATTACAAGAATTCTGCTGATTCCTAATAAGCAACTTAATGGGGAGCTTCTTCTAATTACAGAAAAAAGAAGAGCCCGCTGGCTGAGACTGGTTTGACATCTTCTGAGACACAGAGAAAAATGTCTGTCAAAGTTTAAAACGTGCACATGAAGGAAAGGAAAAACGGGGAAAACAAACTACATATTCACACATTTTGGAAGCTAAGTTAAAATCTGCCATTTCACACTTTTATTATTCACAAACATTTAACATCTCCAATGTACAAACATGACACAAAACAAAGCATATAAATAATGTCACAATCAGTTATTTAGCAGCTGGGAAAGGTTTTCAAGGCATTTCAGTAAGTAGATGCTGACGGGCTCCTGCTTGTGAGTCAACTCTGCAGTTGAGAGGAAAAAACACAACAGACAGATTAAAATAGGACATGTGGAACATGATGTTAAAATTCATTGCAGGACAGATGCTGAGTTGCTTTCATCTAAATGAATAAATGCTCACCCTTCTGAGAGATGCTATGCGCCTCCTCCAGTTTCAGTCGAACAGAGGGACACTTTAAAACAGACTTGGCCTTTGAGGAGAAATTACACAGGCAAAATAGAAAGAGTTATGTTGTTGACGAGCCTGAAACCAGACTGAATGTTTTCTGTTCATAATCGGGAGATTAAAAAAAATGTTGGTCAGCTGAATGTGAGAAGATAATGAAGTTTTCAGAGACTTATGTCATGCGGACAGAGGTCCATCCAGAGTGGAGGACCTCCTGGATTTAATTTGACAGATATTGCCAGTAAACTCCAATATTATTAGCCAATAAAATGGAATTTTAGTGCATGTGTGTATGTGTCTGTGTGTGTCTGTACCCTCTGATTGTTATGGATCAGTGCCCAAAGTCCAGAAGCTCCCATACAGCGGCTCTCCACCTCTTTACTTTCCAGACAGAATATCAATACCCTCATGGCTTTGTCTGAGAGATAGACATAGATGCAGATAATCAAAGACAGGAAACAGAAACGGAAGCCCCCCTCCCATTCCTCGCAGTGTCATAATTTCCACATAACAATATGGACATTCAACAATAGAAATGTGGTCATATCACTCATTTCCTGTAATACTTTTTCACTTTTGATTTAGATAATTTTTATTCACAGCATACACAGGAAATGTGATCTTTCCACAGGACACAAATCAGAGCCCACCCACCAGGTGTCACGACTCCCACTTAATGCACACTAGTGCAAGCAAAGAGGACGCACCATCTGTCTTTGAGCCTTCTGTGACTTCCTCTCTGTTCTAACATTTTCTAGAATCATAAACCTCCACCACCTGCTGCTCTCCTCCTGAACCTATTATTGTGACTTTAACTTGTATAAAAGAAGGTACTATGTAACCTCCATATTACCTCACACATCTTGCCTTCAACAATTTTTTGACAACTAGAGGGCAGAAATTATGAAGTTTCTCAATTCATTGGAGTCGTCTTTAATAAGAGTGATATTTGCTTACCCTTTATATCTGATTCAGTCCACAAAATCTTGAGAAAAGAATATGTGGGGCTTTTAGTTCACACTTGTACACCCAGATTTAAAGAGCTGTTTTGCTGCCAGCAGCTACCTACACCTTTATGAGGGAAGGTTGATGAGAGCCTTTGGGAAGCAACCACAAAGTCTACGTGTGGATCAGAGAACCAAAACAATGAGCAAATAAAAACTGTGAAACAGAAAAATAACAATATAACTAGGTGCTAATTATCTGTCTTTGGCAGTACCAGCAACCCTTTACATTACACAATATTATAATCAAAATATAATTTAATGGAACTATAAGTGTTACCCCCTTAACTTGTTTTGTTAGGCAAGTGATATGTAAGAGTGACAGAAAGTGACAGGAAATACAGAGAGAGAAAAGGGGGTCCTCAGCCAGAATCAAACTTGGAACATCTTGGTTTATGTAGTATTTGTCCTATATATGAGCTTCACCAATTTTATGATAAGAACACAACCAATCAGATCATCCCTGACCAAATTCAAAGAAATTTAAATGTTAGGAAATGATTTACTTAGGTCTACCCTCATAAATCTCTGCTGTCAACCCCCACCCCTCTCTCGTACCACTGGCGAGGACATGGGTCTTGTTGGCAGGGCAGAAGCACAGGTTATGAAGGATGAGCAGTGCATGTCGCCTGTGTGCTGCCAGGTCTGCCAGCAGTTCCAGGGCCCCGGTCACCCTAAGGATACACTGCTGGCCGTCCTCTCCAAATGAGAGATTGACCAGCAGCCTCAGCCACAAGCCCAGCAGGCTCCCACCACCACAGCCAAGAGAAGTGGCCTTGGGTACCGGCACCGATGGGAAAGCCTGCAGGAAATTACTCTGAGAGCGACAGAAAATGAACCACATAAGAGAGGTGTTTAGTGTTATGCGGACTGATCGGTTCAAAAAATATGTCAACACAGCTAACATTACAATTTGGTTAAGCTTTGTAATCTATAGTTGGTCACAATATGTAATCACACTGTGTTCCAGGCTCGTACCTTTTGTAGGACGCCCCTACAGTCTCGGGACATGGCCAGATTAGCTAAGAGAGAGAAAGCTAGCTTCTGGACAGGGCTGTTGTCTGGGGCGAGTCCTGAGGCCAGCTTCATGACAGAGATCATCAGGGAGCTACTAGAGGAGCCTCTGGAGCCTGGAGCAACAGCAGGGCCAGTGCTACACACAGAACTGCATGCTGAGAAAGAGGTAACAAAACAACCACAACCACAGATTTTAGAAACCATGTTGATATGTGTAATTCCTTTTACACACGGTACAAAAGTACTGACACTACACAACACTGTAAAATAGGTTAGACCATATTATCTATAGCATTAATCCACAATAGAACAATGCTACGGGGTAGTTTAAAGGAATACTACACCGTTTCCAATCTAAACTCCTCTGTCATCACCTAATTTAGAGTAGCTTCTAGAATCTCAATGAGGGAGGACAAAGCAGATGTGCTTTTAAAAGCCTTTTTTCAGCAGTTAACTGACCATTTTTGTAGAGAACAAATGTTGGACAATATATTTTACAATGCAGAATGTATAAAAGTCTTGAAATCTGTTAGGGTAAGGAGATCATAAAACAATAAATACATGCTAGAGAGACATTCAGAAAATGGCTCTTCTTCCTGTTGTTGGAATTGGTTGCTCCTTTCTGTTTATCTTTGAGCTGACTAGCCAGTCAGCCAGGAGCACCAGTGGCTGCAAAAATAAAATCTGACCCATCAGGCTGCATGGCTGGCTGCCCACTAAACCAAAACACTCCTCTAACTGCATGCACAGCTTGTTCTGCTGTCTAGACTAAGGAGGAGAACAAAGTGGACATCTTGTACACACTGCTCTCAAAGACAAAACATACCTTAGTAGGAACAATAAAGACTTGGCTACTAAGACAGCAGCAACAGCCAACTCAAACCAAAATCACTTTTTTTCACATGCTGTTGTCACGCCAGGGGCATGCTGGGAAACGTGAAATACACAGAGGTCTTCAATAGTTTTTCAAAGATAAACTGAAAAAAAAAATGTGACGAACAGGTGCAAAAGAGAAGATGACTCCTGCAGAAGTGTTTCCGTGAGCCAACTCTGTACAAGGCCAGCAATGAAGCTAATGACAAGCAGATAATGGCAAGCAAAGCTAATATGGGTGTTTCAACAGTTTAAATTAGCATTAAAACATGAGCTGTATCCAGGTATGAACAGCTCCATATTGATGCAAGTTGTAATCGGAATGCAATCTGATCTGCCAGACCACATACAGATGTTACGTTATTTGTTATTTTAATAAAAAGATGATGCTCATCCATCGAGTAAGGAGGAAGCACAGGCCACCCACCAATTGCAGTCCAATCATAATGCAGACAGAATTCAGATAATAAGCACACTTTGTAATGCAAGGTGTACATGCAAGTCCCAACATTAGATTTATTATCCAGACAACATATCCAGATCACATTTTAATGCAAGGTGTAAATTGGTCAAAAGTTACATTGGTTTTGCTGTAACTGTAACTGTACATACAATATTGAGTTTGCTTATTTCCTGAGTAAGCAGAAACATGTATTAGAAAAAGCATGATATCCTCCACTGGGATTTTTAAGTGGATTTTCAGGTGGAGGTCAGCAGCCCAAACACTTTTTACAGTGTGGACAAGACTAGATGGCTACGGTCAACTGTGGGACTTTTGGGGTGTTCAGTCTTTCCTTTCAAAACTGATGATATCATGCAGCAGTCACAATGAATACAGCTGTTCTGAAGTGATGGGTAGACTGGCCCCTGGCGCTACATTAACATGAGCATAACTGACATGACTAAATTTTGACTGTATTGTGGAGGACGTACAAAATACAGAAATAAGCAAGATAAGATAAGCACAAGATGTAGGGTGGCACTGATTGATGTTGCTTATTGGAAGACATGACAGCTTGTTGGTTATGCTAATGCTAGAATGATAACATATAGCAACAGTCGTATGCTGATGTTAGCCTGAGGTTATCTCAATACCTGTCAAGAAAGCTGAAACTGACAGGGGAGCTCTGCTTCACCATGGATCCGCTTCACTGATGATGTCAAATCAGATTTTGTGCAACATGCTACCCATAGGACTGATCATTCCAGTGGAGTGCGTGTGCACGTGCAAGCACGCACACACATACACACACACAAGTGATAAACGTGACCTGCGATGGCAGGGTGAACGAAGCCTTGGATGAGTGAGGCAGACTTGAGATGAAACATTCAGTGGATACGTAGTAGAACACAGAGTCTCAGGAGACAAAATGGTAGCCTGAGGGTGGATGGTGTAACACTAAGCCTATCTTCATGCAGCCTGAACACAGCCTGATGTTTTCGTTAACCTTTAGGGAAACACCACACCCGATTTCAGTAATTTTTGGTGCTTCACAGCGTGAGATGATGAGGGGATAAAGTGTTGAGCTCACATCAGAGCACACACCCACTCAGGAACAGGTGCCAATCAAACTCAGGCACACACATACAAAGAAACATTCAAGTGTTATGCACAGAATTTCTTGCTGCACACTGATGAAACTGATTTCCATTGCACAATCTGTCACACACACTACATCCGCAAACAGATCAAAAGGAGTACAAGCCGGTAATCAAAGTGAAAGTTTCATGCTGTTTCCTCCTCGTCAATCGAGCCTTTCTTCCACCCAAAACCTTTTGCTGGTGTTCTGATTTCCACACATACTTTCTGATATTTGCATGGTGGAATATCTCAGCAAATACAAGGAAACTCTGTGATTCTTCACATCAGGGAAGAAACCTTTGCCTGCATCCATTGAGGCAGCCATGCAGCCTGGTCTCTGGATCCTGACACAGTCGCCATTGTGAGTGGAAACAAGCAGGCGCTAGGCTTATACAGTGACACAGAATGTTGTTCGTTGGTCACTGGGAAAGACAAAGGAGCTCTTAGTGGGATGTGTGTATGACTCAGGCAGATCGCTGCCTGCAGACAGAGGAGATGGACAGGCACGGGCCAGGCACAGTGCCTGCACAAACACCCACACACATGAAAACAAAACAGACACACACACAGGCACACACAGACCTGCAGTACAGTTGGCTGTATAGACGCACAAAAGCTCCAGCACCGCCTCCATGGTCGGATCGTCCAATAGGAGCCAAGGCCAAAGAGCACAGAGGGCCAGTGTTAGGCAAGCATCTGTGGCCACCACCTACACACACAAACATGAATGTACTTTGACATTATGCCTACACACACACAGCACATATGCACTCACGTAGAGGCAAGCCCACATGAAGGGCTGTCTATGACCAGATGCATATTTGGTTAAGGTTATAACATACATTTGAGAAACCGTGATTTATATTTCAGCACAAACACAGACAGCGCACATCAATAAAACATGACTGAATATTTTTGTAAACATGCAGGAAAAATACACAAGGAGAAGAATAATGGCAGGGTAACCATTACTGCTGAGCTTCCCACACTATTCAATCCACAGTAGCCACGGTGACTGAAATGGCCACTTAGAAAATGAAAACCTGCTAATATGCTCCATAAGTAATTTCATTACAGGGTTTAAGAAGCTAAACTTACTGAGATTTTAGCAGGGGCCGTGCACATTTAGGCACATCTCATTTACAGGCACAGCATTCATACTCTTGGGTTCCATTAAAAACCAATTAGCAGTGGGGAATTAAAACACAGACACAGCAGCTCACTTTGCATTCATCGTTGCGGTAAAGAGCACTCTGCAAGATCTCCACAGTCAGCTTGAATTCCTTTAAATAGCCCTCTTCCTGACAGCACAGAAACAAGAGCAAAGAGTAATATGTTAAAAACACCTTTGAAGATTCAAGAACAGTGAAGTGGACGATTTATGTGATGGATATTCACAATATTTATTCAAAAAGTCATTCGTGTTGAATATAAACTGTTATTCAGAATAGGTGACGCTGGAAATTTCCAGTCTGTCTCCTGACCTTCTTGCGGCGAGAAGTTTTGCCGGTTCGGACGGACTCCAGGTGGAGCTGGGAGTGAATCTGCTTCATCTGCTCCACACAGCTGTCGATGAGGCCAGCTGCAACAAACAGTCAGAGGGTCAGAATGGGATGAAATGATAGACAAATACTATCATTTCATAGAGGAAAACTTTATATTTATGAGGTGCTGAACACTCCGTTGTCATTATTTTAACAAAATGTTACTGTGAATAAGGAGCAATGATAAGCATTTAACAAAAATAAATTTAAAACATTTGCTGTCCAGAAAGCAGGTCTGAAATTTAGGCTAATGGAACTAAATGAATGGGTGGGAGCAGTCGCAGTCTCATCCCATCGGGGGGGGGGGGGNTTACTTACTTACTTACCTTTAGCAGCGTGATTCTGAGCTGTGGGGCTACAGGCTAGCAGCGCCATCAAAGCTCTGGCTGTCAGTTTCTTCAAAGCATCCTGGAGGGTTCTCTTCTCAAAACTCTGGAGAACACAGCCATCATTTCACAAATCTAGGAACTAACTCAAAATTATTTTTATTTATATTTTTTTTACCCCAGATTTCTTCACAATTTACTCAATTCTAAATCCCAGACAGCAGCATGTCTTAACTTACCTGTAGCAGCAGTTCACACAGCTGGCTGGCTGAGGGACCGTTCAGGACATCAAACAGAGGGGTTGCATGTTTGGAGGTCAGGGTGGTGACCTCTACGCCCTGTCTCTTTGTCTCCTCAGAGAAAAGTGTACAGAGAAATTGTAGCGCCACCGTGTGGAGAAGTGGCTCAGCAAACTTCTCATTCAAACTCACTGATAATGTGCCTGTAGAACACACACGCACGCACAGAAAATAAACAGAGCGAGTTCCTACGACAAAAGCTTTCTATTAATGAATGACATTACAAAGACAAAATGGCAAATCTGTTGTTTGAATCCCTGGAGTATTTGATATTTGTTCACAACAAAGCACAGAAAATGGACTTCTGGAGAACACACTAATCATTTGCATGCATATGCAGATACACAGATGTGCAATAAAGCCTCTCATACACATAAACACGCACAACAAGGCTCAGCATTCATCTTTTACTGGACTCATCAGATTTCCCTGTTGCCCCATTAATCACAGAGGAAGATGGGTAAGAGGGGCAGAGGTAGTGTTGGGACACGATGCAATTATCCTGTGCCAGCATCTGTTCGTGAAGGCGTGGAGTCCATAATGATGAAACAAAGGTGGTAATTTGATTGACTTTATTTTTTCTGCAACAGAATTAAAGCTGCACAATTATGCCTACAATGTTAATCCAGAGTAGTTAGCAAGGTACTGTCATCACAATAATTAATCATGATTATCAGTCTTTCTGATTCGAGAAACTGCATTGGAAAAGTTAAATGAAAAGAAATGCCAAAATGCTTTCTACAGGCCTAAAATGCAGCCTAAATCCAAATATGTCATTTTGTCACTTTTACTCACTCTCTCTCACACACACACAAAGTGGAGTATTTGTGCTACCTGCAAATGTCTGCCAGTGTCTCCCCAGAGCAGCAGAGACAGATGGGTATGCTGCTGAGCTGGCCCTCCTCACCAGAGTAGCCAGGAGCATAAACACGTCTGCCCAGCACTCACACAACACGTCGCGGGTACCTGCATCTGAAGAGGGCAACAGGGAGTAACAAATAATTTTATGACAAAAGAGATCCACAAAGACACACACTGATCACCCCGAGGGTTCGATTAACGAAATTAGATGAATAAAGACAGGAGGAGCTGCTGTCGAAACAATTCTGATGAAGATTTAAGGTGACATACAGCACAGAATATCTGCTGCACAGTTAACCCTTTATTACCGTCTTTACTAGAATGCTAACATCCATTTAAATTTAACACATGACACTCACCCAAGCCTTTGATATCCAGCATGAGCACAGTCACCAGAGCAACCAGCAGCACTTTCAAGAAGTCCATCTGGCCAATGAGCTCCTGGCTCACTATGACACATGACTGCAGCAGCTTGGAGAAGCTGGACAGGAACTGAAGTAGGGTGACAAGCTAGAAGCACACACACGCACGCATGCATGCACGCACACACACATGCACACACACACACAAATTCAGATGAACCACACATTTGTGGGTGTACACGTGTATACAGCTCTTGAACAGTTAACAGCAATTACTTAAAAGTGGGAGTAAGAAATCTAGTTTCAAAAGTTATGTATTTCTAGCCACTTAAATGCAATGACGCTGCTAAAGAGCAATATCCTGTCCTCAGACAATCTTACAACTTCAGAAAAACTGAAACTGTTTTACCGGCCCACAACTTTTTTGGTAAGACATAACAGAATAGGATTTGTCTCTGTGTTCCTTGCCTGCCTCTTGATGTCTTCTCGTTCTCCTGGTAGGATGTTGGGTGTCTTTAGCTCACTCAGACATTTTTCAATGGGCCTAGCATCCACCAGACTGAGGGAAAATATAAAGATGATGGTAAAGGTGTGTTGTGTGCATGTGTACAAAAAAAAAAAATAGCAAAACAGGAATAGTATTGCAAGTAACAAATGTTTTCTGAATGGAAGAACTGATCTATTACTTGTCAATTAATCAATTCTTTAGCCTACAAAAGGTCAACAAAAATGACAAAAGGTCCAAGTTAGCAGAGTGTTTTGTGTTTTTTAGTCAGCCTTTGTAACTGATATGAACTGAGCATGTGGCCTCATACCTGGCCAGTGCTTGGAGGAGCTGGCTGTGTTTGATGGCAGTGAGGGTGAAGTCTGGTAGAATGGCCAGCAGGTTAGTCAGCAGGCCACAGTGGGCTGTCAAGAGGTCAGGAGTTACCATGACAACAGGTTGCTCAGCCAAGGCCTCACCCCGCTGAGAATCCTGGGAGATAACTGAGTCGCTGGTGTCTGTGTCGCTCTGGCCTATGAGACACATCAGTAAACAGCTAATGATGAAACATTTCCCAACGGAAACACATCTGTCTGTGACTACAGATACTATGACAACATAATCAAAACATCAAACCAAGGCACAAAAAAGGAGAACAATCCTAATTTTTTTTTTTTTTTTTTTNGCGGCTGTACATGCAAGACAGAAAAATAAATATACAAATATGGGGAATAGATTAGTTTATGATAATAACTGTGAAACAAAAGGAAATGTCATTGGTCAATTGGCCACAATGAGGTTCTGTGAATAAGTAAACCGCACACACATGCACACACAGACACATCTCACAGACATACTCACTATTATTTCTCCTTTTACCTTGAGCCATCAGTCTGTTGGCAGGAGTTTCTTGTGTGATGGTCAGTGGGGAGGGAGCGTTAGGGTTGTGTGGCCCTGTCCCTCTAATCTGCAAAGGACAATACAATGGAGGATTTTACTTAATATAGCTTTTCATTTGCCATTTGTAAAAGTGTGTGTATGTATAATGGTACAAGAGCATTGCCAACCACGGTGCTGGAGGTGGAGAGGGAGCTAGAAGGCCTGCTGGGGTTGACAGCAGGGGCTGGTGGAGCAGAATTCCAAAACCATAGAGAATTCTGAGAATCTGGAAAAAGCATAAACTTATAATTACAAAAAGAATCATTATTAAGAGGTTTATTATCTGTCTGTTATAAAGAGAATGGTGAATGAATGAATGAACACAGATAACTACTGATACACAGTAATTTGGTAAAGCCTACCAAATGAAGAGCTCTCCTGCAAAGTTGGCCCACTGACAGCGGCTGTGTGAGCCTGTAGGCTGAAAGTGTGTCTGCCTCTGTAACATGTGGAGGCAGAAAGAGCCACGTGTTGGAAGTACTGACAGTGGTAAAGCAGAGCCTGGAGTGCCGGAAGACCCACCAGAGACACACCAGACACCTCATCATGGACACATGGGTTCTGGGAGAGGACAGAGGCATTGTGGGAGGTATCCAGAAAGTGAGTGTACATTAAATTATTATATGATTACCAATGATCTGTTCTTAATAAAAAAAAAATACATTTGTTTGTACATTATTTTACACAATGATACATTAATTCAAAGTAGATTTAGAGACATGGTTAAAACACAATGACATTTAAAAGAAAAAATAAAATAATTAAGTACTGTTAAAAGGTCTATTAATTTTTTAATTACCCCCACAACCACTGTGTGTGCAACATTTTATCTCCGTTTACTTTTTAATAGCCCCACATGGCCACACAAAGTCAGTCTTTTTTTTTTGTCATCTTCTTTTCTGGATATGATTTTGCAAACAAAACTTTTCTTGTGAAAGCTAAAAAATTAACAGTATTTAGCTCTACAAGTAAATGATTACAGCACAGATTTGAACAAAGATTAGAGAAAGGGAGCGAGAGAGAGAGAGAGAGAGAGAGAGAGAGAGAGAGAGAGAGAGAGAGAGCAAGAGAGAAAGAAAAAGAGAGTGAGAGAAAGAGAGGCTATTTTACTGCATGGTCTGTAAAAGCTATTAAACTGGTTGGCAGGGCTGCTGACCTGCCAGTGGGAGTCCTTGGCCTCCTCTGCGTTGGCAGGCATGGGCATCACCAGCAAATTCTGCAGGATAAATGCGGCCTGGACACACAGACACAGACACACACGCACACACAGACACACACACGCACACAGTTTGACTGCATCAACAACACTGCCATCTGCCTGTACTTGGCTGGCAACACATGCAAGTCCAGCTCTATTTTCTGTCCGCAGTGGTAATAAAAGAAATTTGCCACCCACAAGGCACCCACAGTGAGTGCTGGGATCTAACATCTTCATTAGATGAGTTATCTTGTTTCGATCTTTATAAATATCAAATAAACAGTCTAGAATTTTTTTTTATGTTATTTTTATCTTTTATGTAACAATAAGGAAAAAAAAATGCAATTTCTCTTGGTTGTACAGAGAGCAGACATAGCATCACACCTGTCTGCGGACCATGCTCCTTTCCTGCTGATCCAGGAGGATGTTGAGCAATGTACCCCACAGCCCCCCACTGATGTTCTGGCAGCTGGCACACAGAGCATGGCACCCACTGGGCACCGAAGACAGAGCTGCACCTAAACCCAAACTGGCAAACCTCACCTGGAAGGAGAGAGGAAACACAAGTCAGTATAGAGGTTTGTGGGTGAAACACAACGAAGTACCAAGAGAATCATGAGCATGGCGAACGTGGATGTGCATTGTATTAGAGATTAAACAGAAACTCCAGGGTTTATTATATACATTGCCAGTGATGTATTTCTAACAACATAGATGTTCCCACAATTACAGGGAGCATCTCAGTTTAAATGGGAATTGGATCATGCTGGTAATTCATACTGCTAAACTAGCATTTACACGGATGATGGCAAAGACAGTGTGCCTCTTCAAAGGAGCCTCTAACACTGAGCTGTGTGAACTTGCTGTTGAAGGAGACAGATGTTGGCACGTCTAGCTGCCATGTGCTTCTCTTTGTCTGTGAATGTTTTGCCTGTCTGTTAAAAGTTTAATTTTCTCACACAAGCCACACATCTAGAGACTTCATTTCTAGGACAAAAAGACTTCAAGAAGTGGAGCTGAAGAGTGAATAGTGAAGAGCTGAATGCTGCAGGCTGTTGTGTTATAGAATGTGTGAGAAGTAGTGTGCTTCAGTTGTTGTACCTCTGGATCTCGGTCCACCCAAAGTGGGATGAGCCAGGCCAAACCCAGCTGAGAACCACTAGTTTCCTCGGAACCTGCCTCATGCCCCAAAGACCACTGGGAAATTAAGTCCTGCAGCAGACACAAATTAGAATATAACTCATAGTTTCAGCTACATTCCAAAATGTTTCAAATCCCTCAACATCTCCTTGGTTTAGAATAGAAATTTTTCTTCTTATTCATTAAACAAATTCCACATCACACTAGTATGTTTGTACAGTGATGAGCCTGTTAGTACGCTCTCTTGGTTCTTGCACTTCTGCCTTCATACCATGGTTACAATTCATTATGAAAATCCAACCAACCATTACATCAAACCAGCAAACCAGCATCCTCACAGTGTTGCTAACACTTGCCTTGTCTTTGTTCTCAGCCATCATTTCATGGGACAGGTGAAGCAGGCAGATAACAGTGTTCTTGGTGACACCCTTCCCCATAAAAGACATGGAGTTTCCACCCCACTCTACATAAAATGAGGAGATCACCTGCAAAATGAATATTGCAGATTGTTTTAAAGATTGAATTTTATATCCTGTTACAACTCAGCTGGCAAACCTTTAAGGTATTTGGATTGGTTAAGTGGTGTTATCATATGTTGCTCCCAGTTGCTGTTTGTTCTTCATTAGAACACTGAAGGCAAAATAAGAACACTGAACAAAGTGTTCTTGTTTTTCAGATAGCGATTACCGTATGCTTGTCATGCAGCTCACTGCATCCAAACGAAAGCTAAATACATCTGAGATTAATTATTTTGCTTTGATGTGCCATCAGGATGTGGGACTACGCTGAGGAGCAGATGAAGAGAGGGGAGGCCAAAGCCTGCTGAACTTTAGGGCCCTACAGCGCCAGGAGCGTGGGGTGAGAGGTGGGTCAAGGTGGTGGGGTGGTGGGGGCTGAGAGCAAGAGACGGAAGCAGCCACCAGAGATCTTGACTGAAAAAGAAATTAGCCTTCAATTTCAGTTAGCCTTAATTTATGTCCGTGAAACCTGATCACAAAAACTAAATCAACGGGGACGTGTTTTGTAGAAAAAGCAGTCTCACAGGGGCATTAATTCCCATGCAAAAATAAAGTTTGGACACATCTGTGCTTAGGACTGCTGTGCAAGCTGGTCTACACTGTGTTACGCTTTTTGTTATGGACTGCTGAACAATAGAACAGATGGAAAAGGCAAGGTTGATTACGCTCATCAGCATCTCCACAGTGTGGCATATCTAATCAATGAGAATTTTACTTATTGCAATTCATGTCCCGTAGCCATATTTGGCTTGATTTTAATTAATTCCACAGGAAGTACTTTGCTTTTGCTTTTATTAATTTCTGTGAGCATCCTAATTTCTAGTGAGAAGACAGGAGACATGGATATTGCCATGAAAAATTTGAACATATGTACACAAGTCATATATGAACATGCGATCACATGTAAACACACACCTCTAACAGACCACTGAGATACTTGGAGCAGAGGGAAATGGGTTCCAGGTCTGGGCAGTGGCAGCTCCATCCAGGCTGGGCTGTCAGGCAGACCATGCCCTGAAGTGTCCTCTCCAGGCTGGGAAGGCCATAGAAATGTGGGGCATCAGACACGCGCAGGCTTTGGAGCAAACGAACTGCCAGCTGGCTCTTGAAGGGGCCCGCCAGTGCCAAACACAGCCTGGACAGACAGCAATGAAAAAGAAGGCGAAAGAGAGTGAAACAGGCATATCAGAGGAGAGGAAGAGAAATCAAACACTGCTGGAAAACAACTCTGTTACATCAACTTGTGGCGTTTTAACATTTTCCGATTGCATTTTCCAAACAATTAGGCCAGTGGGAGGAATATTATCACAAACACACTGAATGAAACACTTCCCCTTCAATATGTCTTCTACAGTTCTGACAATATTAATCAGTTTTTTTAAAGCCACAGGCAAGTTGAATAATATTACACACACATACACTCAGAGTAACAAATAATTGATATTTTAATTTACTTCTAATGTAGAAAAACTGATTAATATGAAGTAGATCAAACATTTTGACATTACAAATAGAAATCCAAGGTAAAGAGTGTCTTAATGGCTCTGAGCTATAGTCAACGATGAATACATTCAATTTACATTTAATAAACATTATATTTAATATACATATCACATAAAACCTAATTGGTACTTGTCTGAGTATGGCAACTGTAAGAAACAGTTTGATTTTGAAACAAAAAAAAAAAAAAANAAAAAAAAAAAAAAACAAAAAAAACTTTACCACAATGTTTTTAGGTTGTAATTTTCCACAAAAAGCCCTGAAAAATTAATCATTTCCATACACTCCTCGTAACTTTCCACATTGTAAATGAGACGTTGATTGTGTGTTTGCATGTGCATTCATACGCAGAACCTCACCTGTCAGAAGTGTGTGTAAGGCAGAGGAGTACTGTGTTAAAGAAGCCAGTGAGTTCTGTCTGCAGTCTCTGGCTGATGTGGCTCTTCAGTCCCTCTGGCTCCGCTGGGATCTGAGCGGGGGTCTCAGTACTGAGCAGCAAATTCAGGAGAGGTGCAGACTCCTGGATATTCCATGGATGAATGAATGAAGATCAATGTTTTATTTATTTATTTATTTGCAATTGTATAAATACTTGTGCTTTTAACTTTCAGTTCCTTTATTTTACTGCATGTTTAATTTTACCCACTTATCCTCTTTTTACTAATCTTCTTTTCAAAATATGCATGCAAAAATTCTAAAATACCTTGTGCTTGTTCATATACTGTAGATAATCAGCTGCGGTAGATTATATTGAATGGTAAAAATGTTTTATTGATCCGGTGTAAGAATGCAATGCAATGCTGA
This sequence comes from Lucifuga dentata, assembly GCA_014773175.1. Taxonomy (NCBI): domain Eukaryota; kingdom Metazoa; phylum Chordata; class Actinopteri; order Ophidiiformes; family Bythitidae; genus Lucifuga; species Lucifuga dentata. The sequence goes on from VXCM01001667.1 coordinate 46,893, forward strand.
ATAATTAGATGAAGTGATTAATTTTATTAAATTCAAACACACTGACCCGCAGAAGGAAGACGGAGAGGGAAGTTGACAGGAGTATTTGAAAGAGCGCTACCAATATAATCGGTACAAAACTTAGATCATTTCAACAGCATTTCTAACTGAGCGGCACATGGAGTACTGAATTAATGTAGAGAGCGACAGATGCTCCTGAAACAGCTCAGTAATTACTGAAAAGTTGGAGCTGAGCAGAGCTGCTCACCCCTACCAGGCGTTCAATCTGAGTCTGCTTTACCTGCCAGGGGAGGGTTTATTGTTTACATATGCGTTAATGAGAAAAGGTGAGACTGATGAAATCCTAAAAGGAGCTTTCTTCACTAAGAGCATGTGCTGATTATTCTCCTCTGGCAAAAAAAAAAATTCAACTTTGTTTTCAGAGCTAAAGAAATAATCTCTGCCATGGGTTTGAGGTATTACGCAGTGAGTAATTTATTTACATTTTGATTCTAGTTAAATAAGCCTTGTATTGGAGACCAGAGAGCATAAACGGATTACAAGGTTACATATAACGCCTTATGTGATTAAAAAAAAAAAAAAAANTAAAAAAAAAAAAAAAACATCAACTATCCCTTTTAGCTCAAGCATTAAAAGGAAAACTGTCCAGGTGCAGTCGAGTGAGTTTTGACTTTCCATCCAAAGTGAAAATCATCTGTACCTGGTTGAGAAGCAGCTCCAGTATCCAGCGCAGGTCTTTGTCCTCCGGGTGAGACGCAGACTCAGCATGCATTTGTTTGAAGTGTGCATTCAAAAATGCAACAATGCCCGCCAGCAACCTCTCGTCTTCCACACTGGCTGGACTCACCTGGAGAAACCTGCAGGTAGGAAGGGAGAGAGAGATCAGAGAAACAGGGAAAGAAAAAAGCTAAAAGAGAAATACTCAGCAGTCCTAAATAATAACTTTTCATTTGCTTTCCTAAATGTTTAAGTATAGTGATTCCGAAAAAAAGTTCCGTTGCATGTCTTTTTTTTTTATTTCAAATGTTTTTAATTCTCTTTTTTGGTATGAATAACAAAGGATTCTAGCTAAAAGAGTAATTAAAGTGAAAGTGAAACTAGGACAACTTCAGAAGTACCAAAAAACCAACAAAAAAAACCCCAAATATCCAGACTCAAGGGCCTGAAGTGAAATAGGTTCCAAACAGCTCAAACCATAGAAGCCAGAAACAACAGATCCCAGTGAAAAGGGGACGTAACCTATTATTTTCAACTTTCTGTGAAAAATAGCAAAATTTTTTAATGTTTCTTCAGTGAAGCTTTTCTGCTTTTATCAGGAAATTGTATACAGCAAAGATTACTGCATTTAATAAGGCTGGGAATTCAAAGCAATGTTTCAAAATAAGACCAAAAAAAAAAAAAAAAAANAAAAAAAAAAAAAAAAACAAAGCTGCTTTTGCAAGGGTAACTGCTTTGTCATATTTCAAAATTAGGTTATCAGTCACAACAACTAATACGACAGTAGTAGGCTGTCATAACATAACTTGCATATTTCATAAACCTCAATAGGACATATTGTCTAAGTCAGTAATGATCATAAGGACCTACATGACTCAAATTCTAAATTTGAATGCAGTTTACCTGGTCAGAGCAGCCTGCCAGCTGAGACAATGAAGTGTGATTCTGCAGCTGTGGGTGGGGATGTGAGGGAGGACCAGTTTGTCAATTAGCAAGTACAGGCTGAGCCTGGAGACAGCAGCGGTCACAGAACTGTGTCCTGCTGCCATGATGATGGCCTGGATGCAGTCCTGCAGCCCAGCGGGAAGGTGCACCGCCTGCAGCGACACAACTTGCACTTCTGACAGCTTTAGGTCAGTGTGGAATCTGGAAGAATAAAGTGGAAAAGGTTAAAAATATCACCTGAGATCCGGATTGAGACATTCTGGATCAGGATTCATAAATATTGTTATATTGTATCATGTGTTTTGAATAAGTAGCATACTTGATGAATGCATTAATAAACTGATTTGATCACCAATTTGTTGGAATGGGAAATTTATGACCGTTCAAAGATGGTCTGTTTTTGAGAATTTCCTAGAACTGCAAAGAAAGAAAATGTGTAAATTATGTCATAACAATCTAAAAAAGCATTCTGGGCTTTCTAATGTGACAGCAACATTTGCAGAGGTTTTGAAAGTTATGCAGACACAGTATACTTTACCCAAAACACTAAGCTCAAGGAAGATATCTCTCAATTTACTTTTCCCTACAGACTAATTCATCTTTAAAAAGTACTCTTCTCCCAATTATAGCTCTGTATGAAATTTAGTTCCATCCAAGGTGTGCCTTAAACTTCTTCCTTGTAATCAAGCTGGTTAAAACTGTGTGTGAGACATTCTCATCTGTTTGAATTAGGTCACATTAGAATTAAATGAAGACAGATGAAACACAAGACGCCAAGACTCCAAAACTAATTCTTCATTACAACCCTCCACGAGAGAGACGGTTAACACCATGAGGTTGTAGAGGAGTGATCTGTTAGCAGGATCTTTTCGTTAAATTATAATTTTGATCTACCACATGCGTCTTTCTTTAAACCATAACAAAATGTTTCACTCTTACGTAAAAAGCTGTCTCACTTCAGAATCCTTGGAGACACATTAAACTTTAACAAATAAACAAATACTGATTCTCAGGTAATAAATGTAGATGTCTTGATGCGTAAATACAAATAAGAAATATTAGAAGTCTTACTCATTAACATCGCTAGAATTGTCGTGCAGCTCCTTGAGAAGGTTGTCCATCCCAGAATGCCATGCAATGTTCCAGGCTACCTGAAGGGCTTGGCGGGTGGGAGCGAGGGTCAGGAGGTCAGAGGAAGGGGGCAGCACACAGCAGTTCGGGCTAACAGCATGATGAGTCACTGCCTGGAATGGGATGTTGTACCTGCAAGAAAAAGCAGAATATAAGTAAAATGAGTGGCCAGGAATATCAATTTCTTCACAGCTGACATTCGTTATTCACAGATAGGTTCACCTGCGTGTTACTGACAGCGGTAGGGAGAATGTCGTGAGAGTCACATCCGAGCTGGATTTGTCCGACCTGATACGACAGAAACAAATCCAGTGAAAAAACAAATTCCTGCATGGATGCACGCACGTTATCAGGAGCCTTTCAAGTTCAAAGACAACAACTAAAAAAAAAAAAAAAACTCNAAAAAAAAAAAAAAAACTCACCATATTTCAATGCTGGCAATCTCATCAAACAGCAGTAAACTCATCAGGACAGCAATCTCACTGCCGTTACATTTGTTGTCTTTCAATATGAAGGATGCTGTGACAAAGAGACAACAGACAATTCATATTATCACCACAATTATTATTGTAATTGAAAGAATTTAATATTTCATGTCAGTAACAAAGCCTTAAAGGCTCAGTTTGGCTTTGTTTACATTCTGAAAACATTTTAAATCAAAAATGTAGTGTCTGAAGTGTTAATGCAATAGATGTGCGCTTTAAAAACAGTCACATTTTGAGATAAAACCTATTAATATAAATTCAATATATCAATACACTTTTCTCACAATTAAGTTTGTCTTATTTAAATAAATTGCTTCCTTAATACCTCCACCAAGGAAGTTGGTTTTCACTCATGTCTGTTTGCTTGATTGCTAGCAAGATTATTCAAAAGCTATGAACTGATTTTTACAAAACTTGGTCGAAGGGTGGGGAATGACCACAGGAACAATCAGTTACATTTTTTTTTGCCAATCTGGATCCAGGGACAAATCCAGGCATTTTAAAAATGATTTCTTACAATTCCGAGAGAGGGGCATTTTTAAATATTTGTATTAATTTCTTCAAAACTAATACACCAAATTTCAATGAAAACAATCAGACATGTTTATCCTATGAGAGCCGATCAATAGATCAATTTGTCAATCAAATTGTGCCTTGTTGCAGATAAGCTGGCTAATGAGTGCACTTCTAGTTTCAAATATATTGAAATGATGCAACAAAAACGACTTTTGCTGTAAGCAGTAGCAGCTACAGATAAACTTTCCACTGGTGTTTGCCTGAGCTCAACCGTAATGAGTTACATCATACATGCGTCCCACTTTGCAGAGTGACAACATGGTTAAGAGCTATGCATCGGTGGTTGACTTGTCATCTTTTTTTGTGAATAGGCCCCTGAGGTGCAAAACATAATGTGTATGGTTGCTACTTAATGAGTTGTCTCGTGAACGTACCCCTGAGCAATGTGAGGAACAGGAGGTTGCACTGTGCCAGGCTGTGCCTCAGAGATGGATCCGCGTATGCCAGCTTCCTCAAGATACAAACACAAGGCTCCAACAGGCAATCCAGGCTCTGGGGAGAACCGCAACATATGCACTTGGTGTATAAAAATTGCAGGGAGAAAAACACACAAGCTCACATATTTTCCCTGTCTCCCCACTCTCTCTCTCTCTCTCTCTCTCTCTCTCACACATACACACAATCTCTCTGTCANCTGTCTCCCCACTCTCTCTCTCTCTCTCTCTCTCTCTCACACATACACACAATCTCTCTGTCACTTCACATAAGCTGAAATGAAATTCAGTTATTGCACAAGTTACATCCAAACAGAGGTTTAAACAAATACGGCCTTCAGCCATGCCTCCTATACACGCTTGTTAGCGGAGACAAGCCAATCTCAACGGCCCTCTCACTTCACCTCCATGTAAGCAGACACGTTGGACAATTAGCCCTATTTGTATCTTCTAATTCAAAGCCTGGAAATGATCGGCACATGACTGTAGCTAAAGGGCAGAAGAATCACTGCTGACCAGGTTCTGTCTGACCCAATTAGCACAGGTCACTTTACACTTCTATTATGCATGTCTCATTGAGTTTCCTCCACATCCACTAGCAAAGTATGTTTTCATATGCATACATCTAAATGCACGTATACACATACAGTAGACGCATACTTTTGCATTTGTGCACAAGTACACTTGAAGGAGTCACAGGATTTTATTTAGCCTTGACATCAATTCGGACAGAACGTGTCCATCTATTAGCAGGTTTATTTTTACCTTGTTGCCGTTTACACTCTCAGTGAGGAAAGAAATGACTTTTTCTGTAATTCCAAGATTCTTCAGCACTGGGTGCATCGTTGTGTCTGCAGGGAAGTAAGAGAATAATTCAGTATGCTGACTATAAACATTTGCATACTCCTCAAGCATTTGCTTTTTCTGTCTGCCTAAAACATATGGTGATCGTAAGGCACAAACACTGCAAAATGCAGTTTTCACAAGGGTAGAATGCTCACTTATCACAGACAGTTTGTTTTTCCTGCTAAACTATGCCTCCCCAAACCTATCTCTAATACAGCATACTAAAGGGGCAATGCACAGAGGTAGACTAACTTTTACTGATGCCGTACCTTGCAGCACAACAGCCAGCTGCTCAGCGGCCGACCTTCTCAGGGACATGTCAACCGTGTCAGAGGACAAGATACAAAACAGCTTCTCCACCGACTCCACCTATGCACCACAAAACAAATGCTTAGACATACATAACCAACAACACAGAGGTATATCTATGTGTGATACGTGTCATTTGTTTGTCTGGTTGGTTTCCTGCTTGTGTGGATCCATACCTTGAGGACGGACTTGTTGCTGGTGTCCAGTGAGATGTCCACAGTGTTTCTCAGACAGAAGAGGGTGGGGAGTGAGGAGAGCACTAATTGATCCAGGTCTGGTCTGGCTGTATCAGCCCCCTCAGCAGTTGTTAGGTGAGGCAGGATGTGATGCACTGCTGTTTTTCTCACACTGTTATTGATCAAGAGAATTTATCAACCCTTCTTTAGACGATTTGCTATTGTCTTTTTATTTCAGGCAATGAACCAGACTCTATCCAGATTAATAGGACAGATACACACAGCCTACATAACTGAAAAGGTTACTTTCCTTTTTTGTTTTAATACGACATCCAAACAGTGATTAGTTACCAACAATAGTAGCTGGCAGGGAAGACAAATCTGTTCACCAAAATTTACCAGAGCTTGTCTACTGGCCAATGCTTGGTGTTAATTCCCTGCCTCTATCAATAAGCATAAACTGGGACTGGAAAGCTGTTTTACATAACCCTCACAGAGCATTTAGACGACTTGATGAGCACCTCACCTGACAGGAACAGACAGCGATAATCTGTCCCTCTCAAGCAAAATATTTAGACTCTCAGGCGTTTGACTGGTTCACACAAAACCCCCGAGACCCAACGTCAAATTTCATCAAAAGGCTTTGCACAACCACAAAAACACAGAGTACCACCACAGGCCTATATATACACACACGGCTCATATGCGCACACACACACACAAACACTGACAGAAGAATAACCCACAGCCCAGACTCACGCGGAATGTTTAGTGAAAAGGAGTCGGAGTGCTGCTTTCAGCTTGGCTGAGCTTGGAAACATGTGGTCTCCTGCAATGTCCGACATGTCACTTATCAGTAGAACACAGTTTCCCAGCAAGTCTTCAGTGCCTGCGTAACCCTGCCACACACATACATCCGCACGCACACCCACATGCACACAGAGAAGAAACACATAATTCTCAAACTGCCATGGCAGACAATGAGATGAACAGCAAGGAATTCAAGCTAAGCATTCCCACAGTAAATTCTAACAGTAAATAAAAAATGCATTTGCTTTGATGGTGGTTTCATTTCAGCTGATGTTGACATGTCAGCCTCACCTCTGAACGGCCTCCGTGAATTAAATCACAGTTGACAGCCGAGTCAAAATCTCATGTATATTCATGAATTTCCTGGCTTTCTGTTGCCTGAATCTGAGCAATTAATAAAAGCTTGTTTTATTCCACAACTCACCCCCCAAAAAATGAACAAAATAAACAAAAACAAAAAACAATATAACAGAATATGCAGATCACTGAATAATTTTTTATCACTGGCAGCTCAATATGCAGCTTTCCTAGTCCAAGAGTTTGAGAAAGAGAAAACTGCACTTTTGATCATAGTTGTTTTGACTGTGGGAAACATGCACTACTTCTTCTTCCTCCATAAATAAAAGGTGATAAGCACCAAATATGATTCTGCTTTATGAGCTCTGCAGTACAAATACGACACAGCCTTTTCACAGTGTACCACACCTGTAATATTGGGATGACTGGGTAAAGCGCCTCACTGAATCTGTCCCACGTTGATGCTGTCATCATCAATTGTCCCTTGAGCAGGAACAGCAGGATATCCTTGGCAGCAACATTCACCTAGAGATTATAGGTAAACTACTGAATCCACAGCAGCTCATAAAGTGGGGTTTATAAAATATTCAACAGCACAGGTACGGTGTGTGACAAGCAGACTTTATTAAACATCTAACACTGCATGATTCCAGCAACTCATAAAAGTTTAGCATGACCTTAAAAAGTGAAGTGCAAAGTATGGCCACATATATAACACAAAGACATTTTTCTCATTAGTACCTTTATTGACATCTCTTCTCTAATTCCTCAGTGACCTAAACCTCTTGAACAAGGGCTTTCACAAAAATGTCTTCAAATTGTTTCCCTCACAGATACATGTACAAACACACCTACAAATAAACAAACACACACACAATTACTCTGGAAGCTCACCTTCTCTGCAGAGTCCTGGAGGCCAAAAGCGCTTATTTCATAAAGGACCCTGTAGTGGAGGAGGAAGTGGACTCCGCTACAGGCTGCTTCTGCAAGTCGTGATGCATTCTGGATACCAAGGCACTCCTGGGGGGTGCATGTAATCACATCTAAGCACATACTAATTTATCTCAATCCTCTCACTTGTGCATCCATGCAAGAGATCCACTCTAGTTTAAATGCAGCTCTGTATTACAAACAGCTATAAAATGTCAGGTGGGTGTTTAACAAGGTACTGCTGAAAATCTGTAATTCATCCGTCTAATTCAAACTGTTTACACGTCAGTTCCCCATCAGACAGAGCTACAATAGATGGCCTGGTGTATTCTTTAAAGGCAGCCATTAACCTGTACAGTCACGCATTACTGCATGTATAAAACAGCTTGTTCTAACCTTGACCAGGTTTAAAGTGCACAAATAAGCTTCTGTCTTGACAGGAAGTAAGGGATGGGACAGCAGCTTCAGGAGAAGTTTCTGGCTCTCTGTTTTAAGAAGCGGACTCGGCTGATCAAACTTCAACCTGATGTTAGCCAAAGAATTAAAATATTAAACCTTTAAATATAGCAGAATAAGCGATTAGTGCAGAATTTACGATGCAACAAACATGACAATTTTGATCTTACAAGTAAGAGCAGATGTGAACACATTCCTTGACAATGGGTAAATGCTGGTGAAATGGGACACCGTCTATGGCTTGGTCTGCCAGTTCCAGTAACTCCAGCCAATTTTTTTCCCCCTGAAGGACAAAATAAATCAAGAAATAAATAAAATTCTGGCACTGGCCGAGAAGTTAAACAGACTGTGCTACAACCTGTGGAGCACGGGTTGTGACAGTACACTTGTATGTCAGGGTGGTTAATAATTCAAGGAATTCCCAGTTAAAGTGTCTAAAATAATGACGTACTTATTCAACTGTCCTATTTTGTTTTGTCATCTTTAAATCGACCGCTAAAGAATCATAACATAGGAATGTAGCCTTATCCCATACCTGTCTCTAGTATCTCTCTCTCCGTATGGAGGTTCTTGTGCAGTTATTATCATGTTGTACTACAAACAAGCGACATATGGCTCATACCTCGGCTTGTGCTTCCTTGAGGAAGTTACAGGTGGATTCCATCCAGAGGGTGGCACGGGTTANCCTCGGCTTGTGCTTCCTTGAGGAAGTTACAGGTGGATTCCATCCAGAGGGTGGCACGGGTTACCCTCCTATAGAGGTCATAACTGTCTGAGTTCACCTGCTCCAAGTAGGCCACCGCTGCCTCTTGCACACTGGGCAAGGCGTTACCCAATGACACGTCCAGGCATAGGTGGAAAATAGCCATCGCAGTGTTCTCTGGGAGATTATCACCAGCCTGCTCAGGGTTAAGAAATATTACCTTCCTAGTTTTATGGAATTACAGTAAAATCATTACTGAAAACAATTTTACATAGTAATGTAATTTGGCCACACAAGCACACACACCTTCTCGAGGGGGAGGATGGTCTGCAGGAGTTTCATAGTGAATATGGCAGCGCCTGTATAGGCCATTCTGTGGTATACCTGAGAACTGGGAGGAATGTCTGCAGAAATGTTCTGATGGTAGCTCAGGATATCTCCTAGCAGTTCCAAACAGGCTTGCAGCTTCTCTTTCTACAAAACACACACAGTTATAAATAAACGCACAAGCACACACGCCACTTAAAGAAACTGACACACACACACATGCATTCACATTAAGAGCATATTGAAATACAGTCACCCAGACTCATAAATACTGGCTGGGATCCAAGAGTAAAATTGTTCCGNGGGGGGGGGGGGGGATAGGAATTGAATGTAATCAGATTTAAAGGTTATTTTGGGAAGACATACAGATCCTTCCTGTCTCAGTATGAATAAATTGGAACAATCTATTCTCAGCCACTTTGTTCTGGAGATAAAATATTACAATAGGTAAAATAAATACCAGCAGGGGGCAGTAAATGCCCTGTGCATTGCTTGACTGGCAAGATCAGTTTGGCCTATCCGTAGAGGAAACACCTAGAGGTTCTGGAATACAAAAGCTGCTCTCCACATAAAGATGACAAAACAGTTCTCAGCCTGCAGGGCTCTGGGCATGTATTAAACGACAAAGGGCCAGAGGGGCCTGGTTTTGACAAGTGCATAAGTCCCCCCCCAACAGAGGAATATACTCTTTAAACAATCAGAGAGGATAACAACTATTTTTGCACAGTAATAAAAAAAAAGGGGAAGAAAACAGTTTAAGACAATCCACTGTGTAGACATGTAATAAATGAAGATGTTTACCAACCCAATAATTCTGCACAGGAATAAACCCAGGGGTGAAGACAACAGGTGTGCATGCATGTGTGAGAGGCTCTTTGTAACAACCCTTAATAACCCTTTGAAAGCCTTTGTAACCTTGTATAATTCATTCAGCTCAATCACAAGCCCACAGTTCTCCTTGACAGTTGAGTACCGTATGCCTGTGTGTCTGTGGCAAATTGTCTAGTGGCCAAGCCAGTTCTCCTTTTCAGTGAAGTGTATCCATTCATCTACATACGAAACTGTCATAAGTTGTGTTTTTGACTTGCCAGCTCCATCCCCACCAAGCTGCGATCGCCCCAGACCAGCTCGCAAACGCTGTCCCCAAGCAGGAGGATGGCATCAGCGNCCAAGCTGCGATCGCCCCAGACCAGCTCGCAAACGCTGTCCCCAAGCAGGAGGATGGCATCAGCGAGCAGCTCCAGAACACGCTGAAACACATGTGAACCCTCTGAGAAACAAGACAGAGAGAGAGAGAGAGAGAGAGAGAGAGAGAGAGAGAGCAAGGGCAGGGGAGATTTTCAAGACAAGATCAAATAACAAGCTGTAGAATACTTTGACAGTCAGGAGGTGATGTTTGCACTATTTCATTTCTAATCAATCTCAAAGAGCAGGGATAAGAAAGTGGAGCAGAATAAACAGACACTGAGAATTCATTTTAATTGCAAAAAAAAAGGACTACAATTACTCCTACCTGTCTTAAGCAGTGGGATGGCGTGCTCCATGGTGGTAACAGTGAACTGAGCCAGAGTGAGCTGCTGTAACTGCAGCTCCAGGGTGTCTTCCACTCCCAGGTCAGGTAACTCCAAGTGGGCCACATCTGCAGGTGACTGGGGTATCTGCCCGGGGGCCTGGACCGCTGCTCCGCCTCTGTGAGAGCTGCCGCTGGATGGATCACAGACAAGATGGGGGAGACGACTGTAAATTCATGAACTGTGTTTGAACTCAAATATAAGGAGTGACGTAAGTGCATAGGGACGGATCATAAAAACCAAATACGGCATCACGGGAATCCATGCGGATTTTTTAAGCGCTTCAGACCAGCCGCTAGAGGGCTCCGGGTGTTATTCAAATTTCAAAAAATTAAAAAAACCTCCACATTCTCCATGACTGTGTTCCTGCTGCCAGTAGCAAATTTCATCATCAAAGCCACACAAAATCCGACTGTGCAAAAATTTCCCCCCCCATAAAAACCACAACAGGCTATCCTGTTCTTTTAAGGTAGCTCGAACAGAATTAACTGCAATGCTGAATAATTTCACAGTTATTTCTACAAGCAAGGAAGCTGATAACTAATGTGATATTATTTGTGCACAGTTGTGACAAAAGCTCATGGGAGAACATCAATGCCTTCTGTCAACAAAGAAGAAAACAATGAAAAGCAAGAAGGGATGAAATGGATCTAATTCTCTCTCTCTCTCTTTTCTCTTATGTTTAGCCTCCTTTAGTCTGTGTTTAAGATAACATTTTATAAGATAACACTTTATTGATCCCCATGGGGGAATTTCATTTATGAAGTGTAATTGTACATAAAGATTATGTTTCCAACATACACACCTATTGGAAGCTGCATCTCCATCTTGGCCATCTCCCCTGGCTCTCTGACCTGTGCGTCCAATGACAGAAGGCCGGGGAGAGCACTCTACCCCTGGGGAGGAGGCCTGGGAACGCTGAGTCCCCCGCATCTCCTGGGAGTAAGACAGGGACGAGTNCCCCTGGGGAGGAGGCCTGGGAACGCTGAGTCCCCCGCATCTCCTGGGAGTAAGACAGGGACGAGTTCTGGGATACCAGATCTACACAAGCACAAACAGAAATATTATTTTTTCTAAATATATAAAATGAAAATGTATATTACAGAGACTAACTTTTATTTAAAGCTACACCTAATAGTTATTAAGTTTAAGTTTAAATTTCATGTTCACCATACAGTAAATAAATAGGTTTCACTTTCACAATAATCCTTTCACAATGAGCTTGTCTTTTCTCACAATTTAATGGAGAACAGGAAAGGAATTGTGTGTAAGTGGTTTAAATTTGCAACTTACTTATCTTACTTTATTGTGACGAAATATGGTTGGGTCAATCTGAACATATCAGTAAATAGCTTATTTATTAATGTTTTGATATATTTTTTGTGAAAGGACTGTGTAAAGGACTGTGTAACTGTCCCCAATTGATTGAATCAAACTCCACAAGGTAAGATGGAGCTACATGTCCACTGTGAAGAAAAGGACAAATGACAGTAAATCTGACCGACAGTATAGTCAAGGATAAAGGAGTAGCCTTCAAAAAATGAAGCTTGCTATTGTTTAGCATTTATCAATGCACAGGGTGATATGTGCCAGCAGTTGGGTGAGCGTTCCTACCGAAGCCTAATGCTGATGTTAAATGATGTTTTGACCTATCACTGAGTTCCACAGCGGGTATCAGGCTGTGCCGTCATAAATCTGCTGAACCATCTGACATTCCTTATCCCTGCCCTATTCTGCTTTCAACCTCTAAACCTGCACACATCCTCTGGTGTCCTATTTCCCAAACAAAGAGCAGATACACAGCAGACGATCAGTTTAGGCTGAGCCAAGTTTGGCTGGTCCTACTGGCAGTTTCACCTGAATGCCAAAACCTGCTCAGTTGTCCAGAGATCATCCACGTTTCTCTCGATCTACTACAAAGTCCGAATAGTAATGTCATATCATTTGTGACTCAGTGTTAGACCTTAATATTAAACTTAATAAAGTGAATGAAAATTCTTGCATTCTTACAAGCCGTCAATTGAATTTAAAGGACCATAACAAAGTTTTATCACCTTTACTATAAATTACATATACTTTACATTATTGCCAACAATTTTCCAAAGCATTCTGTCATTTAGTAATTTTTAACTTTTTTTCTAAGAGACACTGCTGTCCATTCATTTCGCTATGGAGTAAAATAAATAGAAATGGCTTTTCTATCTATGTTGCTTATGCTTTTTTGCACCGTGGCTTTTGTCGTGTATGCAGTGATTTACTTTAAATAAGTACTATGGAGCAAAAAAAAAAAAAAAAAAAAATCATCTTCATTTGCTTTATTGAAACTACGTGACGTATAATAATGCTGACTGAAATACATGCTATGCGTGCAAAGGCAATTTCAGCTGAAGCCTTATTTCAGAATTTAAAAACAGGTCAAAAGATCTGTACTTCAGGCTAATTTATAAAGAGCCACGTGCTACCTTGTTTAGTCGAGTAGAAACTTGGGTCTTGATGAAAGCGCAGCCTTCTCCTCAGCCCCACACATAGTTGCCTTAGGCAGGAGAGAGCCTGCGTGCAGAGGTAGCTTGTCTCACCTTTACCTGAACCCAACCTCAACAGGGACAGAAGGCTCTGAAAACAGAAGCAGGTATCAGATCAGTTCAGGAACAAAGTCATGGGTAAGTAATGCAATCATTTTTAACAAAAATTCATTTTGATAACTGGTATTAAATAGGTGGAATATTCTTATGGTGTGAATCTGTTGTTTTTCGCCTTACAAAGGAGAGTCCAACCTGAAACATCTCAGACAATGTCTGAGGAGTCAGAATTAAGTTCAGTAAATAAAAGGGTATCTGGAATTGCATTATAGGAAGAATTTTGGTCCAAGTTCAAATTCTGTGGCCCCTGTAGCTAATGATGTCATGTGTCTGAATCCAAGTCGTAGTAACTCAAAGCAAGCAGAAAGTGAAGATGCAAGACCTAAGTGCTTTCCTGTAAAAGCTTTTGATTTTGATGATGGGACTGCTGGGTGACAGTATGCTGATGCAGCCCTGAGCGTCATTAACACAATAGTAAAGTTGACAGCTGCTCATAAGAAAAAGTTTCCTCTAATAGCATGTTGACATCAATGAAATAAAGGGCTTTGATGCAGCTTTGTCAGGTTTCGTGCTGACATGGTACTGGGTGATACAGTGACAAGCGCAGGCCTATTCTTTACAAAGACAGTATGAGAGTATATGTCCTGAATGTAAAGAAAGCCAGGGAATTCATTATGACTAACTCCATGTCTCATAGCTGAATCCATATGAATTTGTTACTTTTGGTAATATTTTAAAGCAGCTTGGGCCCCTCATTCCTCTGAAGCTCCTACACTTGCCAAAATCACTTTGACCTTCTCATTCACAGCACTGACTGGTGGGATTCCTCCAAACCCTCCAAGAGCAGGCAGGGGACAATTCTTAATGCTTTGGACAACTGTGCCCAAAAAGAAAAGGAGCAAAATATGTCAGCAAGGCCATTCACACCCTCCAAGAGGTACATCATAACAAAACTTTGTCCCCACAGTAATCTAATACCTGCTCAACCAGTGTAAGCCTCTGGAGGACTCACCACCTCCTACCTGAACAGGGACATGGATTTATAAATTGGGTGTTTTGTTCAAGGACTCTATTTGACAGGTTATTATTTTGATAGTGGCCGGAGTGGCTACCCTCTAAATTCCATTTTGGAATGGTCATCCTAGCCACTCTCACCAATAAACCTGATCTAATCAATATGATTGAAAAAGACACGAGTGTCATGAAGAAGTTAGCTGGGAACCAGTAAGCCAGAAATGAGCAACCATTTTAAGGCCATGTTAGTGTGGAATTTGCACCAAATATAGGTTTTCTAAGGCTTGAAGTGAGGTGTACCTAATTGCCAGTGGCCATTTTATATCAGAGTTTCTGCGATAAAAACTTTTAAAGGACATACAGTTTTTAGAGTGAAAAATTATACCAGAAGTATTACTAATTCACTACTAAACAAACCTTGTTACAGCTGAATTGAAAATATGTAGAGAAACTCCATTTACGAAGATAAGAGATGGCAGTCATCCAGACACCAGTTATTATTGTCTGTGATCAAACCTGTCGTTCCCATTAATGGGGTCACTTCGCAATGCAACCAATTTACCACGCTTTCTGTCTGATGTAGTTTTCAGTTTGGCCCTTTAAGCTCACACTGATACACAAAGGAATGCACGTTTATAAAAAACCACCATAACTGCTCGATTCCCTCTGGTGTGTGTGCGTGTTAAAGGCTATGTCAGTAAATGAGCTGAGCAGAAAGGAACACGTGTGAGGACAAAAGTCAGTAACCTGGAGTCATACAGCATTATGTGGGCAGCATGGAGGATTGGTGGTTCATAATTTGGCCTCAAAGAAAGTAGCTTCTAGGTCCAAATCGCAGCTCTGGTGCTTTCTGCTTTCAGTTTATGGTTTGCTCATGTTTGTGTGGGCTTCCTCTGAGTGTTCCAGTTTCCTCCCACAGGACAAACACATGCAGTTCAGGTGGTTATCCTCCACTTGGTATTAGATTTATCCATAATATAGTAATCATCAAGAATCTGTGAAATGTATGCTTGAAAAATATAACAGTATCTGAAATGTGTGTGTATCAAATTGCAGTTTATGTAAGAAAATGGAAATATTGTTGAATATGATTCAAATCAGGACAAGTTGTGTGATATCGGGTATTCTGGTCATGTCACCCTAACCGTGTCATTCTCATTAGATGGTAGTGTAATAGTAATACCTTTACAATACTTGGCCTTTGCAGGAATATTTCAGCTGGAAAGTCCTGCATGATGACATCACACAGAAGTTTACATGTTGTCCGCACTAAGCTGGAGTTGTTGCTCCTCAGTGAACTGTTCAAAAAGGAGCAAGAGCAGACAAATATTTAACACAATGTCACACAATGTACACTCTGTTTAAAGAGGAAGAAGCTCAGAAATAAAGAGGTGAACTAAATCTATATACTGCATGTAGAGGTGGATATTGAATATTTATACATTTTAGAATTAATCCAACGGTCTGATTCTTAGAATGGATTACTAGTTTTTGATCAGGCATTTTTGTTAATATAAACTGTATTTCCATTTCAAATATTAATGGAGTTCAGAAACTTCAATATTTGCTATATAGGAAAAAAGTCCTTAGACTTCATATTGGCGCTGTTGAACTAAACCCAGCCCTAATGTTTATATATGCATACAGTATGTCATGTCTCTCACCTCTCATTGGAAGAGAGTATGTGTCTGTCTGTGTTCGTCAAAGTCAGCCACGGAAACACAGAAAACTTCAGACATCTGACAGACTCGTGCACTGCGCCACACAGGGAGATAACACAATGGCATAATCAGTAATTTGCACAGCAAATATGATGCATTGCCTTTAGACAAAAGTAAACACAAAATATACAAATTGAAGCCCAGCACACCAAGAAATCTGCAGTTATCTATAGAAAGTACCTGCTATCTTCTTTGGAGGGACATCTGCATGGCTTGGCACGTTGTTCTGGAAATAGCCAATTTTAGGAAACTGCTCATCAGGTGGAAAAAATGGAGGGGCTTCGGGAGCAATGCCTGATTTGTAGTGGACAAAATTTTCAGCATATTCCAAACATTTTCAGAAAATATGCCAAGCTCTTTCCTATCTCTCTCCAACATGAGATTATGAACGTAGATAGATGACAAACTCTAAACACAAATATTTGTATTTAACTTGCAACACCTGTAGGAGTTGTGTCATACTGTCCATGTGAGTAGAACATTTTATGACTGGGGAGCAGTTTGGGGAGCTGGAACAGCTGGTCCAGGGTTCCATTGATGACAGCTCGCAGCCTGGGTTCCACAGTAGGAGCCAGCTGGGTGAGAAAGTCCACCGCCCCAACGTCTCTCAGCATCTGGGCTGCACTGGGATGCTTTGGAGACATCATGACCAAAAAAGGGAATAGCCGTGAAGAAAACACCAAGTTAAATATAGATTTAACAATGGCAGCATCGTAATCCAAGCCCAACTGATACTGAAATCTGAGAGTAAAAAAATCTCATAACCTTATATCAGCCAACAATACTTTTTACTACTGCATGAGAATTTTTGGCAAAGATCCATAAAACTTGGTTATTAAATGGTTATGAAAACTGCAGTGCTGAAGTAATCGCAGTTTCAGTGTTAGTATCAAAATGTCATGGTAGCTTTTTCCAAGCCATCCTTTCTATGGCCCTTTCCTCACAATGTGAAGAAATTTATGCACAAACTTTCTTATTAGATCTTTCAATGGATGCTGTCATGGTCCTCTCTTCACTGATACACCTGACTGACTTTTTAGGATCTTGGATTTAATACAACATTGTGGACTTAAGATCTTCTTGCTGGATAATGGGCTCAATTATTATATTATGTTAATGTACTTTTGGAATTTTGTCCTCTTTGTCTCCTTCCCCACCTTCAGCTTCTATTGTACACCTGGCCATTCTTTTGAACAGCCTCTGCTGAGTTTTCTCCCATTTTTTTTCCTTACATGCTAAGGTTTTAAGGATTTTTTTTTTCTTTTTTTTTTGGTTCAGGAACTGTTGTTGTGNCATGCTAAGGTTTTAAGGATTTTTTTTTTCTTTTTTTTTTGGTTCAGGAACTGTTGTTGTGTGAGCCTGTAACACCCTTTGAGACAGTGCAAATAAACTTGACTTGACGGCACTGTATTGATGCCTGTTGTAATACCTGATGCAAAGTAAATTGTTTGTGTAGTGGATGCATCTTAACACTGTCATGAAGCCTTATCATGCTTTCTTTGGCCATGTAAAAGACAGGCTCATGTCCAGGGTACTGACATTTACATTACAATTACAGTTTATCCTGCTGCTGGGTAACTCAATAAAGACTGTTTTTCTTTGCTACACATTCATATATCAAGGTACTTTTCCTCCACAGGCCAGGTAATACCTCCATCTACCTTTGATAAAGTACTGAGCAGTTCAAGGACCTCCTCCTGCATGGGCACCTCTGGGAAATTGAACCACTCCAGAAGAAACACAAACAGCATCCTTTCTTGGACAAGGTCAGAGACAGCAACGAGGGAATGGTCCAGTTTACACATGATGTTCTTCAGTGCTCGAACTCTGATCTCCACCAAACAGTGCCCTAAAGTTTACAGACAACAGACACATTCCAGGAGTTATATTATTGACGTTTGGTTTATAGCTAGCAAATTAGCTGTCTAACGATTGGTTAGAACTCCAGGTAAGTTTTGCTCACTTATCTAGAATGAACAATAATTAGCACTCTCCATACTGCATACTTGGTTAATTTAACTTAGGAACTAAACGTACGTAAACTCAAGTAAAATTATGGCGACAGTTTGCTAGCATCCAAGCTAAAACAAGTGACTGAGTCTAGCTAAGTTGATTAAAAGTCGGCAGTTTGCCCTTGCCTGGCTAGCAGACCAGCGTACCTATTTTCTTTATAAGATTAGATAAGTCCATTTTCAATGTTATTGCGGCTCAGTGTCCATAAACATCGTAAAAAATGTAAATTAATGCAGGAGCTCTGTTGGTTTTCTTAAGGGGTTTTCTGCCCGGGTTTGTTTTCAACAAACGCGCCAGCGTCACTCCACTTCCTGGAGCAGTACGGTGCGACGTTCAAGGATCACAGGAAAATGGAACGACCAGCCTTTGAGTGTCACGTACAGTATATTTTCATCCTCTCTAATCTAAAAGACAGTTGCAAGTTGCAGCATTCATCACCTTTAAGAGATCTGGAAATCAATAACCCGGATAAAACAATAATTAAATAATAAACCACCTGTCTACAAATCACAGAAGAACTGGTAAGAAACTACAAAATCGCCGTATGAAGGGGAAGAAGACGATCTTTAGGTTGATGTGTAATTTTGGCAGTATGGACTTCTATGAAATATCAACAGAACTCTGATCTTCTGCAAGGTAAATATGCTGAAGTCATTTTTCATGCTATAATGATCAGCATTTCCAGTGTTTGATAATCACTGGAAAGCTTTTTAAAGGTGATTTACAGGAATGACTGACGTTTTGACACAGCAACATTATCATGTCATTAAATTAATCTCAAACAGCAGTGGTCTCATGAATTAGAGTTGATGTGCAGGTGATGCATTTTCACACAAGTATGGCATGAACTATTTGTGTAACTTAATGCAATTCCATGCCATCTCACACTTGAGATGTGATGCAGATATTATTTGATCAACCACAAAGTGATAATTAAGAAATTTAACAGATTATAATTTGATATGACAATACCATAATCACTCAGCATTTGTGAGTCCTACAGGGATTTAAGACCATAATTAATTTCATACTCATAGTGTACATTTTATTGTCACCTACTGTAGATTTGATTGATAGAAGGAAAAACACTTTTACATTCATAATCCATAACTGTTTTGCTTCAGCACATGTATCCTCTTTGACAAACTTGTATCTTTCACACTGATTATAGTCAGTGGTTGTATTAAAATACTATATGAGTGACCCACTGAAAATAGTTTTTTAACTGTTGCTCATGAATAGAGATATAAGATGCTGAAATAATTTAAACCTGTCACTAAATGCAAGGGCTACTGGGCAAAAAACATTAGTTGTTACCCTTAAAGCTTTTCATCCGTAAAACAAGGTCAAATCAGCTAATTAATCATATCATTATTGTAATTTTCCAAAATACAGCACCCCATATGGCAACAAAACACAAGGAGTTACCACCAGAATTAATAATGTGAAATCAAGGGTGACGCTCCAACAGACTCAAGGAGCTTAAGCAAGCATAGACAATTTATTCATTGTTTTAACCACCCAGATATTTGGCTTCAGCTCGAGGTGTATAGCTGACTCATTGCATTGTGTGCAGATGTGCAACTGTAATAATAATTAATGCACAATCTCTGAAGACCACTTAAAACTGCTTCCTGAGAAGAGAAAAGGTGAGATGAAGGGTTGATTTGCCAAATCTGCAAAAAAGAGAAAAAAAATCTCTTCTTATCAGCTGAAATGACAAGCAGACACCAAAACAATGTGGCAGAAATGTGAGCATTATCTGGGCAGACTATATTTTTAGGCAAAAACTTGCCATGTTACTCCACAGGCATTCCTGAAACAAAACCCAAATGGTCCCACTGGCTCTGTCATGGTTTGACATGCCTGCTGTACCCGTCTTCCGCTCTGCTGCAAGTGTTGAGGATATGAGGATAGGCACCGAGAGGCCCAGACAACCCTCAGCTGGTGAAGAAGTCAAATGCCTGAGTCAAAGTGAAGCAAGCACAGACGCATTGTACAAATAATTTATGGCTGATGCATTCATTTGAAATTAAGATGAAACATGAGGAACCTCCCCACATGTAGAGGTATCTCATTAAGCTGTGTGTACAATATTCCATCTTGACTTGAGAGAGTTTTGAGTCGTGTTTATACATATATAAATTCAAATTCCGTGGAAATATTGATCTTGGGAGGGGAAATGCTCCTGAGGCCCTCATATGTTGTACTCTGCTATGTCAGACAACATCTTGTGGATCCTCCGTTCTCATCAAACTATTTCAGCAAGGTTTCATTTATGCAAAGTCTAAATGGTCTGCTTTTAGTAATTTTTTCATCATTTCATCATTCAATAACAAAAGAGCTGGGCTGAATATTTTTTGCTTTCATTGTCTGGTGCAAATACCATCCAGGCTAAAGTCTGTTTGTCAGATCTAATTTAGCTTGTAAAAACATTGCACCCAAGCTTGCCAAATGTCCTTGGTGCTATCTAAGAAATGCCAACCCTCCTTCCTCCTCCCCTCCCACTCCTCCACCACCCCTCTCCTCCTGTGCCAACACATCAAGTGAAGGCAGCCTGATCAACCCTAATAGGCCCTGGTAATTAGACTCTTTGCATAGAGCCTGTCTGCACACAGCTACTCTAAGCAGGTTGGGGAAGGACTGCCATACACTTGACAGTGTGGAAAAAACAATGTAATGTTCACTATATGAAGCAAATTAGCCTGGCAGCAGTAAACACAATCTACATTAACACAATACTGACACTAATTAGGCAACCAATGTATCATTTCAAAGTTCAAGTTTTCACTGCTATTTCAACTAGTTGAAAATACTTGGAGAGCCAACTTGATGCTTCTGGAATACAAATTAAAAGGACTTTCTTGCATAAACGCTCACGGGAAAATAGTGTAGTAGCCTGTAGACAGGGAAAATAGAATCATGACTGTAGCACTGGATGAAAGTGAACTCTAGTTAACATATTAAATTGTTTACTCGTGCCTTCTCCTGTTAAAGATTATTTCAAATTCCAACTCTTTCTTTTTTCAGAAGCTGCACAACATTCTAACAATAAAAGAATTTAAAATAAAAAATGGCTTTAAATCTCAAACAAGCAAAGAAAAAAAAAAGCACTTTATAACAAATATAACATGAAAAAGCACTTAAAAGCACTTAAAAAGCACTCTTTTCCACTTTTCAGTGGAAAAGAGAGTAACATGTTCAACAAATATTATCTAATCTTTAGTATCAAGCAACTTTCACTGAGTTAATTTTTTTCTTGCCAAACTGCCCCTATTTTGTCTTCCATTATATATTGAATATCCTATTGATCAAGATGATTTTATAAATGAATGAGTGTGTTCACAAACAGTTACTGTACCAATTACAGTAAACCTCCTACATATGTACAGTTTATTTGAAGGGAGTATTTTATATTTAAGCAGAACATATTTCTATAACAACCAATACATTTGGTGAAAGATATTGGACTTTTCTATTTAGAAATAACCATGAATATTGAAAAAAAAAAAACCAAAAACCTCAACTTAAATTAGCTCATATTTTCCTCTTTTCATATTTTCCATTTACACTGCTCCAAATCTCAAATATTGTAGGTCAGATTGGACATAGAAAGAGAAAACAACACATGCATATTAAATCCACATAGTGTAAGGGACAGAGGGATCACCTTTAGAAAAACCCCCAGTCTTTAAAATTAAATGTAAAATTCTGTATAAAAATGTATGTCTGCTATTAGTAAGGCACAATCTGGTGCTATCATTAGTGAGTGCTACATATTCCACATTTTTCAGTCTCTCTTGCTTGGTCTCTTTCTGTAGTGCTTTAATATTTCAAATCATATTCATTGGATATCAATTCATATTCATTGGATATCAGTGCTTCTTTGTTTATTTATGAGAGACTGTTGAAAACGGCAGGAAGCAGGTAATGTACAGGTAACGTGCTTGAAAGTTTCTTCAGCCTGATTTATTCTACTGTAGTTTGGTGGTCATTTGTGAGACATACTCCTGCTTTGATGGATTGAGACAAAATGCATTGTGTTGCTCATTGCTCTTGGCTATATTTCTTTATTTGTTATTTATTTGTTATTTATTTGTTATTTTGGATTCACTGAGGATAAATGCTGTTTATAAGTAGCACCATGCCATGGGAAGTGCAGTCTTAGTGGTCTTATACTGATGACAATTGAGAAGTTCCACTGGAATAGGTTGTCAGTATCATATTTCATACAATTTCACATTTATGCAATTTTTGAAATTTTATTATATTTATTGATTTTTATTGATTTGTTTATTTAGGTGTATATATATTGGTGTATATTGCTCCAAGGCTATCACACACATTTTCTTAGTTCAAATTCCACAGAATATGCCTTGAGCTGTAGAAACTTGATATAATTACAATGGACGTATCTAATATAAAGTCATTTGCAAAATAGGCCAAATTACTTGGAGTTTATATTTTGAATTGTATTTTCTTTTGAAATTTGTATTAATTTATTGAAAATATCCCCTGGGTTCACAGGGCATGTGTCTGTATTGCATGTGTGATTCGCTGTGTGTTTCTGCTCCCATAATTCAACAGGCAACAAAGGAAGAAAGGAAGAGGCCGGAGGCTACAAAGTGTTAGCTAACCTACACAGAACCATATCACCTTATTGTGTCATTCTAGCCAGCGATGTACATTTTTTACATTTAAAGAAGTACAAAGTTTGGTCACATCGTGCTTCATTTTTTCCTTTGGAGGCGGAAATCGACTAATTAGCAGGTAATATTTTATGGTTTCGACAACAAACGTGAACAAAGCTAGCTGAGTGGCTTAGCTGTTAGCTAACATTAACCAAGCTAACGATTGCGAGCGAAACATTATGGACGTGTTAGGAAAAAAAAATGGTAGCATAACTGGAATATCCAGCGCCAGAAGGACATGTAGATATTCACCTGACAAAAATGTGTATATTTTAAGAATATATGTCGATTTTAACTTGCATAGTAGATATGCTAACTCTTTGCTAACTGCTTCATGTTAATATAAAAGCAAGCCAACATCTATTAATCAACAATACCAGCCTGTAATAAATAATCTTGCTGTGTTTCTTCAGTCTCTTTAAACAGTACCATGCCCATTAAATCGTGGCAGATATATTTCAAGATTTTGTCACCAAAGACATAAGCTCACTAACGTAGCTAAGCTAGTTGCATGTTGTACGAGTAGGCCTTTCCAGGTCAGGACAAACTGCTAACGGTGTTGTTATCAGGACAAACCTTATGCTAAAGTGTTGATATGCATGTAATTAACTTAGTTATTACAAAAGAACGTGGAAATCACACATGTAGGTCTTTTCAAAAGAACTCTATTTTTCATAGCATCAAATGGAAGGTGGTGGAAGTGGAACTTAACCAATCCAACTGAGTCACCATTTTCCTGCACATAATGGTGAGTAATCACATTGCAGCTGTCTGATTATCAGGCAGCTAAAAGTTTCATATACCTCTACATACTGATTTAGTTTTAGTTTGTCAGAACTGTCATAGCTGTGGTTAACAGTTAAATAGGCAATTATAATTGTGTGATTAATGATTGTCTTAAAACAAACACAATTTCATATGACTGCAATATGCTGTACTTTTGTTACATGATGTAGGTTTGCAGTGATATGTTATTTATTGAGTTGTGCTTTTTGTTCATGTCATTAGCTTTATGCTATGTGATCTGTACAAGAGGCAGCATGTCTCTGCACAAATGTTTACTTCAGACAATATGTAATATGTCTAACATCTCTTATGTTTTTCTTTCTGCAGGGTTTCATGGCTCCACTATATGCATGACTTGTTTTGTGTGGCCTGATGGGAGGATACTGTGGATAGTACTTTCATCAGGATACAAGGAGAGCCACCTCATGCCCTCACTTTGGAGGGCCTGCCAGAATGAAGAAGATAAGCCTTAAGACCATCCGCAAGTCCCTCAGCATAAAGGGCAAAGAGGAGGGTGACTTCGTCATGCTCCAGCAGCCCTCACTGACTACAGATTTTTCCAAGGAGGAGTCACTTTTTGGGGGCTGCTACACCAAAGATCTTTCAGGCTGTGACCCTGGTGAAGAGGACAAAGGGGGCCAGAACAAGAGCCGTTCAAAGAGTGAGAGCCTGATGGGATCGCTAAAGAGGAGGCTATCTGCCAAGCAAAAGGCAAAGGTGAAAGGCGGCTCCTCGGCCATTGGCTCTGTGGATGATGATGACACCTTCTCATCTTCTTCTGTACCCATCACCTTCAATGAGGTGAAAGCCCAGAGACCCCTTAGATCTGCATCCTTACGGAGCCACCATTATAGCCCCTCGCCATGGCCTCTCCGATCAGTCACCTCTGATGAAGCATGTATTAAAATGGAAGTAAAGGTTAAAGCCATGGTTCATTCTCCTAGCCCAAGTCCCAATCTGAACGGTGTCCGGAAAGAATTCCATGACTTTCAGATGGAAGGACTCTTTCCGGACCAAGCAGAATCCCTAAAGAATTTCCAGCAGCCACAAAATGGTGACCTGCATCTGAATATTGATGAACATGATGTGCCTGTTGTGCTGGGGTTGACGCCTCAGGACTACATCCAGTACACAATGCCTTTAGATGAGGGAATGTACCCAGAAGGGTCCCACTCCTACTGCCTGGACAGCTCCTCTCCTATGGAGGTGGTGACTGAGGCAGACAGTAGGTCCCTCCATGCAGACCAAGGGCAGGAGGAACACGACATGGTTAGTGGGATGCCTCCAGACCTCTTTATGGAAACCTCAGTGAATAGTCTTCTCATCAGTTCTGCTGGTATGATGCTCCAAAGCGGTAGAGTTGAGGTCCCGCCTCCCCTCTCTCCACTCCTGCCATCCATGCCAAGCAATGGACATATCCCCAGGACTTTTTCAGGTTTCAGCTCTGCAGACAGTCAGGTAGCTGAGAGGGTAAGACACCACCTCAACTTTGACCCTAATTCGGCTCCTGGTGTCAGCCGGGTTTATGACTCGGTCCAGAGCAGCGGGCCCATGGTGGTAACCAGCCTGACAGAGGAGCTGAAGAAGCTGGCGAGGCAGGGCTGGTACTGGGGGCCGATTACCCGCTGGGAGGCAGAAGAAAAGCTGGTTAACTTGGCTGACGGCTCATTCCTGGTCAGGGACAGTTCAGATGACAGGTACCTCCTCAGCCTGAGTTTCCGCTCACAGAGCAAAACACTACACACCCGCATTGAACACTCCAATGGACGCTTCAGCTTCTACGAGCAGCCGGACGTGGAAGGCCACACGTCCATCGTTGACTTAATTGAACACTCCATCAAAGACTCAGAGAATGGAGCTTTTTGCTACTCCAGGTCTCGCTTACCAGGGTCTGCCACCTACCCCGTCAGACTGACCAACCCGGTGTCTCGGTTTATGCAAGTGCGCTCCCTGCAGTATCTGTGTCGCTTTGTCATTCGACAATATACCAGGATAGATCTGATTCAGAAACTGCCTTTACCTAACAAGATGAAAGATTATCTGCAGGAGAAGCACTACTGAGGACACACAGGCAGGACAAGTGGTAGCAATTTGCACTTTTGTGTTCAGTTAAAAGATTTAAACAAGGTTTACAAACAACCATAGTTTTGAGACAATTGGTTCTGGTAGCTCTTGATTTGTGTCCAGGCGACTCCATCACTGTTCAGTCCTCCATTCCGCTGTTCAGGGGTTTTTAAGCTGCGTTTGATCAGTTTTAGGAGGCTCGAGGCTGATGCATAATGTAATGAGGGAATATATCAGAGGTATACAGCCAAGTTGTCTTAGTTGCATACATTAGGTGCAATCATACATTCTGATGTATGAAAAAGTGTAACATCTAGCTGTGCAGGTAGAGCAGGTTTTCATAACTACTGCAGTTACATTAAATGTTGGCCTATAGAATATTAAAGCTTCAGTCTAAATTTCAGTTTGGTTTGCATTGCTGAATCTGAAAATTCACTAGTTTTTTACCAGCTGAATTGTATAGTTTAAAGTCTGGAAATTAAAAAAACAAAAAAAACATTGGATTGACATGCACGATTTCAATGAGATTTTTTTTTTATCAACATTTAGGCCCTGTGCAGACTAGCCAGTTTTGATCATCTTTTCATTTTATTTCATGTCAGCCTGTCATGTTCGTTTTTCTCTGCCTGATCAGACTGAAATAGAAATGCATTCTGCTGTCATTTTGTTATCTCCTCGTGGAACAACTAGATTACACTGATAGTTGGCCAGCTTAGGCATTTCTTGTTAATCGTGGGTGTGTGACCCAGCATGATTTAGCTAATAGCTGTATTCATTGCATAACCAAATTTATGCAATTTTGCAAAGCGAATGCCTTATCCAGTATATGCAGTTCCTCCATCATACATTTTTATGTCCTGTTATGTTTCAGTCTACACATTTCAAAGGCGTGTGTGCTCATAGCCTTAGCTTATCACTACATCCTCTTAGACGAGCACATTTTTTTGACGGGCACACGTAGTGCTGTCAAACTGTGTGTAACTGGTGCACAAACACTGACATGTAACTGCTGAGAGAGTGCCTGTTGGTCACTCACACGATTAACGTAACACTAACCAAAATACAGTCATCATGACATCAACCAGCCTTTCTTTCACAACACCCCTTACTGCCACACTGTTATCTAAATCCTTAACATTGAAACAGCTTGGAGCAAAAGATGTCTAAAATTTGCCAGTCTGTCAGGTCAAAAAAAAGAAGCTTTATGGAAACAAATTTTGTGGCTGCATGTAGGTATTTTATGTTGCAAGCCTAAAGGTACTGATGCTGGTTTTCCATGTAGTGCTATTCATAGAAATAAGTTACGTAAAGATAAAAGCAAAATCCTTCTGCATTAGGAATGTTGCAGAAGCTGCACCAGAGCTCAGGCCTCACAACTCTCACTATCTGTAATGCTTGTATGTGCATGTAGTAAAGGCTTTAAGACTGTAAAGTAAGAGCACTGTAGACTTGACTCTAAATTACAAAAGATGTCAACATTGGAGGGTAAAGAACAATTTTGGCTGGATGCGTCGAAGTGCAGCTCAAAGTAAAATGCTGTTTAATGCACAGTTGCATTTACTTTAGGCAGTTAAGCAAAAGTACCTTCAATTAACTTACAGATTCAAATGGACCTCTAGCCAATCAACCTGACTTTATACGTAGGGATTGCTATTTCTCAGTCTGTTAATGTCATTCATGAGCTGGACCCAGATCAACAGTCCTAAATATAGTTTGAGCATGGGTAGAGGGGATTTGGGATTATTGGAGTGATGCCAGGGTTCAGGCTTATGTGATGGGATAAATTTCCATCACATGTTGTACAACATCTTTACCGTCATATGGATTTCAAAGTCACTGAAAGCATTTGATCATCACGATGGACATTGCCCCCACGGAGCTGCACTACCCCACAGATTATCTCTCTACTAAAGGGAAGAGCACACAGTATGCTACGCAAGTGCTTTATATGGATACTTTGACAGGGAATTGTGTTTTCACATTATGAATGAGCATCTTTTTTGACATCAGTGTCCTTAAAAAGTATTTCGGAAATGGTCTCAGACACCTTTAGTAGGTTGTTAGCGTGTAGTTTTAGTTTTAGTTAGTGATATGTTGGTGTCTGAGGAAGTTACCATAAATCTAGCACAGCAGAAATTAGATAGGAACATTGAATGGTGTTGCATGTTTAAAGACTTAACGTTTTAAAGCTTTGAAATGTATAGGAATGAAGGATCTAGGTTGTGTGTTTGGCTGTGTAGAAGGATGGTTTTTTTTTTTGTTTTTTTCTGTCACAAACATGGGCTGGACATTCTGTGTACAAAAAGCTTTTTTTTTTTCTTTTAGAATTTTTTTGTAATTTTTTTTTGTGACATTTGACATCTTGGGGGTTGGGCTGTACAAAAGGAATGTACGCTTATTAGAGGCATCCATTTTTCAGAAAGCATGAGAATCATAAAAACAACTTTGACATGTTTTTGCACTTGAATATTCTCCATCGACATGCGCGGATCCTCTCCTCCATAGAGTCGTCCTTCAGATGGCGTTTAAAAAGAAATAACGTCACATTTCTTATCAGCTGTTCATTTAACTGTTTCAGTTAAATTAAGATAATTTTTTTGGGATATAAAGGATAAGGCACCACCATCATATCAAAGCCTCTGCTAATACCTGTGGGCTGTCGAGGAATGGGATCACGGCAAGAATGTGGATGTAAATTTGATTTTCCATTTTCCTTTTGGCGTGTGTATGTTTTTAAGTTGAAATGTGAAAGAAGAAATTTTAATACAATGTTTGTTTAAATGTATTTCCATCTTAATTTGCAATTTGTCATCCAATTTTGACAAGCAGGAACCAATTTTATAAATACACGGTGTTGCTGCTGTGATTTTTCTAAATACTCATTTAGTTTATTATCATTAAGCATTATTACCTTCATTGTTTGATTCCAGAGGTTGATGCTTGTTCAGACTGCTGAAGCATTTTAAATTCATAACAGCTGTTTAGCACTTAACAAACTCCAAGGTTTTCTTATTTTTGTGCATCTTGGTGAGTGAAGGTGATTGTTTACAGCATTATGTTTGGAAATGCCCCCTCCCTTCCATTTGTTTACCCTCGCATCAACATCTTGGTACAGTTTGGAAACACTTATTTCATTTTAATGTGTTATACACATTTGTGCTGCTTATGGATATGATTGCCTTTCTTGTATTTAACAATGAGGAAATAGAATGTCACCATGTAGATGTATGTACACATAATGACTTTGGTTATCATCTTGGGAGAGCAAAGCAGATTTGCAATTTAACAACTGTTGTCAGTAAAAAAAAAAAGATCATTAGTAGCAATTAGGAAACCCTCTGTAGAATAAGTTCACTCCAGTTTACATTTGTTGTCAACTTTCCAAAGTAGATGGTCTTTTTGTAATTTCTTTTGGAAAAAAAAATCAACAGTGATTTATTGCACATTTTGGATACAGTTCAAGAAGTTTTTTGTATCTGCCAATTATAAATTATAAATAAAAAACTATATTCTGAAACATTTTCTTTCAGTGGTCTTCATGTATTCACACTTAAGATTTGATTTTCCACAAATTAGACTCTGGTTGAGGAAGCATTATTGCTTGGATCTTGCAATGCTAGGCATTTAAACCCATTTACAACTTGCATTCAAGTGTGATCTACTGTATGTCTATATATGTTATCCAGTTAATACCTCATCTTCCCACTTGCTCTTGTTAATTAAGTTATTCTGAAGCAGGAGTTGTCATTGCACCTGGAACGCAGACAGTGACAGCTCATGCGACAAAAGGTATGGATGAAGGTTGTCTATGGAGGAGGAAGAAGGAAACAACCTTTAATAGCCTACAAACCGCCTACTGAGTTTCTATCACAATGCAGGCAAAATCCAAATTATGAAAATGCTTTTTAATGCAAGGAATAAATGCAAATTCTGACATTGGATATCAATATTCAAGTAACACATCTGGATACAGAGATTGCTTTTTAATGCAAGTTGTAACTGGGGCCTTGGTGTGGTTTTTAAAAAAAAATAATGCACTCCAATTTGATCATGTTTAAAGTTGTGTAAAGAGATAAAATCATGGGCTTCTTTCCCTGTGGAGTAGGAACTGGCATGTCATGCAAGTGCTCCAGGTGTTGAATTTACAGAAAATCCAGCTACGTCAAGGGGAAGGTAGTAAGAGATTAGCTTCATTCCCATGTCCTTTCTTTAACTTCACTTTAAGTCTGCTCTTGAGAAACACTGAGTGAGTTCCTAAGATGGGGGGATGGGTATTGGTGTCAAGCTTGGACTTGGATCTGTTGGAACATGGTCCGCATGGTGATGAGATGGTAGGCCTTGTTAACTGCTCTGTCTGACAGGCCTCTCCAGGCATCTGAGGTGAAGATACACAACTGTTTACTCTCTCTGCCCGTTTCACAATGATTTATTCATGGCACACACACTGGTGGTCGCATGTCATATGGAGATACCTCCATCATAAAATGACTCATCTCTGCTACCCTTCCACTTGTTCTTGAAAATTTGCAGCTTTTCTAACTGTTTATATTCAGAATTTAGCAGAGGTTTTACTTTTCTGAGAGTGCGACTTGTCATGATGTGACACCGCACCTCAGTGGGTTTGGATTTGTCTGCAAACATTGTGATATTCACCCTGTTCACTTTGCAGCTCATGCCCAGGATGTTGCCTACCCAGAGTGCTCCATTTAAATGTGCTCGGCTTTGAAAGGAAACTGTCACTTGAGAAAGCGTCAAATCTGCTGCTGTTTCAGCAAACATTAAGAATGATACAAGTGAAAACAACCTTGACAACTCAACAGGAATTTCAGCACACGTTGTCCTCTTGACTCTAGATAACAACAAATGCATGAAATGAGATTTTCAAGGTTAGCTCTGGTATGTTTAGGGACAAAGCCGACTTGCTCATTGTCATATACTTTCTGTATGTAACCGACCAGATGGTTAAGAGACCCAGGGTCTTCATTCATAAATACAGAAATGTGGATTTCAACATGCAGTAGATGGGCAATTTATTGGCATGCATACAACAGCAATACATTAAAATAGGATAATTTATAAAATCATGGAAAAGAGACAGGTTAGTCTCAATGGTTGCTAGGATCAGAAAGACTATAAGAAAAAAAGATGAAATATGGGCAGACAGATTTACCTCATCACACGGATAGAATTTGAACGACATCACACATTGGTGCTCCAACACCTAAACACTCACAAACACAAACGCGCACACACACACACAAACACACACAGAGCAAATTAAAGGTGCACGTGATCACCGTCACATGCAGTGAGGGGAAAATAACCTTTAACACCATTCGAAAAAAATTGATTAACATAGATGTAGTTGTTATCTTATGTCAGTATTAAAAGACCAATCCTATATTTTAGTTTTGAGGTTATTTTTATTTCAGGCATTGTGCCCTTAAATTTCATATCCGAAAGCTGAATAACAGCATCTGCATTCCTTTCAGTGCATAATGTCGACACAGAAGTGCTCATTTGTGAGCAAATTTCTTCTCAGTGTGGTTCTTAGTTTGAAACTGTTTACTCTGGAGAATCCATCCATCACATGTCTGCTGTTTCAGATTGATGATCCATTCCTGCCATCTGGTGCACTGCATGGCGCACCCATTTTTCACCTACAAACAGGGATGATGTTGACAGCTTGAATTAGCCAGCGAACATATATATCGCTTTAAATTGTCATGCCAGGAAAGCATCGTTGGGTCTAGCTGGTAATGATAAAGCTGAGGTTACCTGCTGGCAACAGATGTCTTTTAGCCCAGAGTGAAAGGTTCAGCTCTATTAATGCTTGTGATCTCATGCCAGCAGTGGCATACACCACTGAGACCCTCTTCTTCTCCATCTATCATGCATTAGATGGCTCTGAACCTCAATTAGCCCTGTTAGACAAAAGACTGCCTTTATTATTAGGCCCCCACTGAAACCACGGCTCATCATGGCATTCATTGTGATCATTCTTCGCAGTTTCTTATGTACGCATAGAGAGTATGTTTATTGAAATTTAGCCTGGTGGTACTGCTTTGTAGTAGCACTGTTATGCTGTATGCCTACAGATCAAAACGTGTTTCATCATAGTACTTATCCAAAAGCTATGCTAATATCTCTCCCACACCCTGTGCAGGCCCGATAGAGTTTAGCAAATTAAATAGTTTGAACTGTGAAAGCAGTGTTACCAGTCACAGTGAGCCAGTATCCAAGGTTTTGGTTAATGGTTAATGATCAGAAAATGGTCACTCCAGCTGGTTCCAGCTCCTGGGTTTCAGGAAAGAAGAACCTGGCTAGTTTGGTATTTGACTGATTATATGCTCTGCCAAGAAA
Organism: Lucifuga dentata; assembly: GCA_014773175.1. Classification (NCBI taxonomy): domain Eukaryota; kingdom Metazoa; phylum Chordata; class Actinopteri; order Ophidiiformes; family Bythitidae; genus Lucifuga; species Lucifuga dentata. Next base: position 78,837 of record VXCM01001667.1, read on the forward strand.
ATCATTCCTTTTGCCAGGCCATCTATGCTTTTGTTTTTTTGTTTTTTTATATTAAGATATGATTTTATACTTACAAACAGCATATGCACACCAGTTTTGAATAATAATGCAGTAAGTATGTGTGTTTATGTGCATATGTGCATGTGTTGTGTTTAATGCTTCCAGTACAAACCCAAGGCCAAGGGGAGTCATAAGGCTGCTATAATTATGTCATTAAAAAGAGTGACATCTGGAACTTGGGGGCCATCAGGTAACACAGAGTACCACCTCCTTTCCTCCTCTGCCCCCTCTGAGGGTGACAATACACTCCCATCCCCTCAGCAACCTGCCCATCCCTCGTGCAGGAGTTGGGGGGAGGATGTGGCGTGATGGTGGGAAGGGTAGTGAACAGGTGGCGGCCATCAGGAAATGGATGGGGAATGTTTTGAATGGGAAACTTGCCTCCATTCCTCACAGAGTACCTGGGTGTCTGCCCTTCACCAGTGCTCCAAGAGGCACAGTGAGGACGGGAGAGATGAAATGAGAACAGGTGGTGGTTTGTCATTTAGCGAGGAATGGAGTTCCCCTGTAGATGTGGGAAAGCACATCCATGCAATAGAACAGGATGGATTCTGACTGCACAACAGGATCCCTACCCTACTGTCTGCAGCCCTCAGTGGGCCTCAAAATGTGTCCAGAGAGGAAAAAGCTCAACATGTTAGAAAATAAAACATCTGGCACCATGTGCACTTTTAAAAGGATATATATATATTTGAATATTTTTATTAATAGTTATTTAATTATGTAGTCATGATTCATAGCTCAACTTTTGGATTGTGAAAAAGCCTTTTGGCTTGTATATCCTCATCCAGCATAATTTGTGTTTATAATAAGCCATCGAGTTTGTAGCTGTTAGTTGGTCATAAAAAATGCTTGTTCCACCATAATAATCCATTATGTCTGCTGTTACTAATTGAAACTGCCCATTGGTGGTGTCTTCCTGTTGAATTATACTGGACATTGCTTATCTAAAGCATTCATAAATGCTTTATTAACCATTATTAGCTAAAACTTTTAAACCCTTTACGCAGTATGCAGTATTAGAAAGTGGTACCTAGCAGATACGACCATATTACCAAAGATAGGAAGCACCTTCCCCCNCCCCCCGCACATATATGTACAAAGGAAAATGTGTAATTAATGATATACCTGCCTCCAATCTGTTTTTTGGTCAAGGGCCAAATTGCTATCATTTTGTACTTTGATTGAATTGCAGTGACCCTCCCCAATCTCTGAAATGTCATTGTCCCATAAAGCCCTCCTGCTCCCTCAACTGAGATGTTGCAAATTAGCACCCCTCACCCCCGCCTCCCCCAACACACACACACACACACACACACACACACACCCCGAGCATACATTACTCAGCAGGACCCCGCCCTCCTCTGCAGCTATTCTTCCTCCAGCTGTTCTCTTTCAGCCCCACTGTCCTGGCTGGGCTGCAGTATTTCAGGGCCATTTGAACCTCCATTTCTAAGATGAACACAGTCTCTGTCGTGGCACTAATGTGTTTGTCTGCTATGCATTAAATACGTTGATGTCCTGGGTCACTTTAAAATAGCACCTTAGTGTGTTGTTTTCTGCAGCAACCTACTTCTGTTTAGGCTTGTGTGTGCATGTATATGAAGATATTCTTGACACTAAAAGCTACAATTTCAGCTTAGGTGTGATATTTTCACAAGCAAAATGGCTACATTCATTTAGTCTTGTAAAGTCCATGGAATTCATCTCCTTAGTAACAGCTCTGTGGTGACTGTATTTGATCTGATCACTACTGCCAACTGTGTATTTACATCACTGATGGATGTTCATCAAAATATCAAAAGCAAAATAAAATCATTAAAAGCTTAGCAGCTTCTTAGGAGGAACTGAAAGCATCAGCATGTCAATATGTTTGATCGCTTTACATCTAGTTTAATGCTGAATCTGATCATAGCACTTATATAGTGTTTCTAACATATCTCTTAATCACTCATCAAGGAAAAACATACAAAATTGGTATGATAATGGTGTCCTGTGTGTCAAATTTTGCCCATCTGACACAAGCAGTGGGTAAAAAAACAACCTTTAGGTCTAATCTGATTGAAACCTACTTAAGGGTTACTGATGCAACAATTGAGGCAAGTGAAAAATTTAGTTTTAAAAGGGTACTATATCACATATCCATGGTACTATATCACATATCCATGTTCTTATTTTTATTTAGGGGTCTATTTTGAATTCTTTGCAATGTTTTAATATGCAAAAATCCATCGATCCACCTTTACTTTCCTTTTCTATAGCACTTCTGCACACTAAGTGAATACAGGCCACTTTATGTACTTTAAAGCCTGCTGGAAAAAGGGAAAAGTGTGTTCTGTTTTAATTGACTAGCTGCATCTGGCCTGAGCTGGCATCACGTCCTGGTCAACACTTTCTCACTTACCTCGTACTTCCTGAGTGTAACTAACCAGGTGTATAAAGTCAAATATGTTCAAAAGGAATACTGAAAAACTAAAGTTTCTGGGCAGTTCAGGGCAATTGCCTTGCTGGATGCATTTCTAGTGTGTGAATCTCAAATTATGCAACTTTGACATATTCAACATACTCCCTACTATAATACACTATAAAAGCACATGTCCACTTTAAGTTTTCTGTACTGTATTATTTTTATTGGTACCCACAAAACATCTACCATACTTTTTGTTGTCATCTAATCATTAAAATCTTCTCCATTTATCTTACATTTCCCCAGTTGCTAATAAATGTCCATAATCCTCTGTACAATTTTATCCATATATGTAAAAGTCCTATATCCTTATACTGTATATCCTTTTGATAGCCTCCTCTTGCCAAAATTCTGCTAAACTCATCTTCAAACCAATCATGTCTTATCACAAAGATTTGCTTTTAATCAACAGCAGCTTGGAGAGAAATACAGTTAAACCTTGATCACATTTTCTCCAGAACTATACTGTACAAAGCATGATAAGAGTTCATTTAAAGCTTTGCAGAAACCTTAAACAGTTGATTTAGAAATTAAGAAACTGACTGGTTTGTTGTCAGATCTGAGGGCCTGCACAGGATTCTTGGCTCCCTCCTCAGTTCTACAAACTATTAAAGTGAAAACATTTTTGTGAAGAATTCTCAAAATGTATGTGATACCAAAATAGATGATTCACAGTTTCCCACAGGACCTTCTTGATGCACTGGAGCATTGATTTTGCACAGAAAACAAGAAGATATTTGGAAACTTGCTCGATGAAAATTTTCAAGGGGATACTCTGCCTCGTCCTCCTCACTGTCACAGTTGTTTACTCTAAATAATGTTATATATCAAACATGAGAAAAGAGGCCATACATTCTTTTTTGCCAGAATGATCAAATATGCTCCCATCCAGGGCTGGTTGAACATATCATCAGCTCCCGTAGATCATCATTATTACAGGTTAAATGTGTTGATCCTGTATATACACAGACTCTCCCTTCTGAAGGGAAAGATCAGAGGAGCAGGCCTATCAAACACTGATGTAAATCTCAACCAGCACACATGGGTAGCTGGCTTAAAAGTAGGCCTGGAGGGTAGTTTTGTGAAAGTACATCCAAAGTGAGGGAATTGTGAAGAATTGGCGAGTGCCTACCACTTGTATATAAATAGCAGAAGCAGCACCTCTGCAACAGCTGATTTTATGTTATTTCCACCTCTTAACTGGATATAAATCAGCACTCCATTGCCAGATAGCAACTTGAAAAGGGTTTTCAACACAAGCTACCCAAGTCTGATCAAATGAGTTTGTTTTATCAGTTTTATCAAACCAAGTGGAGGGAGAGTCATTTACATGAGCGCTAACCATGATTCAAGTCATTTTTGGGTGAACTTGAGCTCCTTACTGGTCATATCAGATAATCTTACTGATGTTATCTCCTGCCAGCCAGTTATTGAGTCCATCTGTCTGTTAGTCCAATTAGATTTTGTAAGTATTTCTCTGTCCAGTATCTCCCCAGAACAAGTTATACAGAGACTAAAACAAACAGCAGATTGAGATAAGCGCAAATCCTTAAAACACCTTCAGCATATAAAGATGCCTGATGTAACATGGAATAATTAATGAAATATTCATTCATAATTCAGGGTCAGATTTTTAATGGTGACTCCCAGTCCTGTAATACAGTGCTCCCTCAATTGTTTCCAGTTTGTAAATAATGTAATGCAGTCTAGATGAGTAAAAGTGGCCATGGGCCATGCAACAGTAATGAAGGCTGGGAGTGGGCTCGAGCAGAACTGAAATAATTCTGTTTGAGGAGAACAATTAAATATCCACGGCTGCCGTAAGACAGAGCTACAGAGATCTGCTCAAATAAAATAATGTGTCCCTTTATTTATTCATCTCACAAACTGTCAAGTGCTCCAAAGACTCGGTAAACTGTTAGCATCGCAATGCAAATGAAAGCAGAAAAAGCTTTGAGTGAGGTGCAATAAGAAACATCTTATGCTAATGGCAAGTGCACATACACACAGACACAATCTTTACTTAAGTACATAATGGTGGTCGTGGTGGTGGAGGAATACAGAGCCATAGAACTGTAGCTGTATAGCTCTACATAAAAATATAGCTGTAGTTATAAATCTGTTGAGAAGTATTTGATGTTACTGTATTTCTTTTTATGTATTTATGTTAACTTGGAGTGTGTATGAGTGTGTGTATGTGTGTTTGTTTTTACATATTCATGACTTAACACTTACAAGTCACAGATGAGGATGATGTATGTATGTGCAAGAATACATGTTCGCCAGCGAGCAATCCAATCAGTGAGTAGTTTATTTTCACAGCCCAACAGCAAATGTTTAAATGTCATGTGGGTAGTTATTGAAACATTTAATATTATCTTTATAAGCCCTTCATCATTCTTTGCTGGGTTCTTAAAGGTCAAAGCAGCCTCTTGAATCAGAATCAAAAGACGAAAAACGCTGCTGTGATTGAGCTTGATGAAGAAAATGAGCGTTCCTGAAAAGGGTGCTTAAGTGTTTCCTGTTTGGGTGAGAGACTTCTGTGACATGAATTGGTCTTTGTGGTGTGTGATGTAATAAATAATAATTGAAACAAAAAAACAGACTCATAGCAGTTTTTGAACACTCTTTGTGCAACATTCATGAATGAGAAGTTTATAATGTGTTTATGTACTTGGATCAAAATCATTTTTCAGTTAATATGTCAGTTTGATTGAATATGTTTGCAAGCAAATAAGCCCTTCTAAATTGTGCAGTTTCTGGGTCAAACTGAGCATAGAGAAATACAGGGAACACACCCACACAGTCCACTCCATTTTGGTTCACACCATCCACTAGATCACAATTAGGAGAAGTCTGCATGCTACATCACCAGGCAGAAATGATTCCCACAGATACCAGGGCCAACCCAATCCATAATTGGACATTTGTCAAATCGGAAACAAGATCATCCAAACACAAGAAACTGGACAGACAACACCATTTAAGACACCATTTGTCTGCTGTTTACGCTGCTGCTCTCTCACATCAGTGCATCAGCATTTCCCCAAACCACACATGTAAGGAGGAGAGGATAGGATCCATCCAGGCCAGGAAAGGTCTGGGATACTTTCAGCCCAGGTCAGGGAAGGAATTATTCCCTTTGTCTCTTTCCAGTCAACTACATCTGCATCCTGCAGTGGGCACAACCGTCACATTGATGGGTGTGTCTGCCTTTTGGGAACAAATGCTGCTAACTGTTTCCATTTTCTGATGAACGGTGAAGCATCTTCAAGCAATTTTTCCAGTCCTTTGATTCAACTTTAGCCTTCTGGACATCTTATCACCTGATGACTGACATGAACCTTCAGAGACGGATTTTTATTCTAAGAATAAAATCCCTTCAGCAGTTTAGCATTAATATTCTCTTGCTTCTTTTCTTTGTAATATTTTACTGCATGATTTGAATCCCTTCATTTTACAAGCTGTGGGGCATAAGGATGTGAGTGAAAGATCATATTAACAGGAAATCACAGTTTTCCAGGAAACTTTGTCCTTATTATGTATAACATCATTATGAAAACGTATATTAGTAGAACTTTATTGGTTCATTGAATTTTTCAGGTGAGAAGAAAATGTCTCATACTTCTATGCATTATCCTACATGACCTATAGATGTCCTTGTTCAGCAAGTGATTCTACTCTGATCCTAATAAAAGTAAGTTATCTCAGTTTCAGAGAATAAAATAAAAATAAACGATTCCTTTATTTATTGACAGAGTAGACTAACATGATAAGATGCTTATATGAAATCAAAACTTCCACTATGTATCAGCAGTTCCCCCCTCCTCTTTCTCTCTCTCTCTCTCTCTCTCTCTCTCTCTCTCTCTCTCTCTCTCTCCCCCAGACAAAGCTAACAGTATCTCTAAATAAAGCTGAATATGATTTTGAGGCTTTGGAGTGATTGATATACACATTTAATTTGAATTTTATGGCCTTATTCCTGTGCTTGCAGTTCTGAATAAAAATGGATAGTACAGAAAAGCCTTTTGGAAGCTGCAGTGCAGATTCATCTCCTCTGTTGTTTCCTGCTTATTCAGTATCAGGTAGAACCTGATCCAAGAAAGACAGGGAAAATCTCAGTCTGCCTCACACATTATAAACAAAAAGTTTAACCTCTCATCATAATCTTTATTGTTCTGTGAATCAACCCAGTCTGCCTCTAACAGATTTAACTCGCAGGTATGATTAACAATTATGATTATTCATTATTTTCACTGGGACTAAGCAAAGGGCTGTCAGCTTTTTCATTATAACTTATATTTAATTTCTCAACATTGACAAACTATATCCAGGGTGAAAGATTTCTTCAGAGTTTTGTGAAATGCAAAAGTATTAAATCTGAATTCATAGCAATTGTAAATGTTTATCAAAATGTTCATTGAGTCTAACAGTCTTTATGAACTTCCAAAAGTCATTACAAAAAAGACTGTCGTCATTTGAATGCTCTTGTGTATGACAGCATGTAACACCTTTTTTTTTTTTTTTTTTNTTTTTTTTTTTTTTTTTGACACTGCAGCTCATTTTGTTTATTTCAGAAATCATTTCTACACTCAAAATTACAAAGATTAAAGTCTCTACCAGGGCTGAATGTGTATAAACCTGCGTTTAATATGCAATATGTGAAGCTTTTGGATCTATGAATCACAAAGGTAAAAGACTGGCAGCTCCGGTGCTGCAGTGTCTAGATCTTAACGAGTGAAGAAACGAGAGGAATGTGGAGCAGACGTGGGTGGTATTTAAACTACATATAAATAAATAAAGGTGAAAATATATAAATAAGTCCTATCATATCACTGAGCTGATAGATATTACTTGCAAGACGAATCCAGATAGAGCAAACGGAGGACAAGTTGCTTAATTTCTTGGTTTATTTATTTATTTATTTATTTAATTTCTTGGTTTAGCCTTGGATCTTAGGTATTAATCTACTCCCTGCTACATTTTTTACTGCACACACACATTTATATTTTCTGTTGGATAGGAAAATTGTACAATTTGTCTCATACACATGTAGAGGAGTTTTAAGCAATAACCACTGGTGAATTTAAAACTCCTTGCTCTTATCATTTCAGTATTTGTTCCTGAGAAGTAGATACTATTAGGATTAACCATTAAAGAGCACCTTTCATCTTATTATTCAAACTGAGCTCCCTTTTAAAAACACAAAAGGGCCTAAAAACCATGGTTTTTAACAGCTGCTATTGTCTGTCTTTCCTTAAGGAACAGTAAAGAGCCTTTTGATTTAACAGCAGTTACACTGACTTGCTTTTTTATAAGTGGATGACATAACCTGGCATTCACCTCTGTTCAACTCAATGTACAGAAGTGATAGGGAGTATTTTCAGAAAATGGTGAAGGAGCAGGGATTTCTACAGCAAAGACCTCGCAAAAATAGTGTCAAGCAGCAAGGAACATCAGGGGCATGTAGGTACAATTTGTCACAGACTACTTTGTTTTGTCTGGGAGTGTCATTTAGTCCACAGAAGACAAGATAAATTGTGATATTCTCTAAAAAAAAAAAAAAAAAAAAAAAAAAAGAAATCTGTGTAATTTGGTATTGGGGAAACCAAGATAAATTGGAGAAACTGCAGAGAAATGCAACAGTATACAGGGAAATTTGGCAAGAATTGATGATGGCCAGTTTCAACAGAACAGCGGACCAAATAATCATTTTCCACATCCAGTTACATAACAGTTTGGCTCTCAAACCAGTGGAAATGTGGGTTGGGTCTGTCTTTTGTGTGGTCTTCATTTGTGCATTCACACATCACAAGACAGTCTCATTTGTCATTTTGGGGATCAGCACCCTCACTGTGGCCTTGAGAGAAGTCCACTCCAGTGCCTGCTCCCACCCTGTCTCATAATTTTTTGCCAAATTTGTTGTGGACCAAAATAATGGAGTGCAATGGCAGACGGAACACAGCTAATAGAAAATATAAAACTACAAAGATGTTTGTTCAGCTTTTAATAAATGGATGATAAATGGGTTTCATTATGTGATCATAATGCTACCTAAATAGAAAACACTATAAAATAACTAGCTAAAAGCCTAGACTTCCTAGTGCATTGGAGGTCTAGTGGCCCACAGGACTGCGTTTACTTGTGTCAAGAAAGTCTGGACTGGGAGAAGAACAGGAAAGGGCTGAGACTGGCATTTGGAACATGGAGAATGTCTAAATCCCATGTTTTTTCCCCCTTTTCCTCATCTTTCCCTTTTATAGGAGCACATAGGGCAGAGAGTAGCTGCAAAGACCTGCTCCAGAGACACTGACCCCATCCAAATTCTAGAACCCCCACTCATCTACCATCACTCTCTATACCTCTCTCCTCTTTCAACCTATAATCTGTCTGTATTTTTTCCCACATCCTTCACAGACTCCAATAAATCATTTAACCTATCAGATGCGATGTGATTTTCTATTAGTCGTAGGGGAGAACAGGGCAGGTTGGAACACATTTGGCTTCAGCATCTGTAACCCTATAACATCTGCACTTGTGCTCGAGCTGATAAATTTTGACTAAACTAATCCCTATTTGTCTATTACAATTGAAGGCCTTTAAACACAGAGAACATTTACTGAATTAAGGCCCACATTAGCATTCAAAAGTTTAGAATCACCCAGAAATGTTCATGTTTTAGATAAAAAATGATAATTTTATTCACCTAGGTGGCATTAAATTGATTTAAATACATAGCCAAGATATTGTTAATGTTGCAAATGGCTATTACTGCTGGAAATGGCTGATTTGTAAATAACTATTCACACAAAACTGCAAAGCCTTATTTTCAGCAGCCATTACTCTAGTGTTCTTATGATAAACTCTTTTAGCTCATCCTTAATTAATAATGTTTAAAATCCTATATGAGAGACACCTGTGTTAATTGTGTTTGCACACCTGAAACTCATTATCCTGCTCAATGAAACAGGGAAATTGTCTTTATAAGTCACTGGCATTCCTAAAGTTCAATTCTGGGTTCAAACATGGCCAAAAGAACTTTTTTTTCTTCTCAGAAAACACATCAGTGAATTGTTATTTTGTGAAATGAAGGCTATTCCATGTGTCAGACTGCCAAGAAACTGAAGATTTCATACAAAGACAATATAGTATAAAATATGAATACTCACTAGCCTCACACTTCGTTGGTGTGTCAAAACAGGTGGTAAATTCACGTGTTACATGTTGACATCAACACGAGTTCTCCAAAATGAGACTTTCAGGGCATTTCAGGACATATGTTTTTTTTTTTTTTTTTTTTCTTACTGGATGCATTTCTATCAGTGTGAAACTCAAGTTTTGAAACTTTTTTTGAAACACATGCTACCTATTTTACACTATAAAAACAAAGGAAAAAGAAAACATGTCCTCTTAAAAGCCAGCCTATAAAGAATCAAATTTAACCAGAGCTGCAATTAATTGGTTAGTTAAATCGTGCCATCTCATTTTTAAATGCTAACCAAATATGACCTTTAGCAGAAATTTTACCTCAAAATATGTACTTTCTTGTCTCAAATCTACAGTGTGGCACACAGAAACAAAGAACTTTGCCTGGAAGCTCCAGAATAAAGTGGAAGTGTAAAATATTGATCACACCACTACAGCTCACTCCTGACGAGTCAAACCGACAGTGCTACAACCATCCTCGGTCTCCTCTGTTTTTCCCGTAGGGAAATTCTCTTTCTGGTTGCCCACTTCCTCACAGCAGGACAGAATGCAGGGTCAGCAACACAACAGTGCCTGTGAAGCTGGAAGAGATTCAAAGTCTTGCTCAGGGACCCTTCAGCAGCACTCAGGCCACGTCAGAGCTTGAACCGTGGTTCTCCACTTGAGGGACAGTCTCTCTACTCTCTATATATGTCACCCTGATTCACCAAGTAAATAAATGAGACAGTAGTCCAAGCACAAACAGTGTTACAACCATTTTACTCACTGTAATATAGAGGTAGAGAGAGAAGATTTCCTTTTTACAAATCCTAACATTTAAAATATATATTGATCTAAAAAATCTTAATGACCAAGACATTTTATGATACTCAGAATCCCTCTTTTTGGACTGTTTGGACCGGTTCTGGCGAAATGGCATGAAGCTAAAATTTCGATGCATTTTGCATAGTTGAAGCAATTCATCGTGGACAGCTGACTGTCTCTTTTTGCATCTGAAGGTTTCCCAGCAGGACTGTAATGATATGCACAGAGCTGGTCTCTTATTTGTTCAGGTGTCGTGATAGGCGTTCAGTGTGAGCAGGAGCATAAGAGGCAAACAATAATCCATATTCATCCTACTGACTTTGGGCTCCATGGGGACAGGAACGAGTGACCTAATTATGGTGTTATTATATGTAAGCATATTGAATCACGCTTCAACCATGAGGACAGTCATTTATATTTGCCTGCAGAAAGGCATATTTAGGACAGAGTTCTTCTAAGTTACACAAAAATTATGTTTGGACTATAAATTCTTTAAATTGGATGCTTGCTACTTGCTTGCTTTTCATTTCAGCAGTTTGTGTTTTAGTAAATTTACCAAATTATGTTTATATGTGAAGTAAACGCAGCAGAGAAAATAGGTTAATTGCTTTAAACCTGATGAGATGTTGCAGCAGTTTCCAAGAGACTGACATAACAAAGCAGCGAAAAGAACTGAAACCACTTTCTGCCTTTCT